>VDFB02049217.1:102296615-102341100 GCA_007258455.2 Sequoia sempervirens | reverse complement strand
AAACATTAATCTGAAAGCGTCAATCTTTGAACCAATGTAACCGGTACCTCAATTCAAAGTGAGACAAAATGTAGACACTTAAAATTGTCCTAAATGATAGTGCACACTTGAATTTGATTACTAACATCGTTTCATCTTAAATTCATCTTCTTTCCAACTATTTAATTAAATAATCCTAGTTATTTAATTAAATACATCATTCTCATCTATTAATCTGATAATTAATTTCATTAGGTTAATTCACCCCCTTTCACACTAATATTTCATCTTGTTTAATTAGATAATGCAAATTATTTAAATTAAACCCCCCTATTTCCTCTCATTTAATTGAATAATCTAAATTATTTAATTAAATGCCACTTTATCCCTTTTCATTAAATAAATTAATTATTTAATGATAATCCTAAATTCCTCGACTTGCACAATTAAAAATTTATTTTAATTAACTAATTACTAATTTATCCCCACCCTCCCACTTGCAAGGAAATATTCCTATGGAATATTCCTCCTTTGCACATTCCTCCAAAAGGGAATATTCCCATGAAATATTCCTCCTTTGCACATTCCTCCAAAAGGGAATATTCCCATGAAATATTCCTCCTTTGCACATTCCTCCAAAAGGGAATATTCCCATGAAATATTCCTCCTTTGCACATTCCTCCAAATTTGAAAACATCTTCTAACAAACTTTCTAGCAACTTTGAAACTATGTTTGTTTGAATCATTGTGAGCCATTGATTGACTCTTTGATCCATGTCTTCACCTCTAATTGCATCTCAACCCTTGATTCACCATTTTCTCCTATAAATACCTCACATTTTGGAGAGAAATGGATCCACAATCATTTGAGAAAAATTATGTTGTTGGAATGCATCCACACTTTCATCCATTTGCATTCATTTGAGCATTTTCATCCATTGTGGTTCAAATCATCCATTTTCATTAATCTTTTATCAATAAAATCCACTTGAAAGCTCATTTTATCAAAAGGATTGGGAAAGGGTCGTCATTCCACATCAATACGACACCAATCCCCCAATGGGATGAGGTTTGAGGCATTAGAATAGGTTTTTATTGTTCATTTATTGTTGTTTATGTTTAATGGCTTCCTTATTTTAATGGTTTTCAAGTATTTCATTGGGATTGTAGCTTAATTAGTTAAATATTACTTAAATTCATATGGATCTAGTGTATTTAACTCATACTATGACTATGATCACACATGCAGAGGTCCCATTGTTGCAAAAATGGTGACCAAGGTCTCTCAAAACCCTTGCATGTTGAAAATACTTACCTATTATCTTTCCTCTCTCCAAAATCCCAAGATCCAACTAGTCATTATTTTATTTCTCATTATAGAGAGTATACTTCTAAAACTTAAAGTGTGCACATTAATGTCTTTGTTTCAAATGCCATCAATAATTTTAGATTTATGTTTTTTAAACTTTTTTATTTAACTTGAATAATAATACCAAACAACTAATTTTGCAAATGTTAGCATTAGTGTAAACTATATAGCGCGCTTTATTTTTCATGACTTGTAAATCACAAATAAAACTATTTTTAGAGTTGAACATTATTTATCAAAAGTTGGTTAAAATTAGATGGTATTATGGATGGATAGTTAACTTTAATAACAAAGAAAGTGCAATACTAATTATTAGAATAAAATTATGGAGTGTTATTTGTAGTGTGTTCAATTTTGAAATTAAACTATTCCACCTAATCCTACTTTACTACCCTTGGTGTTATCCAAGAATTAAACTCTATTGCACTTATAAGGTGGGCTTATTTGACAACAAATTTATTGACATTGTACCAATGTTGGAATAAATAAAAAAGTTAGTTTTGGATTATATTATTATTTGTGTAAAGTAGGCCCCATCAAGGCTTAATAAAATGAAATAGGTTATTGAGAAATAAGAATATATATGATTGTAAATGAAATTAGAAGTCTTATTGCATATATTACTTATATTTAAATAAAATAACAATATTTCTTTTTTGAGCTAATTTGGTTCAATGAATTTTTACCTATAATAAGCACAACTACATGTATAATGTGGCTTGTAGTTGTTTTTATGCCTATTGTAAGCACTTGCCAAATGAATGGTTATTATGTGTATTTAGAAAAAAATATGATTTTACTATAATTTAAAAAACATAAATATTTAATGTAACTATGCTTCTCATTATTGCAAATAATTTAGCATATATATTATATAAAATAAAATTAAAAACTAAAAATAAATATTATTTAAAATTTAGATGCTTTGTATAATTATAAATTGTTAATGTTTTGACTCACACTCTTGTCTATCATTTATCATCAATATTTAACATGCATCTCTTTAATAATTATATTTTAGAACTTTAGTTGTTGATCTCATTGTTCATCCAATGATGTAAAATATTTATATAATTGCATTATTTAAAATGTGGTAGGCCACATAATATAACATGCCACATTGTATGACCATCAAAATGCTCTCATTAATGATTGAGGCATGTATCTTCAAAAGACATTTTGAAACTTTTATCTTGAAATGTGGGTGTGTTAGAAATTCTTCATGAATTCAACTTTAGTCATTAATCTCGTTATTCCTTGAATTATATTGAATATTTGTATAAAGTAAAATAATATATTATATTTCCCACACCAAATATTTTTAGTTTAGCAATAATCTAGAGTGTCACATATATAGTTATATATAAATATTAAATGCTCTTGTCAATAATTGACATGTGTCTCTTGAATAGAATATTTTGAAACTTTTATCTTGAAGTGTGAGAGCCAAAATAAAATTCTCCCAAAAATGAACTTGAGGAGTTGATCTCATTTCTCATTGCATGATATGAAATATTTATATAATTGTATTATTTAAAAAAATAGGCTATTAAGTGAATGGTAGATATTTGTTACTATATATTTAGAAAACTATGTTTATATTAGAAAAACATAAAACTATAAATATTTACTATGAATGAGGTATCAACACTTATCTCTTCACCACGTCTTTTATAACTTTTATCCCAAAATGTGGGTGTGTAATAATTTTCTATTAAAATATAACTTAAATCACTCGATATGCTTCATGGAGGGTCGAATGGTGTCACTGGATGTGCGTGTGGTCTGGTGCAGGCCGCATCTTGCATGAGGGCGCATTGTGCTTGCATGCACTCCATCTTTGTTGGGGGCCTATTCCTTGCCTTTTGCAAGTGAGATTTGGGGTGGGGAGTGAGTGGTGTGTACAGGGTGGTGTCTTTTGCTGCTGGTTGGGGTGTGGTCAGCCTCTCTTATTCTATGGTTGTGCTTATTCTTCATTTCATCTACTTTATTTTGTATTTATTTTGTTTTGTTGTTCGTAGAGTGGGCTTTGGTGCTTGAGTGGGGTTCCTGGTGTGGGGTTTAAGGGTGTTTCATCCTCTCAATTAGGGTTCTAAGGGAGACATTCAAAGGTCAAATCCCCTATGGATTTTCATGTTGCATTTGGGGCTTCCTCTCCAAATTGTCCATTGAGGGTTTTTTATAATAATTTTTTTTCAAATGATTTTAGAAATGGAGGTTTTGTGCCATCTAGAGGTTCTCGTATCTCAAAGATAAATGGCTTCTTGGAATGTACCAAAGATAGGTAGTCTTGGTAATTCAACCAAAATTGATTGCGAAGGATATTGAGTATTACTCGAAGCATGCTTTGCCCTGCAAATTCTTGGGAATGAGGGTTTCAATCCAATTTTTGGAGTTGTGGGCTCATCGGACCTAGTCCCCGGAGGGTGAGATGGAAATAATGTTGTTGGAAAATAGTTACTTCATGGTGACTTTTAATTGCATGGCAGATCGCAATAGAGTTTTCGAAGGTGGGCCTTATTTCCACAACCAGATTGGCTTATTTATTAAACCTTGGCATGTGGGTTTTGATCCTTCAGAGGAGCTCTTGAATTGGGTTCCAGTGTGGGTGTGTCTCCCTATATTTCTAGTTGAATGTTGGTGCAATGACATCTTGCATAGGGTTGCTTCACTGTTGGGGAAACTAGTGGGTCCTTCTCAACAAAATTAGGATAGAAAGGTAATGACATTTGGTCGCATTTGTGTTGATATGGATTTAAGTAACCCTCTTCTAGATTCTTTGTAAATTTGTGTGGGTTCATATTCTTGGGTGCAACAACTAGATTATGAGACATTTCCCTTTTGTTGTCATCTATGCCATGAATATGGCCATCTGCAGAGAAGATGCCCAAAATCTAAATCTTTTAAGTCTCAGACCACTCAACCTCTCTGCAACCCTCCTAAGGTCGACAAAGGCAATGATCCCATTCTTGGTGTGACTATTGGTGAGGAAGGTTTTATTCTTGTTAGTGCTCCTAATAGGAACCAGGATCAAAAGTGGACTCTAAAGGAGTGTTTGGAAGGTGACACCTTTAATAGATTCAAAGTTTTGGATGATCTTAGTTAGCAAGAGGTGAATCTGGGTTTGATGATTATGGATCAGGGTGTTATGGAAGTGTTTCAAGAGGGAATTATTCCAAATTACAACTAGACTTCACAGGAGACTAGTGCTTTGCAAATGGAAATGAATCTTAGTTTGGTGGTTCATGGGAGGTTTGAAACTCTTGTGGATTTGAATATGGGGTAGGGAGAGATCTCTACTCCATTGGTGAAGGTGGGGTCTGATTCGATAAGGGGCAACAAGGCCTCTCTTTCATTGGGACTTCTTCAAAAAGACCAAAAGAAAGGGGTTGTTGAGAAGTCTACCAAAGTTTGAAGAAAAAAGGACTTAGAAAAAATAAAGATGATGGGGGAGACTTTGGTGGAGTGTGGATCTGTTAAGACCTTAGATTCCCATTTTTCTAACCCTCTGAAATGATTGTCCTTTCTTAGAATGTAAGGGGCCTAAACAATGGCCCTTTACAAAAAATTGTTCATGATTTGGTAAGAATTCATTCTTCGGATTTTCTTTTCTTACAAGAGACTAAGTTATTTGTTGAAAGTATGGTTGGTTTGTTGCCGAAGTTGTGGGGGTGGGGTGATTGCCAGTGTATTGGGGCTCATGGTAATGTAGGGGGTGTGGCTTACTTGTGGAACCCATTGAAGATTCATCCTCTTTGGTGGATGTCCTCCAAGTCTTCCATCTCTATGGTTGCTTCAAGTCTGGACTTGGGGGAAACTATTCTACTTTCAAACATCTATGTGCCTACTGATTTTCTTGGTAAGTAGTTATTGTAGTCTCATATATCAATTTCATTCAGAGCCTTGCTCCTTATTTCCCTTGGATTATTGCGGGTGATTTCAATGCCATTATTGAGTTGGATGAGAAGAAGCGTGGTATTGTGAGGTTGGATTCTTCTTCCTTCCTTCTTCATGATAACATATCTTCCTTGAATTTGGTTGACATTAAGCCCCATAATGGATAGTTTACTGGGAACAATAGGAGAATGGGGGAGGATTGTATTGCTAAAAGACTAGACCATTTTTTGGTTTCTTGTTATTAGATTGGTGGATTGTGGTCTACTAGTTATAAGATTTTGGACTAGAGGGGCTTGGAACACTGGCCTATTAAGCTATCTACTTCTTCAACTCATGTTGCTCATTCCCCCTCTTTCAAGTTCCAACTTATTTGGTTAAGAGTTAATTCTTTGAAGGTGCATATGGCTAATTGGTGGTGGATGGGAAGACCTACTCATGGAACTGCTATGTATTCTTTTTCCAAACTGTTGCAATATGTGAAATTTCAGCTCAAGCGGTGGAACAAGTAGTGTTTTGGAAATATCTTTCATGCTAAGGTTGCTATTCAAGCTGACTTGGATGTCATCACTAAGGAGATTAGGGAGTTTGGTCTTTTAGAGGATTTACTCAGGGAGGAGGCAAGGGATTTGAAAGCTTTGGAGGAGTGTGAGTTGCACAAATAAATTTATTGGAAACAAAAGGCTCATGTTGAGTGGTTATAGGAGGGGGACAAAAACATTGCTTTCTTCTTCAATTCAGTGAAAGCTAGGAGATATGGTAATTCTATGCATGTTTTGGTGAATGGAAAGGGCAAGAATTTATCTTCCTGGTAGGATATGTCTAGAGAAGCTTTGCAGTTCTTTGCTTCTTTATTTAGAGAGAATTCTCAGGGTGGTTTGGTGGAAGAAAACCATGTTTTGTCTTGTATCCCCTCCTTGGTTATTGGGGAGATGAATGAGCATCTTTTGGGCTATATCTCACTAGAGGAATTTGAGGCTATTGTTTTCTAGAAGAAGAAAGGGAAAGCCCCGAGCCTTGATGGCTTTCCGATTGAATTTTATCAAGAATTTTGGGATATCATTAAGCTAGATCTATTGGAGATGGTTTGTGAGTCTCAGAGGAATACGTAGATGTTGTAGGCTTCGAACTCTACCTTCCTTGCTCTCATTCCTAAATGTGAGGAGGTAGATCGGCTGAGTCAATATAGACCTATTTGTCTATGTAATGTAGTGAATAAAATCATTTCCAAGTTGATTGCTGAAAGGATGAAGCGACGACTTATCTTTGAGGAACATAGTGGTTTTGTGGAGGATCAAAAAATTATGGATGGGGTGGTCATTTCTACTGTGTGCAGGTGTTCATAATCTATTTGAAAATGCAAAATAACTTAGAAATGAAAGAGAAAACAAACACAAGACCACCTCATGATTAGGCTACGATAAACACAAATAAAAACAAGATAAAGAAAAATAAATGATATACCTTCTATTTACATTGTCCTTGGTTGGCCCTTGATGTGATTTGTGATGTTGCTCTTTCGATGGAAAATGAGATTGAAAGTGTGATAATGGTGGATTCAAGTGCTATAATGAAATCAAAATGTGCAAATTGGCTAAGTGTGGTTTCAAGTGGCAAAATGGAAAGAGTTTGGTATCAAATGCATAAGGTCCCTAAATGAGAGAAAAGAGGGGGTATTTAAAGAAGAATTTGAATTCTCTAGAGAATTCAATGGTTGAGATTAAGCCAACAAGGCCAAAATGAAGGGCTATGGTGAGTTGAGGACTCACAAGCCCTCACATCTTGACATGTGGAATGTGAAGTGGCTTAGGAAGTGATTATGTGTAAGTGAGGTGGAATAAGGACAAGTGATGTGGAGGAAGGACAAGTACCTTGGGAGAGGAGGATATTGCCTTGAAAGGAAAGTTCTTGTTTCCAAATGGTTGGAAAGTGACATGAGAGGAATTTTAGTATTCCTCGAAAATCTCCTTGGGGAAGAGGAAAGTAGTTGGGAAAATAAATGTGAATTAAAAATTCACATGCTTGGAAGAATATCATGGACAATACAAGGTTCCAAAAAGGGAAGCACTTGTCCACATGTGACTTGAAGTGACAAGTCAAAGATTCTAGAAGATGCATGGGAAAATGGGATTTTATGAGGAATAAATGTGAATTTTAAATTCACATGGGAAAGAGGGTCAATGCTAAGAAAGGCAAATGAAAAGGTTGACTAAAAAGGCATGCTAAATGTGGCTAATGACTTTGATTAAGGTTGTGCAAACATATGATTAGGAGGATTAATGAAAGATTAAGGAGAAATTGGAAGATGTGAGGATGTGACATTAATTTTTTAATTAATGTGTGCACATCCTAATCCAAAATTAATTAAATTAATCTAGATTAGAAGAGGGTTATGGAGGATGTGACAATGAGAGAGAAAAAGAGGAATTAAAAACTAACTTAAATTCAAAGAGGTCACATGATTAAATTAAATAAAGTGATGTATTTATTTAATTTAGAGAGGAAAGAAGTAAAAGGTAAATATATTTAATTATTGAATTAAATACTTTAGGAACCTTATATAGACGATGAAATATTAATTAAATGAGTGATTTAATTAATACCGACGAAGAGGATGAAATAGATGAGTAAAGGGATGAATAAGGAGACAAGTTTGACCATATGGAAGTGGTCAAATTTGGATGTGTACATTTTGTCCCTCTTTGAGATGGTGTTACAAAGTAACATCATTTCAAAGTATTAAAATATAGAACCCAGAAGAAGATGGTCAGATTGGGAAAGATGCCCCAATCATCAAAGGATTGATTGGGAAGAAAGATGATGGGCATGAAGATGAAGGTTAGGGATGAAGGATGCCCCCTCAAGAGGACATGCAAGTTCAAGAGAACAAAAGTGTGCTCTCGAAATGTATGAGACGACGAGAATGGAGATGAGGAAGATGATGCAAAGTGATGGGTAAGAAAGGATGAAAAGGCGGCAAGGGATTGGGAAGCATAAATGGATGCAAGGACGAAGGTGATGTTGCCCTAGTCAAGCTACAAGCCAAAGTGGGTTGATGATGGATGGAGTGTTGTTGTTGAGGGGATTATATATCCCAAGACAACACAAAAAGATAGGGAAGGATACATCCTGATGATGATGATGAAAGTGTTGTTGATGAGGGAAGGATACATCCCAAAACAACACAAGGATAGGGAAGGATACATGCAATGAAATGAAGGCTATTCCAACACCCCAAAGTCATGAATACCTTGGTTGGGCCAGGCATTGGAATAACCACAAGCACAAGAGGATGCCCCAATGTAACACAAGACCGCAGGAGTCTTGGTGGGTACTATGTGGGACAACCGAGAAGACAACAACAAAGCAAAAAGATCAAGATACACCCTATGTTGACTAGTCAAAGCACACCATGATACATGATGGATCAAGGCGACTATGATAAGTGATGATAGGGAGCTCAAATGATAAAAAAGAAGAAGCCAAAAGCATGAAAAGAAAACAATCAATTTCAAACATCCTTTTCCATAGGATCAAGGGGATGGATGGGATCGATGAGGTTTGTTAGGAAGGATGCATCATGTTGAGACCAATGATGGATACTAAACTAAAAGATTGATATGACACAAGATATTCAAAGTTGATTGTATCTCATGATACAAGTGGATCTCATTTGTTAAGAACTAGCTAGATAAGGGCATAGCTCAGGGACACAACACAAGAGAGACAAGACACGAGACTGACACACCCTAAAGACCTAGGGGTTCAGGGGCTAATCAAATATTAGCCTTGCCTACATGAAAACACAGAGCCCTCATAGTTCGATAAAAGGCTGGACTGACCATGGATAAAAGCAGAAAGAGGATGATGAAGACCGATGATGGATGGATGACAAGGACCAGAAAGACAAAAGTAGAAAGACTGATGATAGAAGATAAAGGAGCCCCAGGGGCGGATCAAATGATCGACCTTGCCTACGTGAAAGTGCAGGGGCAACGTAGTTTGACAGAAGACCAAAGACCAAGGATGGATAAAGGATGATGAGAAGATAACCCTGAGAAGGGGATAAAATGATGGGACTGATATGATGAGATAGGATAGACCTGGTGGATTGGATAGGATGATGATGATCACATGAAGCTCAAGGATGGGATAGTTATCCAAATCAGAAAAGATGAAGTGGGAGGATGATAGGACAGATAGATGAATGATGAGAAAAGATAGGAGATTGAAAAGATGTGTAAAAGAAGTAGAAGTGATAAGATATATGGCATTAGATTGCATGGGGAGTAGCCTATAGCTAGATTCCAATGACAAGGGATTATGAGATGGGATGAGGATAGAGGGAAATGGATAACAGGATAAGGATGGGGGGAGGAAAATGATTGTTTGGATGGATTGGATAGAGGGATAAGGATGGGGAGATGGAAGGGATTGTTTTCTAGATGAAGGATGTCTCCAAGGACTATGTCACAAAGGAAGATAGATGCCCCCACTCTAAATATGTCATGTATCAGGAGGTAGGAGGGATGCAAGACGAGTGGATGGGAAGATAAAGGAGATAACTAGAGGAGGATAGGATGGGTGACTAAGGAATACAATAGAGCATGGATGAAGGGAATGTATGCCAAGAGGTGTCCAAAGCATGCATAGATAGGTGCCCTTGTTTTGATCAAGATCACAAGAAGGATGGAGGGATGTGAGATAAATGGGATATGATGGTAGGATGCGGAAGATAGGTGGGATGGAGGGGATGAATGAAGAGGATGTATAGTAGGAAGATGGGTGCATAGTTTGAAGCATAGCAGGAAGCATGGTGGATGAAGGGAATGCATATCAAGAAGCTGCCCCCAAGTGTGGAAAAGGACGGATGGGGATTTATGCATAATTCATGTTTGCCAGGTTTTTATCATGGTACTTATCCAAGGTGCTTGTTTGCCAAGTTTTCACCAATGGATGAATTATTTCTCTTTACTATTTTGTATTTATTTTTTTTCTAAGTTTTTTGACTTTTTGGATAGCATGCGGAAGGAGATGGATAAGGATAGGGAGGCGGATAAGCGGATTTAGAAGAAATGCGATAAGGAGATGGATGAAGGACTCAAGCATCAAGCTCCATACAAGGTGTTAAGAGCCCATGTTTGAAGTGACTGTTGGATGTTGGTACAACCTTATTAGGATAAATGGATTATGTAAGAGGATGAATTAGAGGGATTTGATGGGGGAGATATGTGGGATAATGGATGGGATGTTGGAAAGGGTATGGATAGAATGATGGGGTAGGTGTGTGATGGGGTGGTGAGTTCAGGATCAACATTGGCACATATGGTGATGGTTGTGGAATGATAGGAGTATTAATGGATGGAGAATGTGGGGATAATGGAGGAGATGGGATGGTGAATTTTGGGACATAAAGACCCAAAACAGATTTAGGAGATGAAAGGGGTGTATGATTAGCTTTTGGATTAGCAACTATGGATGTTGTTACAGATTTTTCATTTGAAGGTATTGCATCTTTTTTCTTTGGATCCACATGGTTTTGATCTTTACTTTGGTGGGCCTTTGTGGCCAATGGGTTTGATTTGGATTTTGGATCTGATTTCGGATTGGATTTTTCTGTTCTTCACCATGTCTTTGAGAGGGGACATGGGGAGATTTTGAGTCATGTGGATGTTTAGATTTATGAATTTTTACTTTTGATATCCAAAGTGCTTTTGACAGTAATGGGATGGGTGTGATGAGGTGGATGATGTGGCAGGGATGTGGATGGAGTGATGGAGGTAGGATTTTTGGGATGATATGTGGATAGAGGATGTGTAGGTATGTGCCTTTTTTTTATCCTAATTAGGGGACATGAGAGTGGGATGTTTATGATGGGTGACATAGAGGGGTGATGGATGGATGAAAGGATGAATAGGACAAGATGGAGTAAGTGATTTTGGGATATAAGGGCCCAAAATAGACATAGTAGGTGGAGGGACATAAGGACCCAAAATGGATGGAGCAGATGAAGAGGAATATGGATGGTTGTTTTGAGGTGATATGATAGAGAAGGGGGGATGGCAACAAATGATTTGGCAGAGTGATGGGAAGAGCCTGCATTTCTTTTGGAAGAGGCTCGTTGAGGATGTATAGAGGTTGTACCAACATTTTTAGCTTGTGAGTCTTGTGAAATAGGTCCAAGACCTCGCATACAAAGTTGTTCTTTGACCTAGATGGGCTCTAAAATACCTTGCTCATGAAGGCCTAAACCTTTTCCTTGATAATTCATGCCCCTAAGCATTCGATCCATGATAGGATTCTTGTTATTCCAGAAGAATGATGTGAGTCCATTATTAGGCAGAGGATGATGGGTGATATATATGCTTTGTTTTTCTTCTGCAAGGAGACCACCATGGACGAATGTGAGGGTACCAAGGGGATATACAAGTGGTGTGGGGATAGTAGGTTTAGGTGACGATGGAGGATCATGAGATGGAGATGATGGGATAACAACATCTAGATGGGTGGTATCAGGAGAGAGATTATGGAATGTGATAGGATCTGGATTTGTGGTAGTGGGTGATAAGGGCCCATGAGATGGAGTGGTGGAATCTTGAGTGACAAGGGGATCATGGGATGGAACAAATGGGAGACTATGATTTTGAGATGGGCTAGATGGGATCACAGGATCTTGATGTGGAGGAGGGGATATTGCATGCTTTGGATCAAGCTCTTGGCATGAATCATCATGGGCGGGAGGGATGATAATGGAGGAATGGACAAGAGAGATGATTTCAGTGATACTAGGGATAGGAGAAATGGATTGGATTTGGGTTTCTTCGATGGATTGGGTGGATCTAGGAGTAGAAGATGGTGATGGGGTTTGGTTATCTTTGATTAGTTCGGCAGTTCTCAGAGTAGGAGATGGGGGCTCAATGGATTCGGTGGGTTTGATGATTTCAATGGTTTGAGTGGTGCTAGGGGTGGTAGCATCAATGATAGGTGTATTCTGGAATCCTCGTCATTTAATTTATCAATCCAAGGTGGTGTCCATGGCTATCTACAATAGAGAAAGTAGAAAACTTGCTTGACAATCTATTCTACAATCTATTCTACTTGCATGAAATAAATCCTATTTGCATGAAAGGGAACTAATCTAAGGAACACTTTCAATAATTGAAAAGGATAAACTACTTGACACTTGCTAGAAATGAAAAGTCTTTCTTGAATTCAAATTTACTATAGAAAGTTGGAAATACATTGCTGGTAAATGAAACTAGATCTATTCTATTTCCTCAGGCTGAAACAAGCCTTTCTAATCCCCTCCTTTTGATCAAATGATTAGATTTTATTTATAGAATTCATATTTTATATCTATCCACAAAGAATGTGGATCCAAGATCCTATTTTTGAGGGGTCGTTTACAAAACTTTGAGAAAATTGAAGTTGTTGTCCTTAATAACGCCATTTTTGTCTGTCATTTTCTAAGGCTTACTACTCCTTCCTTGATGCAAATCACACCAAATTATCAAAATGGTTTTTAGATCTTCAAATTTAGTTTCTAGATTATTTTTAATTTTTGAATTTCATTTAGAAATGAGGGAGATATTGTCGTTTTACTAAGACTTCATTTTTCACAATTTTTGTGTGCCTGATTTTTAGGAAGTCTTCAAGTTTTGAACGTGAATGAATGAATTATTCTTCAGTTCAGTCGACCAAATCATTGATCTTTAGCATGAATAACATGCTATAATCATGCAACAACAATTTATTGATGTGGCAACATGAGTTATCTTTGGTAGAAGAAGGAAGCATGAAATTTAATAACTGTGAGAGATCTTAAAACTCCACATTAAACAAACACTCATCCCATTAATTTAGGAATGATTGATGCTCCATGATTTTGCATGAATGTAGGAATGTGATGGGATTCTTCTCTATCTTCTCATTATTTTTTCAAATCCTTCTAAAGCTTTCAGGAGTTAACTGCTTCAAATGTCAAGATCTCTCTGTTACAAGTGTCTGTGAAGCTTCTTCTTCCCATGAGTTATTTAATAACTCATTTATCTACATTATATCATCTTAAACACTTCATGGAGACATATTAGAGGTAATTTGGATCACGTTTAATTACTAAAAATAAATCAAACATTTACTTTATATTTTACTTTAAATAAGTTAAAGAACTTTCAATCATTACTCAAATCCACTTTAACACTAATGCATTAGGAAGAAATATATGATTTTCTTTGATAACATATGAGACAATTTATGGTCTCATCATTAGTGACCATGGATGATAGATTGGGATGGCATGGTTCCACGATTTCAAGTGGTGGATTTGGGGGTGTTTTATTTGTCATGAGTCCTTGGAGAAATTCTGGAATGAGAAATTTGCATGCTTGAGGTTTAGATGGCGAGGTAGGAGTGGATGAAGGATTAGGGATTGATGAAGGATTATATTGAGGAACAGGATTGGATGGAAGACTAGGAGTAGATGGGAGACTAGAAGTAGATGGAGGATTAGGGTTGGATGTAGGACTAGGAGTAGATGGGAGATTAAGATTAGATGAAGGGTTAAGATAGGGATATTGGTATAGTGAATTAGGATTGGATGACATGGATGGTGGATCGATGCTAGAGGAAGTAGATGGGGAACTAAGATAGGGATATTGGGATGGTGGATTAGGAAAAGAGGATATGGGCGGTGTGTTGTAATAAAGGTATTGAGATTGTGGATTAGGATGGGAGGATTGAGATGGTAGATTGAGATAGGGAGATGTGGATGACGGATTAGGATAAGATGTGGATGTTAGATTAGGATAGGTTGATGTGGATGTATAAGTAGGATGGGTAAATTGGTATGGAGGATTAGGATAGTGGGCATATGCGGATGAAGGATTGAGATAGGAGGATGTGGACGGGGGATTAAGATAGGGGCATTGTGATGGTGGATTAGGATAGGAAGACATGGATGTTGGATAAGGAGATGATGCAAGTGAAGGATATGATGCGGATGTAGGTGAGGAAGATAATGGATATCCCTTGTCAAAGGTAGCATAAGGAGCGTGATTAGGCATGGATGAAGACATAACAAGATATCTCAGAGGAGTAATCGGATTGTGGAAAGTAGGTGGAGAAAGCTTACTAGCAATGATAGCATCAAGGGGATCTATCTCATATTCCTCTTGATCAACAAGACTTTTGTTATCATCGTCAACATAATTAGGGTTTCCCTTGAATACTATTGATGGAGGATAAGGATTCATGATGATGAAAGCATAAATAGGATGGATCAAATATTTTTGGATAGAAATGGACAAAAGCTCAAATCGGGATTTAGGTCAAGCTCATATCGGTATTGGATTAAAGCTCAAATTAGGATGATTGGATGATGTGATGAGATTGATTCTGATTTGATTATCAAAGGATGACTATGGCACCAAATCTACCTCGAGATGGAAGCAGATTGATTGGGTCGAAGGTGATTGGATAGGGATGTGACTGGATTGGATTGGATAAGATCTATCAATGATTGATAAGATCAACTGATGGATCAGATATGATGACAAAAGGGACTATAAACCTCATTCAGAGATTACCCTAGGTGACTTAGGATACTGATTGATTGGATTGAAGGATAAATGGATGATTATGACACTAAATCCACCTTGAGATTAAAAGTGGATTGATTAGGCCAACAATGACGATTAACTTAGGACAGATGACAATCCTAAGCAGATGTTGATGATGACGATCAATTCAGACACTTAGGTCAATTCGGATAAAAACCTGAAATGAAGTTCAGGGGATTTGGATGGGGAAAACAATGATCTGGTTGGGGAGACAGATGATATAAATGGATGAACGATTGCTCAGAACAAGAGAAGGAGGTTTGGAATAGATGAGAGATTACTCGGAATGAGTAAACAGATGATCGAGAGGGATGAACGACTACTTGTGTTACACCCCTAACTTTAACTATGTTTTACTTTTTACTTTGAAGTAATTAGTAGATGATTATGCATGTTTCAATGATTTGGCATTTAGTTAAAATGGCTAGAAAAATCAATGTTTTCATGAGTCATGTTTATTTGAGTAAAATTTGACATGTGTTTAAAAGTTGTCAAGATGTGATGATCTCATGAGGATTATGAAAATGATTACTGAAACACTAATCTTGTGTTGTTGATTGCAAGATGCATTCAAGAAATAGGTGTTTGCCCTCCGAGAAAGGGAGGGAGAGCATCATCAGAGAGAAGGGAATAGATACAAGGAATAGAACAGGTTGTCATTGTCTTAAGTCTTTTTCTAGTTGCTTAACGTCAACCTAGTCCTTTTGGGGGTAGTGACATCGTTAAGGTTGAACATTAGTTGTTTTGTGACTGAGACAATTTTTTTTCAAGCACGATGCTTCTTATGTCGTAACGAGTTTATGTCATGACATCAACTGTGTAATTGGTTGTTCATTATTGTCTATTCTTTATAATAGTTTGAATTGGCTTATTAGGTCGTGGAACTATTATTGTAGCCTGATTCCTTGTAAAAGGAAGTCATTATGAAGATCATCCTTGAGTTTGTTTTATGGGGTGAATACGCTCGAGAGACAACAAAAAGATGAACATCGTCGATCATGTAAGATTGTGTTACCAACTCTTAATTTCTAGATGATTTGTCAGTTTTATGTGTTCATTTTTTAATGTTTATTCTTGATGACTCTCATTGAGATGTTGGAAAATGGCATCTTCGTTAATATTGGTTCTCGCATTCATCTTGGGGATGCATGTTAAGATATTATAATATAATTATATAAATATGATATTTAAAATTTTGCTATGATATTGCATTATTACTCTGATATAGTGGACATCATAAATAATGGGAGCTTGGAGCTCACCATAGACTAGCAGGTGTCATGCTTGTGCGAGCCATGATCGCGGTAGTTGGCCGAGTGGGAGAAACCACTCACGCCACCTTAGTAAAGGGCAGTAGTTTCCTCAAAGATAGGCATGTGAATTAGGATGTGGTAATAATACTTTAGTCTTTTGAAAGGACCATCATTATTACCTTCGATCTGGAGGGGGAACGATTTTTGGCCAGTGTATGGAATGAACAACTTTAACCAGCAACAAAATGGTTCTTCAACTACTTTTGGAACTGAATCTTGCTCCTCAAGCTCGAGCCTTTGTTGGGGGATGGGGGGGAATCTTTATCCCTCCTAGCAACTGTTTTGGAAGTAACCCAAAAGGGGAGATGAAAGTGCATCAAAGATTCCTTGGCCTATTCATGGACAAGAGCTTCGCAAGAAAAGACATGGAGAGCAGGAGAAAGATACACAGAAGAAGAAAAACAAGAATAGAAGATACATGACAGAGAGAATAGAAATGAAAAGAGAATTCATAGGATAAAAACTTATTTGAATATAGTGGATTAACTCAAAAATCTTGCGGAAGGCTATAAAGACCTTAGGAGTAGAGACGGCTAGGAGAAATAAGGCCAGACTGAAGGACAAAGAAAATCTATTGTTTGTTGGACGTCTTTGATAACCAGTTCAAAGTTTTCAGGCACGTAATACTCTGATGAACGCTTTTACTCTTAGCTTAAACTCTCAATCACAATTCTTATCAAAACAAAATGCATATGTTCCTATATGAGTATATCTCAGCATGTGGAATTAGGCAAAAGATATGCATTGTTGTATGTGCTTTCTTTTCAGTTGTGTCAGTAAATCTTTATAAGATAGGATAATGTTGAGTTATATCAGGTGATAAGTTCTGAATCTTTTATTGGTATTTGTGCATGAGAGTAATTCTTTTGTTAGACGTAAACAATGTGAATCTTAAATGAAAAGACTCTAACTGAATCTTTTAGATAATGTGAATATGTAACCTCTTATTAAACGATGGAACAGACTTGCCAGTCAGAGAGAGATTTAACTTGAATTCAAAGTAGGGTCTAATACAGTACTTACTCTGCTATAAATGTAACTCAGAGGAATAGTACAGATTTACAGACTAGTTGCTCTTAGAAAAAGAAATAATGAATACTTATATCAATCTGTAAAAATAGTGTTGACCCTAGAAGAAAAGGATTCTTTGATAATAAAGATAAAAGAATAGATAGATGTTCAAGAATACAAATCTTCCTTTGTGTGGTAATGGTTACCATTTGAATTTAATCTTGTAAGTCCAACCATAGCCAGTTGGGGTTGGGAGGTAAGCCTATATTGAGGCTGAACTTAATTTTACTCCAATAGAAATTATTTTCATGGAGCAAACCCTAGAAATGTGTACATTAAATCTTTAAGGCAGAATATCCAATAAAATATATTCAATTTAGAGAGAACCCTAGCTTGGGTGTGTAGGTCACATGTGACAAGAAGCCAAGAAAGGTGTGACAAGGGTTGAGCTTTTGAACTAAGCCCAGAGTACCCTAGGACAGGTGTCCAAAACATAGTTATTTCATGTGGGAGTTTGCATGCTAGTAAAGATACTAGAAATGAATTTCTCTCCTAATGTTAGCTATCCTTTACTTTATTAAGTGAGATTAGTGTTTACCACCTAATATCATAAAGGTATTTAGAGTTGGCAATCATGCATAATCACACTATTTAAGCAAGGTAAGGTATGCTTAGAATAACATGAATATGATTTTACCCTATGGAATAGTGTAAATTGGAATTGAGAACCATGGATAGACCTAGGGTGGTGAATATGGTTTGACTTATCATATGATTAGAAAGTGGAATAAGGTGACATGGAGTCCCAAATTCCCTATAGTAGAGTTTAACTGTTAATGATAGTTACTATGTTAACCAAGACACATCTTGTGTAATTGAAGGATATGTTGACTCCTTGTTGGATAAGGAGAAAATAGATAAGAGGAAAGTTGTATTGTCCTGTTGGTGGCACTAAGTTCCTGACTAGTTTATTGGTGGAACTAAATGTCCTAGGTATTTATATGCTTATAAGATATTAAAACCTAACTTATGTTGGAAGATTGACTTAGATCAAGACTATTGATATGGAATGAAAGTATTCTTTTAGACATTACATTGGTGAAGGAATACCTTGAATACTATGTTTATTCATGAATGTAAAATATGAATTCAAACAATGTCAAGTGGTCTAGGAAAGACTAGAGGAATTTTGTTCTTATGGTTAGTTACACTTATGTTATTACCTTTGGAGACTCAAGGATGATGATATTTCCATGTGTTGGGTTAGAGAAGCTAAACCCTAGTATTGAAACAAGGAGGATGTATGAAATCTATAACTCTTATGTCAGATATGACATTGTACATATATATTTTGATTGTCAATGAAAGGTCGAGAAAACTATAGAGCAAGATAGGAAGTCTTTATAACACCTTAAGAGATTCTTAGATAATGTTGAAACTCAATTAAACGCATTGAGATGTTGGGTATTGAATCTTGAGAAGTAAATGACAGGACATCATAAACCCTAGATATGGCAAGAATGCAATAAGGGACTTTTGAAAAGGTTTGAAATATCTAAATCTTTACATTACATGTTTATAATGAATTATGAATTATTTCTAAGTTGGATTGACTAGAATGGATTTTCTATACAGACTAGTTGTGTCTAGAATACCAAATAAAGTAAGAAAAACTATAGGATGAGATAGTTTCTAAGACAAGTCAGAGGTGTGTGTTTGGATGGAACGACCAATCAAAATGACCATTACTTAGCTAGAAGGGATCTAGATTTGTATGGTCGATTGATTTTTGTAGGACACATCACTAGGACTCAGATGGTGAAACTTGACAGTTCCTTATATCTATACCCTTCATGAAGGGTCGGGGCGCTTCCAGTTAGGAAGTGTGTGGGGGACCACTTGAGTCCGCGGTTGGAGGAAAAGCACTAGGATGATGCTCTCCCTCTATAGCAGAAGACTCATCGAGTCTCATGAAGTTCGACATCAACATTCCAGATGCAATGAACTCCATGTTATGGTTTATGGCAATCAACCTATAAGGTAAAACTATTCTTTATGCTAAGTATATCTTTTGTGATATAAATGAATAGTGTAAGGAATTATCTTGATTCTAGTTACAATTACATGTGAATTCAAGTTTGAATTTATCTGGGAAAGTTGTACTATTGTACTTTATTCTTGTGCTTATAAAAATGTTTTAATTTAAAAAAAATTAAAAAATTCTCTCTTGTTTACTAATTTTATTTACCTTCTAGTAAATTCTTGAGATTACTTGAGTATTAAGAAGAGGGATATTACAACTCAAAACAAGTAAACGACTGTTAAGAATGGATGAACAACTTTCAGAACGAGGGGAAAAATATTTGAAACAGATGAAAGAGTACTCAGAACGAGTGAACGAGTGCTCAAAATGGATGAACAAGTACTCGGAACGAGTAAACGATTCATCAGAACGGTTGAACAAGAGCTTGAAATGATAGAAGGTTCATAATGGATGAATGTTTACTCAAAATGAGTAAATGAATGATTGAAAAGGGGGAATGAGAGTTTTAAATGAGGAGAACGAATGTTCGAAATGGATGAATGAAAGCTTGAAATGAGTAAACGATTGATCATAATGGATGAATGAATGCTCGGATTGGGAGACTGGCTCTTGGAATGGATGAAAGGATACTCGTAACGAGATGAAGAATGCTCGAGATGCAAAAAAGGGTGCCCAAAATGACCAAATGAAGGATGAAAACAATTGTTTGAGGGGAAGGTTTGCCCAAGGTAGGGCAAGTACAGATTAGTATTTTGGTTAAAGCTCAGATTGGGAGTAGATTAAGGCTCAAATTAGGATTGGATTGAAGTTTAGATTAGGATTATTGGAGGATGTGATGGGATTGATTCTACACCAAGTTCAGGGGTTTAAAGGATGTAAGGTGCTGACAATCAAATTTTTCCAGATTTGGCAAATTTCAAAAATTGTCAAATTTTGCCATTTTAGGAAACTTCACAGACATTCCCTTGAGAGTCCAATTTTTTCTCAAAAAATACCCAAAACTAAGGTAGGATGAATTTCCAACTAACATCCCAAATCTGAGACATACATTTTGAGTTATTAACGAAAATGATTTTTCAAAAATTGAAAAAAACATTAAATTGTGATTTTGAGGGTCAAGATGAAAGTTTGGAGCCCCAAAAATGTGTCGAAACGGGGTCTAATCTACATGCCATCTCATAACGCAATGACTTGTAAAATTTTAGCCAATCGGACACCCGAGTCAAAAGTTATGGCCTCCAAAAGTTTCGACATAAAAATTAAAACCCTCAAAACAAAGTCTAGATGAGTGGAATGGATTATTTGATGATAGATATGGAATCTAATGATGTTCTAAGAAGCACCTATGTGGTTTGTTTGATGAAATGATGATGTACAAAAAATGTTGATGACGAGCAAACGAGTGCTTGAAATGACTGAACAAAGGGTGAAAAATGTTGTTTTTGGGCGGGTCCGCCCCTTTGTTTTGGGCAAGTCCACCCCTTGGTGGGAAAGTCTGCCCCTTGGTGGGTAGGTCTGCCCCTTGGTGGGTAGGTCTACCCCTTTCTGGGCAAGTTCACCCCTTGGAAAGGGCAGGTTTTCCTATTCAGTGAAAAATAGGCAAAAACAACTGTTTGGGGCAGGTATGCTTATTCAAGGGTAGGTCCGCCCAACTGAGAAGGGAAAGTTTGCCTATCCAAGTGTAGGTCCACCCATCCAAGGGAAAGTTCACCTATTTAGTGAAGAATGGGAAAAAACAACTATTTGGAACAAATAAGAAGGCGCACAAAACAAGAAAATGGATGCTTGGATCAAGGGGATGAATGTTTGGGATAGGGAATGGATTCTTAGAACAGATGTATGAATGTTTGGAATGGGGAAACAAGTGATCAAAATGATGAAATGGGCACTGGAAATGATGAAATGGGTGCTTAGAATGATGAAACGGGTGATAAAATTGACTATTCAAAGGACAGGTACGGCTATCCAAGGGCAGGTTCGCCCCTCCAAGGGCAAGTGCACCTATTTGACAAAAAGTTGGGTAAATCTAACAAAAATAGGCTAAAAAAGGACTAATACAAAGGGAAGGTTCGCCCCTGGTAGGGCAGGTCTTCCCCTCTGCAAGGGCGGGTCTGCCCCTCTGCACAAGTCTGAACTTGATTTTCGCAAAAACAACTATGGCAAAGGACCCAAGACACAACGAACAACAATCAGAGGATAAGGCTGACTTGACTGAACTAAAAATCACTGGTTTTGCACAAAGAAAATAATTCAAGCAACACGATCCTAAGATTAGTAGAATGGGTATGGCCAACAAAGTCTTCTATATAGGATAAACAAGGTGGCTAGGGAGTCCTCGATATACACCTGGTACGTGAGGCCCAAACCGTGAACACCAGTTCGTCACAAGCATGAGTCGGGAACCTTAGTGAGATACTAAAGACTCAGACCAACTCTTCATGTCATCCCAACACTTTTCCAATAACAACATGGCTGGATTGGGGTACAACTTTGGCCTCCCCCCTTTGTATACCCCATTGGTATGCGTGGTTGGGATCATCCCTTGGGGTGATGAAATCCCCAAGTAGGTCCCCTAAGAAAAAGCCAACATGGGTGACTTAAAGGACTTAGTAAGCTATGATTTATCGTCACCTAGGATTGCCAAATGGCACAAGGGGATTGGATACATCAATAGCCTACCACAAGCATGGCACACAAAGTAAATTTGACTTCCTCCTAATTAGACTATGTGCCTAAGTTAATGAAAAATGATAGCAAACGACTGATAAAAGCTTCAAAATGAAAGGCCCTGTAAGAAACTTGTTAGTAATTTGTTTCTCATTTTCCACAAAACGCTAGTCAAATCCTTGCACAGACACCAACAACACACATTAGAAGGTAAAAAATACTCAAAATAGCATAAAATAATGATTAAAATGCAGTTTTTACCTCTTGGAAAATGTTGTTTTGGGCAGGTCCACCCCTTGGCAAGGGCAGGTCCGCCCCTCTACTGAAATTTGAAAAGCTTGTTGTTTCTGGGCTTTGTGGAGGGCACGTCTGCCCCTCTACAACCGAAACCTACAGACAATGAAACAACAGAAAATTTGAGAGCAAGAGACCCATTTGTCGGTCCCACTGGGCGTGCCAAAAATGTGTGCAGGTGTTCGTAATCTATCTAAAAATGCAAAACAACTTAGAAATGCAAGAGAAAATAAACACAAGACCACCTCATGATTAGGCTACGATGAACACAAATAAAAGCAAGATAAAGCAAAATAAATGATATACCTTCTATTTGTGTTGTCCTTGGTTGGCCCTTGATGTGATTTTTGATGTTGCTCCTTGGATGGCAAATGAGATGAAGGTGCAAGATGGGATGCAAGATGAGTTTGAAAGTGTGATAATGGTGGATTCAAGTGCTATAATAAAATCAAAATGTGAAAATTGGCTAAGTGTGGTTTCAAGTGGCAAAATGGCAAGAGTTTGGTATCAAATGTATAAGGTTCCTAAATGAGAGAAAAGAGAGGTATTTATAGAAGAATTTGAATTCTCTAGAGAATTCAATGGTTGAGATTAAGCCAACAAGGCCAAGATGAAGGGCTACGGTGAGTTGAGAACTCACAAGCCCTCACATCTTGACATGTGAAATGTGAAGTGGCTTAGAAAGTGATGATGTGTAAGTGATGTGGAATAAGGACAAGTGATGTGGAAGAAGGATAAGTACCTTGGAAGAGGAGAAGATTGTCTTAAAAGTAAAGTTCTTGTTCCCAAATGGTTGGAAATTGACATGAGAGGAATTTTAGTATTCCTCAAAAATATCCTTGGGGAAGAGGAAAGTAGTTGGGAAAATAAATATGAATTAAAAATTCACATGCTTGGAAGAATCTCATGGATAAGACAAGGTTCCAAAAAGGGAAGCACTTGTCCACATGTGACTTGATGTGACAAGTCAAAGATTCTAGAAGATGCATGGGAAAAAGGGATTCTAGGAAGAATAAATGTGAATTTTAAATTCACATGGGAAAGAGGGTCAATGCTAAGAAAGGAAAATGAAAAGGTTGACTAAAAAGGCATGCTAAATGTGGCTAATGACTTTGATTAAGGTTGTGCAAACACATGATTAGGAGGATTAATGAAAGATTAAGGAGAAATTGGAAGATGTGAGGATGTGACATTAATTTTTTAATTAAAGTGTGCACATCCTAATCCAAAATTAATTAAATTAATCTAGATTAGAAGAGGGTTATGGAGGATGTGACAATGAGAGAGAAAAAGAGGAATTAAAAATTGACTTAAATTCAAAAAGGTCACATGACTAAATTAAATAAAGTGATGTATTTATTTAATTTAGAGAGGAAAGAAGTAAAAGGTAAAAGTATTTAATTATTGAATTAAATACTTTAAGAACCTTATACAGATGATGAAATATTAATTAAATGAGTGATTTAGTTAATACCGACGAAGAGGATGAAATAGACGAGTAAAGGGATGAATAAGGAGACGAGTTTGACCATATGGAAGTAGTGAAATTTGGATGTCTACAGCTACTAAAATTATTCATTCTATGGTAGCCTCAAAAGAAAAGACTATGTTCATCAAGCTGGATATGGCAATGGCCTATGATAGAGTTTGTTGGTCCTCCTTGCGAAAAATTCTTATTTCCTTTGGTTTTGCTGAAGAGTGGGTCTAGTGAGTTATGACCTATGTTACTTCCACTTATTTCTGAGTGTTGATAAATGGTGAGCCTTCCTCTCTTTTTAGTGCTTCTAGAGGCCTTCGTCAAGGGGATCCTCTCTCTCCTTATTTATTTATTCTTCTTGTTGAAGGTCTAGGAAGATTGGTGAAAAGTAATGTGGAGTTGGGTTTTATTCAAGGTTGGGTGTGGAGAAATGGTTTGGCTCCTTATTCTCGCCTACAATTTATGGACAATACTGCTTTGATGGGTATGGCTAAGATCAGAGAAGCCACAAATTTGTGCAAGGCCTTAGATATTTATTTGGTTCCTTTTGTCCAATTATTTAATGAAGATAAATCTTCCATTTTCTTCTTCAATACTCCGTGGCTTATTCAACAAAGGATTGCTCGTATCTTGAGGTTTCAGATTGGGTCTCTCCCTTTAACTTATCTTGGCATTCCTATCTCTTCTAGTAGTCTCCCTAGGGAGTCATGGAAAAATATCCTGGACAAGTTTCATGTGAAGGTTAATCATTAGACTCATAGATGGTTGTCCTCTATTGGGCATGTTTAGTTTCTTAAGTCAGTGGTGCAGGCTCTTCCTATTTATAGATGTATGCTCCAAGTGGCTCTGATTGGGTTTGTGAAGGATTTGGATGCTTTGGATAGACAATTCTTATGGGTTGGCAGTTTTTCCTCTTCTAAGTGGAGCCTCGTGAAGTGGGATATTGTGTGTAGCCTAAAGTAGTTTGGGGATCTTGGATTACGAAAGTTGACTTGGTCTAGGTTGGCATTGGTTGCAAAGCTTTATTGGAGGTGGTGTGTGGAGCAAGATCATATCTGGGCGAGGATTTTATCTCACAAGTACCTTCCAGGGGTTCTGAAGGAGGAGATTCCTAGGTATCCTCTGGTGGGGAAAGGTTTTGTGATTTGGGGAACGCTTAAGAAAGGGGCTGCTCTGATCAAGGAGGGCTTGTTCTGGATATGTAATAAGGGGTAGGCCCTCTTTTGGTTAGATTCTTGGGATGGTTTTCCCCTCATTCTGCGCTAGTATCCTAATTTGTTGAATCTTTGCCAACACTTCTTGGAGGCTGGTTGGTCAAGGGTGATTGATTTTAAGACTTCTTATCCATGTGGGTAGATGGAGGTGGCTAGGTGGAAGGATCCTTGTGATTGACTTGTGGTTGGGTTGGAGGAGTGTGTTGAGCTTCAAAATATTTTAGCTGGTAGACAATGCAACTCCCTTATGGATAAGGATATTCTTGCTTGGAGCCTAGATCCTAAGGGTGCTTTCATTGTGGCTAGTGGGTATTAGGAGTTGTTGGCTTGTAAGTTTGGTGGAGTGGAGGTCCCTTAGTGGAAACATGTGTGGAACAATTTTTCATGGCCAAAGTGTAATTGTTTTGTGTGGACATTGGCTTGGAATAGATGTTTGACTTGGGATAATCTTCAGAAGCAGGGTTTATAGGGTCCCTCAATTTATGTCTTGTGCGGCTATAGTGAGGAGGATTCTTCCCACTTATTTTTCCATTGTTCAATTCTATGCTTCTTTGGAATTTATGGTGGGGTATTTGGAAACATCCATGTGTTCATGCTTTTTCCTTGGTTGAATTCTGGAGTAGCCTAGGAAGACCTTCTCAGGCTTCTTTCCTCCAGATTTTATGGTGCATTGGTCCTACTTTCATCCTTTGGAAAATTTTGCTAGAAAGGAATTATAGGATTTTTTGTGGGGATAGACTGATGGCTCAATAGGTTTGACACAAAATTGTTGGTATGATCCAAGAGATGGTGGAAGCCAAATGTGAGGTGGCTTTTCCTTTGGAAATAAGTGATGATGGGATTGTGAATAGACTAGGCTTACAAGAGTTGACTTCTATCTCTACTTATGTCAAAAGAGGTAGGTGGGCTAAAAAGAAGGTTCAAAGGGTTGGAAGATGGTTGCCTCCTTCAACGGATGTTTTAAATATCCATACGAATGGCTCCTCTAGGGGTAATCTTGGGCCTAGTGGGATTGGTGGAGTTGGAAGAGATAGTTTTGGATCAGTTATTTTCTTTTTCTCCATTCACAAAGGGCAGTATTCTAACAACCTTATGGAGGGGTTTGTAATTCTATGGGCTATTGAGCATTCTTGTGCTTGGGTTGGCGTAAGATTATCTGTGACTTTGACTCACAAATTATTGTTAATTTGTTGCATGAGAAAAAGGTGGTTGAGGTTAATTGGTAGCTTGCCTTGGTGGTTCATCAGATTTTGTAGATGTGCTCTATGTTGGAAGTGGTGTCTTTTTTCCATATTGTGAATGGAATAGGGTTGTTGATTGTTTTGCTAAGTGGGCTTCAGAGCATGTGGTTGATTGGAAGATTGAGGAGTGGGGAAAATGATCCCCTAATTATCATCATGAATTAGAGAGGTTCATTGCTAATGATATGGATGGATAAGGGTTTGTGGTGGTATGGTTGGTGGTTCTTGTCTTGGTTGGGTGTTTTTGCACTTTCTTTCTTGGGAGCCTTTCGATTCCATGATCCCTTTGTACTAAATATTTCTTGATTTCAATAAAAAAATTTCCCCCTTTTTATTAAAAAAAATTCACTTGATATGCTATTCATAGAACATTGTAGAATAATTAGATACTTGCATACATATTTATAAATTAAATCACAATTTTAACTTTTCTATTTACCTCACCAATCAAACATAATTCTCTCAATTTCTTCATCTTTAGGTTCTAGTCTTACTTCTGAAAAGGATATTGCCCTTGAGGTGGTAAATTATTTCAAAATCTTCTTTCTTTAGGTGCTCATTATAATTCTCTTGGGAAGAATGAGATTCTTGACAATATCCCAGAACTTGTAAATGTAGATCATAATAGAATGCTAATGTATAAGTTCTCTCTTGAGGAAATTAAAAATTTTGTTTTCTCCATGGAAGCAAAGAAAGCTCTGGGTTCGGATGGGTTTACAATTATTTTCTTTCAAAAATGTTGGGATATTGTGGGTTTTGATGTCTTTCTATCCTTAGAATAATCTAGAAGATATAGAAATATTTTAAAGGATTTCAATTCTACATTCATTGCTCTCATTCCCAAGAAATCTGCCCCTTCCTCTTTTCATGATTTTAGACCTATAGCTCTCTCTAACTCAATTTACCAGATCTTTAACAAAGCTATAGATTCTAGATTGGAAAAAGTATTACCTCTTATCATTTCAAAGGAGCAAGGTGGCTTTGTTCCTAGAAAGGAGACCCCTAAGGGTGCCTTTGTGGCTCATGAGGTTTTGCATTTAGTCTCATTTGAAAAGTCTTCAACTATGATTTTGAAACTAGACATGTTAAAAGCTTATGACAAGGTTAATTGAGATTTTTTAATGAAGATTCTAAGAAAATTTGGTTTTTCACAAGCTTGATGTAAATGGATTTATTCGTGTATCTCGGGGGCAAGATTCTCAATTCTGATCAATGGTTCTCCCCATGGCTTCTTTCCTTCTTCTCAAGGTGTGAGACAAGGGGACCCTCTTTCTCCCTCCTTGTTCATTATTTTAGAAAAAGGCTTGAGTAGATCAATTATTTATGTTTGAAATGTAAGAATCTATAAAGGTATTTCTATTCAGTCCTTTCCTTCCCCAATCTCACATTCACTTTTTGCTGATGAAACTCTTTTGTTGGGACAATCCACTATGGTTGAGGCTAAGGTTATGAAAAAGATTATTTCAACTTACTGTTCTTATTCTGGGAAAATTTGCAATGCTGCAAAGTCAAATATTTTCTTTCTAAATGTTGACCCCTTAATAGAAAGATAATTACTTAAGTTTTGGGGTTTTCAATGTGATTCTCTTCCATGTAAATACTTTGGAATTCCTTCTCTGGAAAGGAAAAACATGCTTTTTGGGACAATTTGATTTCTTCAATTTCTAATAGAATTTCACTTTCGAAATCCAAGTGGCTTTCATTTGCGGGAAAACTTGTCATGATTTAATTTGTTCTTAGTGCACTACCAATTTATTTAATGTTAGTTTTAAGTTTTCCAAAAGGGAAAGATCAAATCCTACAAATTTTTTTAAGATATTTCCTTTGAATGGAAAATGTGACAGTTAAAAAGAAATTATCACTTGTTGCTTGTGACTCCATTTGTGAACCTAAATCCCTTGGAGATGTTGGTTTGAGGAACACTTTTCTCCAAAACAAAACTCTAGGAGCAAAATTGGTGTGGAAAATCTACACTAAGCCTAATACTAAATGGTGCAAATTAATGCCACAAGAATACTTGGATTCTCTCGATAAAGAAAGAATCTTCACTCAAAAGTAGCTTCCTAAAGGATCTAAGATTTGGAATTTTATTTCTTCTTGCAGATCAGTTCTCCTCTTGCATATTTCTTGTGATTAATAGTGGGGATAAAGCCCTTTTCTGGGATGGTGCATTGAATGGGCATAAACCTCTTCATCAACTTGGATATTGGAATCAAATTGAATCAAAACTTAAATCTTCATGGGGGCATAAAGTTAGAAACTATCTTGAAATTGATCCTTCCAACCCTTTCATTTGTAAATGGAAAGGCTTTAATTTTCTTCAAGTGGCACCACAGGTTAAATCTTCTTTAAAATTTGAATTAGAAAAGAGACAAGTATATGTTGTGCTCTCAACACACACGCCCCGTTCAAAATGGGGACCATCTCTTTCTTTTTCCTTTTTAGGTCATTTTGTTGTTGCCTCGTTTTGTGTGCCCCCCAATTTTGGTGTTCAAATTGGTCAACAAACCCTAAAAGTGCCATCTCAAGTCGACCATGTTTCACCCCCCTCAAATTTTCTATGTCAAATTCCTTTGCAGACATCCCTTGGTAATTTTCCTTTGCTAGCGTCCCTGGGGTCCTTCGGGTTCTCCCTCACGGGTTTCCCTTGGCGAGTTTCCCTGTTGCATTCACCATGTCCAAACGGCCGAAAGACTCCATCTTTTGCGGGCCAAGAACCGCCCTTTGGATTTTTGTTTCCCCATATTTTCGACCAAGTCTAAGTGACCATCCTTTCGAGACCATCAGGCCGGTCCCTTTGGATTTCCTCTGTCATTTTGATGCTTCACTTTCGTCTCAAAAGAGCCTTTCTCGGGTAGCTTTCCCTCCAGCAGATTTCAGATTTATCTTCGCCCTTGGCTTTCACCAAAATTCAAATGACCTTCCCCTCATGGCCTTCCACCGCTTAGAGTCTGACCCATCTGACATCGTCTAATCCTCACGAAACTTTCAAACATCAATCGACCAACGACGTTTCGCCTACCAAGCTCTGGCCCTCCCACGACCGTTTTTAAATTTCAATGCACCAACTTTTCAGCCACCATATGTGCATTAATTATTGGCATTCAATGCCTTAATTCCTATAAATACTTGGGTCTAACCTATCATTTTCATATGTTAGTCTAACCATAGCGAGTTGCAGCGATCTAGAGACTACCTTCGTGTGTCGCCCTCGAGCTCGAAGCCTCCCATCGTAGATCCTTTGCATTTTTCATCCGATTCACCTTCTTCATTCATTGGCTTCTAGAGGTAAGTTGGCCGTTCGCCCTCATCTTGTGTTTTTATTTGATTTTGCGTAAAAGAAATGGATAAAACGTATAAAAAACACGTGCATCCGATAGAGAAAATTAGGGCGCTTAAAACCCATGTAACAAAATTCCAAGAAAACCTCCAAGTCGCCCTTGTAATGGTTGTGGAGCTTGCACCGCCCAGTGTTTTTCTTCAACCATAAAATTGATGCTCTACGAGCTTGGGTTCCATCATCGTTGACATCTGAATAAAACTAAACTTACTAGCGACAAACCCACCTCGCAGACCCGCCATTGCGGAGTGCTGCCACCCTTCCAACTATTGAAACTTGGAAAAAATAAAACTAAAGCTGAGTCCTACACATTGTCCGGGTCTGCCCCCTTGGGACTCCATCCTCGAGGCACTACTCATTGACCACCATTCCAAAAGCGACATTTTGGTCCTAGCTTTTAGATGTCATAGACCCTATCCCCTTGTCTGCCTGATGAACTTGTGTTACCCCATGCCAACCGCACTCAAGATCCTAGCTAGCGGACCTCCATCCACGAACCACCGTCCATGGACTGCCATGATAGCTTTGTCATTCCTCATGGATTTTTGGAGGCTACCTTTCACCCTCAAGACCCCGATCATCCCTCAACTACATGAATGAAATGATAAGTTTTAAGTGCCCCAAACTTTCGACAAGTCATTCTTGTCAAACTTCCACCGTCGGGACTGCATCCCATCTCAGCCATTACGAGGGAGAAATTTGCGCCCATATTTTTGTTTCTCGAGGTCTGATCCTTTGATTACCGATGAAATCCACTAAGTGAATGAAGAAAACATAAGATTCAAGCCTTCTATCAGACCCATGCCTTTGGACTTCCCCTAGTGGACTTCTACATTTTGTCTGTCGTTTCCAAACAACAATCACCCAATGACTTTCTCCCTGCTCTGACCCACAGTTCCCAAACACCCATGTGTGATGTTGACTGCCTCTTGAACTCACCGGGCCCGCGCTCATAGAATTTCTTCCCTGGAATGTCGTCTCACCAGAGTCATTCCAAATGGCTAACCTCAAGTGGAAAAGCTCCATCTTGATTTCAATCACCCAAATGATGACCTAAGTAACCTCCAATAGCCAAATGAACTTTGACCCACATGCCAAAATAAGGCATTTTCCTCATTGGAGTTCACAATTTGGTCAAATCCTAGGCTAGGTGGAACCTTACAGGCCGCCCTGCCCTGTTTTCCCTTCAAAATAGCCATCTGGCCAGGGAAGTCCAACCCCTGGGGGCCAGACCATCCAAGCTCCCTCCCATGAATTACTAATGACAATTTGGTTTAAATACTAGATTTCTTGAATGCTGAATTATCCAATCTCACTCTGTTTGTAGGGATTTGGCTAAAGTTTTGTGCTTTCATGCTTGATTTTCCTCACCTCTCCTTTGTCTGTAGAATATTTGGAATCAGGTGCAAGACCTCAGGGGAAACCAGAGAGAAAGACAAAGGAAAGAAGACAGGAAAGGCACCCCGAGGAAAAGAAGACAAAGACCAAATAAAGTATCAATTCCAAGGGGAACCCCTAAGATCAAAAATCTCCATAGATTGGAAGGAGATCTCTGACACAAACATAGGACACGTTAACATTAAAAAATTCATGCAAAGGGTCAGAATCAACCCTAGGAAAGATAATATGAGATTAATCAGAGGCAGTGGAATAACCAAGGCTGCAAGGTTCCCTCCTGCTTTTGTCACCCTTGAGCTAGTAATGTCTTGCACGGAAGCATACCAACCAGAGACTCGAACAATAGTAGACAAGGGCAAGAATATATTAGCTGATATGTTTTCCAAGGAAATAACAAGGACCTTTCATATCCCTACCTTTAGGGAGATGGAATTGCCAACTATAAAAGACTGCAAGGCAATGTGAGACAAAGATCCCCTTAAGTGCAAGAAACTCATAAATCAGTATTGACTAAAGGAGAAGAGGGGCAATGCTGCAAAAATTCCCTAGGAGCTCTTCCGTAGTGATTTTTATGAAGATTACCATGATTTGGTAACATTGTTAAGTAGAGTAATGGGCCTCCCTATTGCTGTTTACTTTCAAGAATGGATGGTCTACCTTGTTGAAGAGATTCTCCGTGGGGAGGATACCTCATTTTACTAGGGTGGGATAATTAGTGATTGCTTTCATGAGAAGTTCATGGCTGTCAAAAAGACCTCCAAATTCTAAATGGCATCCTATTTGGTGTACTCATTGGCTGAACAGAGGCAATACAGTGGCTTGTCCTGAGCTCTAGATGAAGAACCAAGCAAGGAGCTAAAAGTCTATGACAAGTACCCTCAGCTGCAATTCAGGAATTTCAAGAAAGATTATTGCAGGGTCAATGACACTTTCATAGGTCATATCATCATATTTCTTAGGGGTGACTTCAAGAGGCAAGTCTCCCACGGTTCCAAAGCTTTCATGACATAGTATGCCTTTCTATTTACCCAATATCCAAAGTTTACATACATTCATGCAGTTGGCTTCTCGGTAAGACCAAACAAGCTGCCTTGGTATGCTAATGACCGAATAATACTATTAGAGCTCTCCAGGAAGCTGCGACATGTGCACACCCTCTTGAGCAATAAATATTTGGCATGGATTCCTTATCCCCTCTCTTTTAGCCAAGGGATGTACGAGATCCATACCTTGCAATGTGCCCACAACTCAGAGAAGGAGCTAGCATAGTACCATCTAAGACTCCACACTGCCCGCCCACGAATGGATCCATATGGCCATATCAGGAAGATGCTTGGACCCAAATATGCCCATCTGCATAGCGTTAAGGATTTTTGGGCTGATTGGTAAGATGACAACAAGGTGCAGATGAGGCATTATATGTGGATGACCACATACTTTGTGAAGAGGATAAACCTAATCCCAGTGCCTGACCAGGTGGAGGAAGATGAAAGCATGGTCATGGATCCCTGATATAATGCATTTTCTAATCTGCTGCTACCTCTAATTGACTGGGATGAGCAAGAGGTAGAAAACCTTGATATCTTGACCAAGCCCATTGAGGCTCAAACGAAAGAATGGATCGATGGGAAAGTTGCTCGATTGAAACATTAAGGGGTCACTTTGACCTATGAGGGGCTCGAAAGTGAGCCAAGTGGAACAAATGGTGGGGCAATTGCTTCCTTAATAGAAGAAACTTCAAAGTTCCCTCCACTCACTTGGTCAAGGAAAAGAAAGGAAACTGATGAGCAATAGTCTAATCCAAAGGTGTATGCAAGAAAGGCCTCAGAAGGTGAACCTTCCAAGAAACATAAGAAATTAAGCAGTGTCACTGAAATTCCTGTCATTCAAGAAGATCTGCTCCATGAGGGAGAAGAAATGGAGATTGAGCAACCAAAATCTCCCACGGTTGTCTCCACTATTGTTACCCCTCCATCTACTTATCAGGCCATGGTGGGTACTTCCCCTCCAGAGGTGGATATCTCAGCTCACCTTGCCTCTTCTTCACCTACTGGACTAGTTGTAATGATTGATTATTCTTGTGCCACTACCTCTCCACTTTCATCTGCTTCCATGTCTCCAACCACGTCTCTTTCACTAGCAACAACAACAATGCCAATACCAACACTCTCACTTCCAAAGGCATTTTCGTGGCATATGCAAAATGTCTCATCCGAGATTTCTAAAGTATTGATGAATTTGACCATCTGGGCTGCCTTGGCATAGGTTCTTTCCAGCATTCCTATCTTAAAGCCTCTAACTGAACCACCAAAGATGAAAGCCATGATGCAAATAGTTGAGATGGAAGGGAAGGAAAAGGAAGCCACAAAGGCATTGGAGGAGGAAGCAAACAACTACCATGAACACCTGGAGCACCAACATTTACAAATTGATAAGGTAGTCTACGAAGGAGAGGAAACAAAATCCTCTGAGAGTGATAAAGATGAAGATATCAGCACCAGATACATAGTATAAACCTTTGATGCAGATCTCAAAGAAGAGTTGGCCTGACAATTGAAAGATGTCAGAGAGGAAATAAAAAAAGCCACCCTTTGAGAAAGAAAAAAGAGTTAAGTGATAAAATGGAAGAAGACACTGAAATTCTGACTAGGGAGTAGGAAGAAATCCCTAAGCCCGATGAATAAATTCCCCTCTCAATGGAACAAGAAGAACAAGAAAAGAAAGAGGAAGAGGTGTCACCTCAGTGCGAGGAGTAAAGAAGAAGACCAGCCTGAAGAAGAGGTTGAAACCCATAAGAGCCTGAAAACAAAGCAACTCAAAGAACATGGGCATAAAGAAGAAGAAAAGGATGCTGAAGGGGAAGACAACCCCAAGGAACACCTGCCCATTAAGTCCCCCATCAAATGCACAGTGTTCATCTAGGACTCCGATGAAGAGGGAGAAGATACAAGGACAAAGAAAGAAGCTCCTGAGGATAAAGAGATTAAAATTGGGAAGGATGAAGAGGAGGGTGATCGTGAATCACACAAGGAAAAACCTCAAATGCCTGAATGGTTGGAAAAGCAACTGGAGAAGAAAGCTCCTTCTCCAAGGGATTCAAGAGCAATATTAGAGGCCATCTTGGCCTGAGCTCATATCAGCACCAAAAAGGAGAAGCCCAAAGTTAGATCCAAGTTGATGATGGACACTTCTAGATCTAGAACCGTGCAAACAACTACACTGGTGGTGAATGAAGAAGGGATAGGTTACAATTTTTCCACCATTGACTTGGGGACAACATCAAGAGAACATAAAATAGATCATGTTCAGGAGTCTGTTGCCACGGTGGTGCATCTAATGCAAAAGGACAATATTTCTATGGATGAGCTCAAGGCGCAATTGGCTTATCTGATAGCCTACATTCAACAATGGTCATCAGCAAAAGAGCTTCCCATTATGTCCTTGGATCCACGATAGCTGCTATCCAAGGAGCAAATTGATAAGATGGAGAAGAGAAAGAACTGTACAAAGACTACAAAAGATTGGTTCCAACAAGTCTTGTATGCTGGAAACATGGGCATCAATTGTGCTTTCAGGACAACCAATAAATTCTTCGAGGTCCAGAAAACCCTTGAGGGAATGAGGAATTTCTACGTTGACTTCCTAGGGATTTATGAATCCACCTACCCTAAAGTTGAAGCCATCCTCAAGATGTCTCACAAAACACAGAAAGAAGACCTTACGTTCGCAGAGGATGATCATTGGCTAGTCGAAACATGGCAGATGAATTTCAACCATAGGAAAGAGGTGTTGGAGCAAGTCCTTTGCAAGGTGGAGTCAAACATTGATTGGGCCAAGGACATTAGGGCCAATTGTGTTGAATATTTGAAATTGATGACAAGCTATGATCTGCCTACTGTTAAGATTGATCCTGAAAAGGTGAAGCCTTACTTTAGAAAGAAGATGGAAGATGGAATGTTGGGAGAGCTCACCATGAATTTTATGAATTTTACTGCTTAGGCCTTCTTCCAGTCTAAACAAGTTAGAGATAATATTTCCAAGTGTGATGAAAATTGGGATACACTTACAAGCTGATCCAAACAATGGAACTATTAGGTGCTCCAATCCAGTATAATGGAGATCAAGAAGCTTCAGGCGCTAACTAGCAAGTTCATAGAATATGTTGCCTTGAAGAAGCAAGAAGGGAACCCGATAATTGATGATAAGCTCCTCACATAAGAGTTGCAACAAAGGAAATCAACTAAAAGACAAAACGCTACAGTGTTGCCACTAGAGGACAAAATAGGGGAAAAGACAAGGAATGTATTTTAAATTGTAATATATTTGGGGGTAGGTGAAACCCTAGTTTGTAGTGAATCTTGGCCACACAATGAAAATCAATCTTGGCCATTCATTTTTCTTTTTGAACACTATAAATAGGGGGTCTCCTCTCATTTTCAAAAGAGAGTTGAGTTGTAATGACATGTTGCAAAAATTTTAACAGAAATTCATTAACTTTGGTGGATTCTTGAGTTTCTTGGCATGTTTCATGATTCATCTCTCATAGTTAGCTAATTTAATTTGTTGTTTGAATTAGTTTTAGATTTCTTTGGTAGACTTAGCAATGTTCAATGGTTGTGTAGATTTTGCTATGTTGATCCCTTTCTCATCCATACTTTTTGTTGTTTACTGATGGTAGATAGTTGTGTAAAGTTAGTCTCGACTTAAATTGAAAGCTTCTCCAAACTTTTATCTTTTGTTCATGCATGTCTATGGTGAATGAATGGTAGAACATTTGCAGTCCTTAGAAGATAGCACAAATTTCATGATAATGTGAGTTTTCTGGTGAAGTGAAATTTTTTTTGAAGGAAGTTGTCCACAGTCGAACCCTCCATTATCATTGTCCATTGTTAGTTTCAGATCCAGGAACCTCTTCTCTTCCCTCCCTTTTCCTTTTTTTTAAGAAGTAATCTATGCTAAGGTTCATTGCACATTGTAAAGCTAAATCTTAAGATAACATTGGAGTTTCAGATTGTTGTTTGAACCTGTAGCAAATTGCACATCAACTTCCCATCTCAGGAACTTCATCTCTAGCCAAATTACATAAGTCTGCCTTGTGATTACCAACAAAATCACACCAAATATCAACTGAGGAAATATGTGCACATCATGACCTGACACCCAAGAGACCTTGGGGTAGGGATTGGTAACTTTCTTGCGAATTTCTACCTTTCAAGAGAGGTAACACGCCTATGCACTGCCTGTGTTGAGAAAGTGCTAAAAACACCCATTAATAGAACTGTCACTAGAAGGAGGGCAGAGTTAACCTAGATTGAATTGGATCATTCTCCCTTGAGAGATTTCAAAGAGTTTTAAGGTGCAAATCATGACCTGACACCCAAGAGACCTTGGGGTAGGGATTGGTAACTTTCTTGCGAATTTCTACCTTTCAAGAGAGGTAACATGCCTATGCACTGCCTGTGTTGAGAAAGTGCTAAAAACACCCATTAATAGAACTGTTGCTAGAAGGAGGGAAGAGTTAACCTAGATTGAATTGGATCATTCTCCCTTGAGAGATTTCAAAGAGTTTTAAGGTCAACACCAAACAAAGAGTTACAACCCCCCACAAGGGCTAAAGGAACCAAGGGAGGAGACACAACCTCTTCCTCTTCTTGCATCTCTTCCACTTCCCTTCCACCTTCGTCCTCCTCCATCCTTCATCCATTCTCCACTCAACCATTCCAAACTACTTTCAAACCTCATCCTTCCCACAGCCGTGGTTCTTCCTCTTCTCCTTCCCTCCAAGTCCAAGGCACAGTCCCAATTGTCGATGCCCTTGTGCAACCCCAGGTTACTGTTCCCCAATAGCAAATACCGCCTCCACCTCCCTTCATGGCTTGGTTGGTGCAAAATACTTCTCCGTTGCACTTCAATGCTTACCATGACATGCCCAACAATCTGGAAAGATTCTACACAAAATTCAATCCTCGCGACCCACAAAGGATAGTAGAAAAACACATTAAGATATTTGAAACAATGCTCAAGGACATGCAAATCGATCATGAGGACGTGGCGTGTAGGCTCTTCCCTTATTTGTTGGGAGAAGAAACTTTTTATTGGTATGTCAACTTATCGAGGGGATCCATTACTTCATGGGGCCTTCTGATGAATGCTTTCTTGTAGAAATACAAATATCCAATCATCCCTTTAGAGTTGTACCAATAGTTTATGTCCATCCGTAGGAAAATTAATGAGTCAATCAGTTATTTCAATGATCGCTTCCATCATGCCTACATGAGACTTCAACCCCCTTACGCGCTCAATGATGCTACTACCCTGCCTGTCTATTTGTAGCCTTGGATAATCTTACGTCAGCATTGGTAAAGAGAATGCACCCGCCGCTCACTATGCTGGTGAATGCCTATTCGGAGGAAGTCATTTCCATTACTGATTTGGGACAGAACATTTCTGGTCCGCTGCCTTCTTTGGGTCCAATGGCTCATCTAATGCAAGTTCAAGGGCTCAACCAAGCGTTTTCCCATCAAACACCTCTTATGAACCAAGTGTCGCAACTGCCCATAGTTCCTCATCCAGGACAACCCATGAACCAGGCACCTCCCGTGCCTATGTACCTGTATCCCCAACAACAACAAACCTATTCCCAGGTTCCCCAATAGTAGCTAGTATGTCAGCAATAGCCTCAAGTGTCCCTGTACCTACAAGGGCAAGAATTTCCACTTGCTCAACAAAATTAGTTGGCTGCCCCGCCCGTTTTCCTTCATAATCAAGTGTTGCAGCCAAGCACTACTGAGAAAGATCGATTGGATGAGCTGACGAAGATGATTTGAAACATGTCCACCAAGATGACACACTTAGTAAATTAGAAAAACCAATTGTAAGCCTCCCAATGAAGTATCCAAGCTAATCCCAATTGAGATAATAGGGATAATCGAGACAACAGGGATGACCACCAGGCCAACACCTCTTCTAGACAAAATTATGATAGAGTACAAAATTTGAATCAGGGCTTGAGAGGAGACCTTCCCAGAGGAAAAAATAAACATGGAATATGAGGCCCAACAATGGAGGTGTTCCTACCCCTCTCAATCAACCTGCCAGCAATGAGAAGATGACTAGGGGTGTACCTCAACGAGGCTACCTTATTTGGATGGTGCCAGATTCACAAAACAAACATGCATTCGGAGTTGGACTGCCTTGAGTTCCAAACAGTAGCTGAAATATTCCAAGTAGAGGTCCAAAATGCCATTGATAGTGCAAATTGTAGAGACATAGTCTCATCCGAGCCTTATGACTCTTCTGTGCTTATGGTCAATCAAGCACTATTCCCAAGAAGCAAAAGCAATGAGCCCGAAGGCACGACTTCCTCTCTAAAGGTCGAAGAAGTAAAAGAGATAAGCAACGGTGAAGCCTTATCTCAGTTGTTTGATTCAATAGATAATGGTCCCATAGATGATCAAGAACCCCTTGAAGATGAAGTACATGCATTCCATCAGAGGGCCACTCCATACTATTTAAGAAATAGACAAGTAGGGGACCATTTACTACATCCACTTTGCCCAATTACTTCACCACCTCGTCAGATCCTAATACCAACAACAATCCTGGTCTCCCTCATGTGCCCACTCAATACTTCAACAAAAATAGGTAGTTGAACCAACCTCATAATCAGTTACAAAATCAGCCTCAAGGTTAGCCCCAAAATCAATCAAGCCAAACACAAGCCCAACTCTCTAATTCTGATATAGGCAAGGCATTTGAATCTGAAATTGAACAAATGGGCGAATATGTTACTAAAGAGTTTAAAAAAGTTAAGATCATCATGTTAGCCTTTGACCTACTCAAGGCCCCTGCTGTAAGGCATGCCTTCTTTAGAGTAATTAATGGAACTCCTTCCTCTAAAGCAACACAAGAAATACCAACCAAGAGGGTCACCTTTGAAGAACCTAGATAGGAGCCCATGATCCAAGAGATCATAGGGAAAATGAAGGATGTTCCCTCAAATTCATCTATGAGTAAGTAGCTTGCAAAAGAATCAGATCACAACGGTAGGAAAAACTCTAAGGATCAACCCTCTGGGTAGATTAAGGATAAGTCTAGTGATAAGAACAAAGCTCAAATAGCCTAGGTTGACACACCTATAGGCCTCTTCCAAGGTAGGTTGGAAACCTTGCCCTCCCTCACTACCATTCAGATATTCAGAAAGTATTTACACAATTGCTTGCTTGATTTAGGAGCATCAGCAAACGTCATGCCCCTGACAGTGTGCAAAGCTCTTGGGATTACTCCCACACCTTCAAGAAGGAAAGTGACCCAGCTTGACAAAACTGAGATCAACATAGTGGGAGAAATGAATCAGATTCCAATGCAAATTGCTATAGATCCAAGGGTACAACAAGTCATTGGCATTCAAGTGGCTGACATCCCCGACACCTATGGGCTCATCCTTGGATGAAACTTCACCTGAACGTTGAATGGATATGCCGCAATCGATCATTCTCACATCTGGCTACCTTGGAGGGGACTGCCAAATCAGGTCCATATAGATTGTGAGCCCTATATTAAGTACATGATCATAGAGTACAACACCAATGAGGTATTGTTTGTTGAGATATAATTGGGAAATTATTGCCCCTTCACCTGTCAAGAAGAACTAGAGCCTCAAGAAGAACTGGTTGTTGAAGTACTCTTGGTGCAATGCAGTTCCCCAGCCAACCTGGCCCAAGCACCTCAAATTATAGAATTTTTTGTGGAATCGGAGGATGATTCTTATGAAAACAGTGATTTGGGACTGCTAGACAGTTTGCAAGGTTTCATGGAGAAGTGTGTACAAGACCAACTCAGGCTAGGTGCCTAAATGAATTTCCAAGATCTCTTGCTATCGAATTGGTGTAGAGTTCACAATGTTGCTCACTCTGAGTTCAAATTTTATTTGTGCCAAATGATAGTAGAATGGGTCCAGGGATTAGCCGCTCCTCAAAAGGAAATGCCAAGGGAGGTACTATCAGAATAGCCCGCTTTTAGTCACATCAAATCAACACTTCCTCCAAAGGTTGCAGAAATAGATACTAAGCCAAAAGGAAATGGAGACATCATTGGACCTAGGGTCAAGGAGCCTTCCAAGTTTTGGATGCTTCACTTCAATGGATCCAAATCAAAATAGGGAGTTGGCACCAGATTTGAACTTATCAGCCCAACGGGTAAGATCTATCTTGCTGCCCATAGATTGCAGTTTTACTATACCAATAATGTGGCTGAGTATGAAGCTCTAGTTCATGGTCTTCTTATGGCTTTGAGAAAGAGCATCAAGATGCTACAAGTTTTTTAGTGATTTCAAGTTGGTAGTCAAGCAAGTTAGAAAGTTGTATTCCTGTCATGATAAAAGACTAGCCAACTATAGGCATAGAGTCTGGGATCTTCTGGAGGGTTTAGATGCCTTTAATATTCAGCTGATCCCATGATCCTAGAACCGAATAACTGATGCATTAGCTCAAGCAGCCAACATGCTACAACCCCTATCCCTATCTAGTCTCAAATGATTCATAGTTGAGTTGACATCCACTCCATCTGTCCCAGATAATGTCACTCACTTCCAAGTGTTTAACGACGAAAAGCATATCCTTGTGTAGACATCCAAATTTGGACACTTAATTTATCCAAATTTATCACTTTTTGTCTAAACATCCTCTTATCCAAGTTAATTAAGTAATATTACTATTATTTAATTAATACCCTTAATTCTGCCAAATCCCTAAGGTATTTAATTAATAATTAAAATGCTCTTTAATCCTCCTTTCATCACATAAATTAAATAAATAATACATTTATTTAATTCCTCATGTCATTTTCATCTAATCCTAATCCATCTCTTAATTTTCTTCATTAGGGATGTGCACATGCCTAATCCTTGATTAGGATGTACATCCTCCAACTTTTGCAAGTTGGCTTCTAATCCTCATTTATCTTCTAATTACTGATTAATTAATCTTAATCAGTACCTTGGTCAACTCTCTCCATCCCCCAAAGAATTTTTAATTCCTTTTTATTCCTCCAAGAATCCCTTTTTCCCATGCATCTTCTAGAATCTTTGACTTGTCACATCAAGTCACATGTGACAAACTCCCACCTTTTGGGAACATTGTCTTATCCCCTAGATTCTTCCAATCATTGTGAATTTAAAATTCACTTTTATTCACCCAAGGTTCTTCCCATCTCCCAATGTACTTGCAAGGTACTTGTCCTTCCTCCACCTCATGTACCTTTTGGCCACCTCACTAACACCTCATCTCCCCTTAGCCACTTCACCATCCACATGTCAAGATGTGAGGGCTTGTGAGTTCTCAACTCACCGTAGCCCTTCATCTTGACCTTGTTGGATAAATCTCAACCATTGAATTCTCTAGAGAATTCAAATTCTTCTATAAATACCCCCTCCTCAAGAGAATTTTCAACACTTAGCCATTTTGCAACCTTATGCTGCCAATTTGCATTTTCAACACTTTCATTTTGGAGTAACCTTATGCTGCCAATTTACATTCTCAATCATTCACTATCATTTAGCCACCCACTTTGATCATCTTGCACATTCAATCTTGCATCTAGCTACATCAAAAGCCATCCAAGGAGCACACAAATCCATCAAAATCAAGGGTCAATCAAGGAGTCTTCAACAGCAAGGAAGGTATAATCATTTGCATCTCGTTTCATCTATTTTCCTTCTTGTTTTATCACTCTTTAGGCTAATCTTGAAGTGTCCTTAGTCTTTTATCATTCACATTTTTAGTTATTTTGCACATTAGAGTAGGGTAAAATTCTAAGGTACACATTTCTGGCATGCCTGGTGGGACCCACAAATGGGTTCTTGCATTTAACCTTCATTTTTGCTAAGAATTTTGCAAGAAAAGGTAGCAGAAAGGCGGAAGTGCCCTCTGTTTTACCGTAGAAAGGCGGAAGCGCCCTCTGCTTTACCATAGAAAGGCGGAAGCGCCCTATGTCCTATTGTAGAAAGGCGGAAGCGCCCTCTGCTTTACTGCAGAAAGGCAGAAGCACCCTCTTGTCCACTGCAGAAAGGCGGAAGCACCCTATATCTGACAGTTTTATTTTCTTCTAACAGTTTGCTGCAGTTAGGTGTGTACTTAGAAGTTTGTTTCTAACACTTTCTTGCAGTGGGGCCTACAACTTTCCTTTTTTAAAAGTCTGATAAAGTTTCTCGCAGAGGGGCGAATACGCCCTCTTTCATTTTGAAAGGCTTTTTTTTCTAACCTCTTGCTGCAGAAAGGTGGAAGCACCCTCCAATCTTGCTGCAAAAAGGCAGAAGCATCCCTGTTTTGCTGCAGAAAGGCGGAAGCGCCCCCATTTTGCTGTAGAAAGGTGGAAGCACCCCAAAACAACACAGTTTGGAAGGTAAAATAGTCATTTTAGCTTCGTTTTTGCTCTCATTTTTTGCTATTTTCAAGTAGTAACCCTCTAACATTGTTTTGGCAAGAATATTGGTGTTTTTTACTAACGTTTTGTAGCATATTATGGCGTAATTGACTAAGAACGAAGAAAAAGACAGCTAACATTTGTTTGCAGGGCCACTATTTGATTAGATCTTCAAAAATTATCCTTGTTGTTTGGAACATAGTCTAATTAGGGGGAGTAAACTTCATTGCTTGCTGTGATTGTTTATTCTTGTGTTACCCAAGGAGGCATTAATTTGTTTTCACTTTCCCCTTGCACTTTGTGTGAGCCTGGGGAGTACTTGGAAGCGATTAGTGTCTTCTTTTTACTGGGACCTGCTTGGGGATTTCATCACCCCAAGGGATGATTCCAACCACGTGTATCAGCGGGGTATATAAAGGGGGGAGAACGAAAGTTGTACCCCAATCCAGTCACGTCGTAATTGGCAGAGCGTCGAAGCTAGGGTGATACCTAGATAGACGTGAAGAGTTGGTTCGAGCCTTTCAGTATCTCGTTGGGGTTCCCGACTCACACTTGTGATGGGATGGTGTTCACGGTTGTGCCTCATGTACCGAGAGTATATCAAGGACTCCCTAGAAGCCTTGTGCATCCTAAATTAAGACCTTTCCTAGCCATACCCTTAACATTAATCATAGGATTGTGCTTGCTTGAAAGTGTTTTCTTGTGAAAAACTTGTGAAATCTTTGATACATTGGCCTTACTTTATCATTTTGGGTCCTTGCCATAGCCATTACCATCAAAACCAAGCTCTGTCTTACTGCAGAAAGGTGGAAGCGCCCTCTATTTTGCTGCAGAAAGGTAGAAGCACCCTCTATTTTGCTGCAAAAAGCCAGAAGTGCCCCTGTTTTGCTGCAAAAAGGCAGAAGCACCCCTAATTTACTGTAGAAAGCTGTCAACGCCCCTAATTTTTGCTGCAGAGGGGCGGATTTGCCCTCCTAAACACCCGAAATTGCCCCATTTGGATTCGTTTAGCCTCTAAACCATCATTTAATCATTCCCAACCATTATCTCATCATCCCAAGCCTCTGTTTCGTCACTCTAAGTCTCCCAAAACCTCCATTTGATCTGTTTAAACCTCCATCTTATCATTCTAAATCTTTTTTAACCATTCTAAATCCCCACTCATTCTCCACAATCATCTTCAATCCACCCGTTCATTCTAATTTCCTTGTATTCCATTCAAAAGTCCATACCATCACCTAGCAAACATCATAATTTTACCATTTATATCACCAAACACCACTTATAACCAAACCGCCTTAAACTTGTATTACAAAGTGGTTACCCAAATTGACCATAACACTTGAATTTGATTATTAGTCTTTAACTTTGACCCCAATCAATTCGCTTCCATCTTGAGGTGAATTCGGTATCATAAGTTATCATCCTCGGCCCAATCAATCCATTCTTATCTTAAGGTGGATTCGGTGCCGTAATCATCCTCTTAATCAATCAAAGCTCTGGGTCACTAAAGATAACTTCCTTTGATTAAGCTTAAGGTCTCTCTCACATCTTTCATCATCCAATCATACCCATCCAATCATCCAAATCTATCAAAACCAATCATTCGATCAAATTGTCCAATCAATCAAATCACATATGTTCAACCAATGCTATCCTATTGATCTTAATAATCCAATCCAATTCAATCAAAATCCAATCTTGCCAATCCAAATCCGATCCCATCAAAATCCGATCCAATCCAATATATCCAAACAAAATCTGATCAAAATCCAAATCCCATCAAAATCAAAATCAATCCCATCACATCATCCAATCATCCTAATCTGAGCTTTAATCCAATCCTAATCTGAGCTTAACTTAAATCCTGATTTGAGCTTTAGTCCATTTCCATCCAAAATATTTGATCCATTCTATTTATCCTTTCATCATCATGAATCCTCATCCTCCATCAATAGTAGTCAAGGGAAACCCTAATTACATGGATGACAATAACGAAAGTCTTGTTGATCAAGAAGAATATGACATAGATCCCCTTGATGCTATCGTCACTAGTAAGCTTTCTCCACCCACTTTCCACAATCCAATCACCCCTTCCAGTTATCCCATCATGTCTTCATCCATGACTAATCATACTCCTTATGCCACCTTTGACAATGGATATCCAGTATCTTCTTCATCCCCATATTTGTCATGTCCTTCATCT
>VDFB02049217.1:102218632-102296515 GCA_007258455.2 Sequoia sempervirens | reverse complement strand
TCTTCAAACTCACAAATGCATAATGAAAATGCAATTTCAAATCTTTAAATCACATCCCCAAATCACATTGAATTCACCCTAATATGGTGACTAACAAGCTATTAATGCAGTGATGTGACCCCTCAAAACTCGAAGATATGACTAGGAGGTGGATTCAAAAAATTCGGCAGGGGCCGGACTCTCCAAAAGGATAGATATTCGAAGAATCCATGATGGGGCAGATTCTCCGAAAGACAAACACTTCAAAAAATTTGGGAGGAGACGAATTCTCTGAAACCCTCCCTAACTTGCATAATTCAATGCCTCAATAAAATTTGCATGGAAATTTGAAGTTCAAGACACCACTTGAGATTAGAATGTTGCAATCATAGGCACCTAAAGTGTAGATGGATCATTAATTCAACCAAGTGAAGTAAACCCAAAACTCAAAGGAACCTATCCCTCAAGGGGAAAAGGTTAGACCTAAAGCAAAACTAGAAAACAAAAGCAAGCAAAAGAGGGTCCTTGCCTCTAGTGGGGTGTGTGTGTGGAAAAAGTGCACAACAAATGGTGACTCCTGTTGGGAAAATGCTTTAACATCATATCCTCAACTTCTTGCAAGCAAATTTTGGAGCTTACCAATGAAGGGAGTTAAAGATGCAGCATATAAACATTGAGGTTCGTCATTTTGGAAATGACAAATCCCTTTTACTTTCATGTGTTTATTTTTCTTTTCTTTAGATGTACAATTTCCTTTTATGTTGTATTATTTCAGTTATTCCCACGACTAGTGTGGGACACCTTAAGCATACTTTTTGTAAAATGAATAAAGACAACAATTCTATGCAAATTTTGTGTAATCTTTTCTCTTATAAAATACTTGCATAATAAAACTGCAAATTCATTTAATAGCACTTTTGTGTATGATGATGAGAACTTACCAGAAGTAATGGGTACCTTTTATCTTTTAAGTCTTCACCATTGTTCTAGCCCTACCTGATTGGGCTGAAAGCACAATTAGGTAACAATCACATACACTACTCAGTGTTGACTTGACTTAAGGCTATTATAAACTATGCATAGGTATTTCCTTCAATGGATAATCTTTCACCCCAGAGATAACCTATCACCATTTCTACAAACTTAGAATATATCTACTTAACAAAGTAAATGCATAGGATCACTCCCTTAATGGATAAACAATCCTAGGAGTAAACAAAAGCTATCCCAGTTAAATCAATAACCTAGCCAAGAGTAACACATAAGCTACTCATGTTCAATCACATCTAGTATATAATACTTATGATTAACACAAATCTATATTATGGAGTACATACAAGCACATCATAAAACAATAATAATAGCTTCCAATTCCTTTTCAAGCAATACTAATTTCCCTAAATGCAAGTACTCATAATAGAAAATTTAAAGCAATCATGGAGAACAATCTTTCAAAAACTAAAACAATAAAGAAAAAATATCCTCATGCCTATTTTCACTTATCTAATCAGTTGACTGCAATGTAGCTCTCCCAAAATAGCAACTAGCTTGATTGTAACTTCTCAAGAGATGTCTAAATAGTCCTCTATCACTCAAGTTGATTAAATACTTCACTCAAATACTATTCTCTCTCAAATATAATTACATAAAAATGATAACAATGCAAAGTGATGCTAATAGAATGCGTCCTCAACAAAAGAGTTTGCTTTGTTATTTATACAATAGCAATGAGACCTCACAACCTACAGTTGAGGCATGGATTTTGAAAAAAATTTACCATGCACAACTACTCACTCAACCTAGCAATAAGGTGACATAAATATAAGAACTTACTCAGCTAATCACAACTACAGATCGACCTTGATGATTGACAACAATAAGAGATTCAAATCAGCACATGATTGATATGGTATAATTCAGATTTCTCATATGATGAACATCTACAACAAATAGGTTTCAAAGGTGGCACCAAGTTAATTCATTCTCTTTCCAACAGTTGGTGGTTTGCATTGTATTTGAATTGGTCAATATCAGATATGCAATACATAGAATGCATCGACTTAGTCTTGGCATGAGCCGACTAATTACATTTATCAATTTGAACACTTCTATGACTTGTTTTTCACAACTTAATATGCCTTTTACAACTATTGATATTAGCACATAGACATAGCAATAAGAAGTTTACTAAGTCAAGGATGATTCCACTAAAGGTGTTCACCAAGTCTCTTTCTTATATCGACTTAAGGTTGTGAATTAATTTATAGAATACTCACTTCTATAAGCATGGGTAGCAAGAGTTAAATTCGTCCTCATAAAGTTTAGTCATAAGTATCAAATAATCAGCCTTCAATTAAGTCAAATAATTGACCTCTATCATTGTTAATGATAGTCGATTCCCAAGCATTAGTTAATATATTAAATAAATAAATAAATATATATATATATATATATATATATATATATATATATATCAATGCATATGTGTATATATGTATATATATGTGTGTTAATATATATTTATATATATAGCATACTCCAACTAAGTATGTTTACATGCGATATACAAATAAGTATAAGCAAGATAGTAATCACATGGTAATAATATTGCATATCGATTATACACACACACACACACACACATATATATATATATGTATATAAGTATATGCCTTTATGTACATGTATACGTATGTATACATATATCGATACATTGGGCATGTCTGTTTTCCATCGTATACACATGTATCGATACATATATACATATGGATATATGTATATACTATACATACATACATACATGCATACATACATACATATATATATACACATTTGATTCACATAATAGCCATTCACAACTACTATTACATTGATAAGAACCTACGTGTGGTATATCTATTCATATACATATACATGTTAAATCCGATTGACATGCTTGTGTACATATACACATACTCCACATACATCCTACTCATCAACACAACCACAATAATATAAAAAATAACTCAAAAGCTCAAACAAATAAACATCACCCAATAATGCATTTCAATAGTAAACAAGAGCCTTACTAATGTAGACACATCAACTAAGGATGACTTACCAACTTCCCAGTTAATGACTTGATTCAATTATTCTACTATGGTGTGTGTATGCTCAAATAGTTTACATTACTGATTACCTGGCCAAGATCTTCTCCTAAGTGATACTTCCCACTTGGAGGAATTTAACATATACCTGCAACCACTAACACATGCACATGACAATCAACTATTCACAAAATATGCAGTATAAGTAACACATATCCAAAGTTAGAATATCAATTCAATAACCATATACTTCACATATATGCAATACCTTTCACATAACATTAAATGAGATAACATTCACATATAATGCATCAATAACACGGTGCAAGCACAATTTATTCATCTCTAAAATTCACATTACATTTATATTTACACTACATAATAATAGTAAATAGTAATTACACAATTGGGGTGTAACAACACCCAATACATGAGTAAATTATTTCCTGTTAAAACAACCAGCATGTCATTCAAGTCTTATTATTTTTTTTCCAAAAATAATAAGTTCCTAGAAAATGCTTGGTTATTTCCTTCATATGCTCATTATATGCAAATGTTCTCAGAATGATAAATATTGAATATGAGAATGGAAGTTATGTTGTATCAGAAATTATTTACCACGAATGTAAGGAATAACTATGGTTTCTGAATGAGGCTTAAGTCAACGAAGCTTTGGTTGATATGTAATTGAATCTGTAAACTTTTGTAGACAACATTCAATTATAAACAATGTTGTTTGTAAATGACATCATTTTGTTATAAACTATAACTATTTAGTTGTAAACAACATCATTCTATTATAAACAATGTTTGTTTTGTTGTAAATGATACCATTTTGTTATAAACTATAATTGTTTAGTTGTAAACAACATCGTTCTATTATAAATAGTGTTTGTTTTGTTGTAAATGACATTATTTTGCTATAAACTATAACTGTTTAGTTGTAAACAATATCGTTCTATTATAAACAGTGGTTTTTTTTAAACAACATCATTTTGTTATAAACTATAACTATTTGGTTGTAAACATCATTCTGTTGTGAATAGTGTTTGTTTGGCTGTAAATGGAATCGTTTGATATAAACTGCAATTATTTAGTTGTAGACACCACCATTCTGTTAAATAGTAATTGTGTGATTACAATAGTATTATTTGTTATCATAGCATGGTTGATACAAATGATATAATAGAATGGTGAAACTATTCAAACAGATTTGTTCTTAAATTCTTTTGTAAACTGACAAACAATATGATAATCTAAAACATTATTTGAATGTTAGAAATCTAATCTATTGGTTTTAAATTCAAAATGTATGCACAAATTTATAACTTAAGTTGGCACATGTATGTGTGTGCACATAGACCTTCGTCTATGTACATACACATACTTGTGACATACCTTCTTTTGTTTCCTATTTTCCTTATTCTTAAATGAATATTGAATTATGATGAATGTAATCATTTGACATATGCTTTTAATGGATGGATAATGTTTGACCAATTCCATTAGATTTATTTTCTGAATTTTAAATATAATAGAACAACAACACCTAATAGACTAGAGCACCTAAGGGTAGATGTTAATAGAGGGTAGTTAGTTGCTATGAGATAACTCGATGATAAAAGTTACCTTCTAGGACGGGTGCCAAAATGGAGTTAAGAGAGTATAGGTTTTTTCTTTTACCAAAACCTATTGTTTGTTGTTGCAACAATATTCTTATGCTTGGCCAAGCAATTTAGTTCATTATGTATGTATGGACTTTTTAATAACACTCTTTGTCATTCCTATAATAGATCTTGCATTTTATTTTCTAACTTGTAGATATAAATGCATGTTGATGTATGGGCACACATCAAATTCCACCTTGCAGATTGTTCTCTTTTTAAACTTTTTGTGCAGGGTCGGGTATTCTTCAAGTTAAAAGAATTTTGGGGAAGCATAAGCTTCATAGTTGGGTAGTGAAGCACTTCAACCATGTTCTCGTCCACTAGTGGAGGAAAGCCTCAAGTGGAAACCTTGGATGTTTACAAGACTATCTTAGTCTATGATGTAACCTTGATGTAAAATTATTACATTGTAATGACTATGTGGCCTAAGAGCTAAGCCAAACTTGGATATTGTAATTTGACATTTGATTTGAATATATAAATCTTTGACTCATTTAATTAGGCATGTGCTGCTATGATTTACTATAGCTACTTAGTTATGTTTTTTTTAAATTGAATATTCATAATGTCATTTGCAATAATATAAATTAAGTGATAATTTAGAATGGGTTATTACATTTGGTATCAGAGCTTAGGGTTCAACTCTAGGCCTTTTAAGTCTACCATAGTCTAGGCTAGGGGATAGTTGACCCTTGAACAAATTTAGTTGTCCTGAATTGAATGCAAGTATGGGAAGGTCAAAGACAGCATGAAAGAAAGGGAAAATTGTTAGGACCTCGCATAAGAAAGTTGTAATGGAAGAAAATGCTAAGACAGAGGTTCAACCTGAGATTCCCAACAACGAGACTCTAGCTCAAGCCCTCACATGACTTAAGCTAGAGAGAGGAAAGAAGATTGAGAAGTGAACACCTAAGATCAAAAAGCTTTCCGCAATGAGAGACTGGCCTCTAGGGTGTGGACTTGACGTACCTTTGTAAACTAAGAAGGAAAAGGAGAGCTTGCGTGCTCAACCATCCTCTTCTATAAAATTTGATGTAAATTCAGATGAGGACCTAGAGGAACATCCTCTTTTTGATGATGAGAAAACTGAATAATGTAGCAATAAGCCTTTGTAAATAAGGGTCTATTGACCCACATTTAATATAAATAAAACAAGATGATATTTTTGGTGTGTTCAAACGAAGAACTCCAAAATATGTTTTCAATGCGTGAATGTGTATGTCCTAGATGAATGGGTGATATATGCATGTGTATGCAATGAAATGTAGAATAAGAAAATTTATTTGTAGAACCTAGTGTTAAGATGCAATAGATGTGAATGTGATGTAGGTTAAGTGTGAGTCAACTTGGTGACCACCAGGTAAGATGTGGGTGGTAGTGGGCCATACAACGGACCAAACAAGAGGTTGGAATAGGTTCTAGACCTTATGAACTAGCAAGAGGCTTGCATGGATCACATAGAACAAGAGGTCCAAGTGGCATGTGAGGACTGGAACTGCAAGAATGCAGAAGTCAATCAAGGGAACGATGGTCTAGGAGAAGGCCCACGGGGTTGAATTGAGGAAGAACTTGGAAAAGATCTCAAAAGAGTAGCTACACCTACGTTTGATGTTAAGGATATCAGAGCAGGAGTAATGGCATGGATTATTGAGATGAAAAAAATGCTATGGGCTTTGTAACCTATCCGACCAGACTAAAGCGGCATGGGCTACGTATCAACTCTCTGGTGAAGCAACTACTTGGTAGGATAATTAGAAGTTAGAAAAGAATCTTCAACTTGTTGAGATTACTTAGGAATTCTTCCTTTAATCTTTTAGGAAGAGATGGTTACCGCAAATTTTCTTTGACAAGATGGTGGTAGAATTTTAAAACCTAACTCAGGGGAGCATGACTGTGACTCATTATTGGGAAAAGTTCACCAACCTATTGAAGTATGTGCCCCGGTACCAAGGAGACGAACATTTCTGTATCCAGAAATTCATATTGTGACTGAGACCCCACATTGGAGTTGAAGTGGATATGCATGATCCTCTTACCATGAACAAAGTCTTCCTAAAATCCACCAAATAGGAGCAGAAACTACAACAATTATCCAACTACCACAATAATGCAAATCCTAAGTCATGATTTGGTAGCAAGAAATTTCATAAAGGAGATAGGAACCATCAGATCTGTAATCTTAAGAGGGGAAGTGAGTCATAGGAGAAGGGTGAAGATGGTAATGGTGGAAAGAATGAGAAGGTAAACAAAAAAAAGGGTAAAAAAGACCAAAAGTAGAAGGTATTTGAAGAGGATAAGCTAGGAGATAGCAAAGGGCCTCGTGATGGGTGCTATACTTGTGGAGGCAATCATTATGCCTCAAATTGTCTGCAGCGGTCGAAGTCACAAAAGGAAGGAAACTATCAATAGATTCAACATCACCAGATCCATGTTGTAGTGGATAACAAATAGGTAGAGTATCAAGCTTTTCCAATACAAATGGCAGGTATGCTCTATGGTCAAACTGTCTCTATTTTAATTGATACCAGAGCTATTGAATGTTTCATAGATCCTAGAATAATTTCCAAGATGCATATTAGACCTAGATACATGGAAAACTCATGGATATTCTAGTATGGTATTCGAGTAGAGTAGAGGGTAGATACCTGTCTCTTTTGCAGTAAGTTAGAGCTTCCAACCTTTCAAACCTAGGTCAACTTTTATGTGGCACCTTTAGGCTCATATGATGTAATTTTGGGAATAAATTGGTTAATCGAGCATAAGGCTATAGTGAACTGTGAGGATAATGTAGTTAATTGTTTGGATGATTTTCGGAACCCAGTCGAGATTTGTGGAATGCAAAGACCCTTAGATCTTAGATAAATTGCTGCTATGTAGCTCAAAAAGGAACGTCAAAAGGGATCTGCAATTTATGATGTGCATATCAGTAACCCTGACAATAATGAACTATATCTTGATGACTATCCTATTCTCAAGGAGTTTTGAGATGTATTCCTTGGTGAACTTATGAAGTTGCCTTCGAAATGGGAATTCAACTTCTCTATTGACCTTGTACCAAGAGCTGAGCCTCAATCTAAAGCACCTTATCATATGACCACCACCGAACTCTATGAGTTGAAGGCCTAGTTAATGGAATTGCTGAACAAAGGGCTCATAAGACCCAATGTGTCTCCTTGGGGAGCACCCATTATCTTTTTGAAAAAGAAGGATGTAACCTTGCATCTGTGTATAGACTATCGGATGTTGAACAAGGCAACAATCAAAAACTAATATCCACTTTTGAGGATTGATGAGTTGTTTGACTAGATGAAGGGAGCAATAGTGTTCTCCAAAATCGATCTTAGGTCAGGGTACCATCAGTTGAGAATAAAGGAAGAAGATATTTTTAAGACTACTTTTCAAACTCGATATGGACATTATGAGTTCACTGTGGTGCCCTTTGGGTTGACTAATGCACCTGCAGCTTTCACGAACCTCATGAACAGTGTGTTCAAAGACTATTTGGATGAATTTATTTTGATCTTTATTGACAACATCCTAGTCTACTCAAAGTATGTTGAAGAGCATGATAGGAACTTGAGGATAGTTCTACAACGGCTGAGAGAAAATAAACTCTTTAGGAAGTTATCCAAATGTTTGTTCTATCAAGAAAAGATGCACTATCTAGGCCATATTATTTCAGCTGAAGGAGTCTCTATAGACCCTAAAAAGATCAAGGTGATCATGGAATGGTCAGTGCCTCAGAATGTGTCAGAATTTTGTAGCTTCATGGGCCTCATAGGATACTATAGAAAGTTTGTGCAAGGGTTTTCCCAGATTGCATCTCCTATTACATCACTTCAAAGAAAGGGAACATAGTTTGAATGGACCAAGAAATGTGAACAGGCATTCCAAATTTTGAAGGAGAGGCTCACAATAGCACCAGTATTGACCATCCCTGATCCTAATGGAAGAGTCACAATAATCATAGATGCTTCAAGAGAGGGATTGGGAGCAGTATTAATGCAAGATGGACAAGTTATCAAGCAAGCATATAGCAAAGGTCACCAAAAATGTTACCTAATTGTGCTTTTAGCCCAATTAGGTAGGGCTGAAATAGCAATGAAGACTTAAAAGATAAAAGGTACACATTAATTCTACTAAGTTCTCATTATCATACACAAAAGTGCTATTAAATGAAGTTGCAATTTTATTATGCAAGTCTTTTACAAGAGAAAATATTACACAAAATTTGCATAGAGATAATGTCTTTATTCATTTTACAAAAAGTATGCTTAAGGTGTCCCACACAAGGCGTGGGAATAACTGAAATAATACAACATAAGAGGAAATTGTACATCTGAAGAAAATAAAAATGAACAAATGAAAGGAAAGGAATCTTTCATTGCTTGAATGATAAACCTCGGTGTTGATCTACTGCATCTTCAACTCCCTTCATTGGTAAGCTCTAGAATTTTCCTGCAAGAAGTTGAGGATATGATGTTAGAGCTCGGGATTCCAATTGTCCTCATATGCAATATCAACATACATATAATCTACTTCTACGAGGCATTAAAATTAGTCAAGCAATTATCATAAAGATCTAAGAAGAGAAAGTAATCATCAAAGCATAATATGAAGCTCAGGGCTTCATTGTTTTCTTAACTTGTTTGTTCATTGTGCAGGTATAGGTACAATTTTCATTGCAAGATCATCTTATTTAACATCTGGAGGAAAATGTGGCTCCCACAAGGGTTAAGCCCAACATATTGTCCTCTTACTTGCAAAAAAGGAGTAAAGTGTAAGTTTCATAAATTAAGATGGGTGCAAGTCTTAGTAGTCACCTACATGCCATACAAAAGGAAAAAAGAGGGCAACATTTATGAAAGCCACCATGGGATACAAAAGGGGGAGTTCATAGTAGGGGTCAGTCAAGGTTGATTCAAAAAAGGCATCCATGAGAAAAGTGGACAGTAACTTAAACAAAGGGCAGTGATACATAACATCATACAACCTGTAGCAGTGATTGTGAAAGAGAGATTAATGATGATAAAGGACAACCATCTCATGCTAAGCATAGTAAAAAAAGAGGGAAATCACTTTAACGCAAAGAAGGGTAGAGTAAGACTGTGACGATAGTAAAAGAGAGTTATGCAAATATCTTAAAGGACAATGCTTACAACAAGATCATTAGAAATCAAGAACATGCAAAGAGCAGTCCCAATGAAATATCCTTCACAGTCTTAGAGTGTGACAACTTTTATGGCAAATAAGGCAGTAGTGAAAATAAACCCTTAGGGTTTCTTATACATTTAAAGCCCTGAACAGTGTAATGAAATGACATGATGCAAATAAGACCAATACCGTATGAAAAGAGATAGTAGGGTGTAGGTGTTCAAAGAAGGTAGTCTCTATGTTCAAATAATAGTGACTTCATTTATAAGGTTGTCAACTTGAAAAGATAGGCACAAAATGCAAAGGACAATGTGAAATGACTGTAGTTATAGAGGTGTCAATGACAACCGTAAGGAAGAAATCACAGTTAAGAGTGCATTTATAATCATATATCAAAGTATTAAGGGATTGTCTCTACAAGAAAATAATGAAAATGTCAGTCATTCAAATAAGCTACAAATTTCAAAATAATTCATTAAATGACATTCAGGACAATGATAGTCATATCTCAAAAACCACAAACTGGGAAACTGGGTTTTTGTGGTTTTTGGATAAAAATTAGGAAATAATTAGATTAAAAAACTCATTAAATTTCACACAAACCCAGTTTGTGGTTTGAGAGAAAACTTCACCAGTTTAGGACAATGATAATGAAAAGTGCTCATGAAGAGGGGGGCTAAGAATGATTTCACATGCCTTTAGATTCATAAGAAATGTCAGGTCAATTGCAATGAAAAAAAAGGGATATTTTGCTGCTCTTTACCATTTATGGTTATTTTTTAAGGAGGAACAAAGTTCATGCATCTAAGAGGTTATAGGTGTTGAACTTTGAAGAGACATGGTCATTAAATTGCAGAATAGGACAAAAAGATGGTCAAGGTTACTAAGTAAAGCAATTACTGGGTTTAAAGACAACAAAGACTAGACACCCTTAGATAGTGATATCACCATGTCTTAAAGGCATTTCAAGGAGAAGATAGTCATAAACTAAGGAGCCTTGCAAATGAGATGAAAGAAGTTTCAAATCTAAGGTAGTGAGATGGGGTAGTTACAAGAAGGGTTTGCAAAATGATAGAGGGAAAATATGATCAACATATAGTCCTCAATAATAGCCATTAGATGATAGTAGATGAAATCAAAGTTAGACTGTCGATATGTGTGCATTGACTATCCCGTATATTGATGATAGTCATATAATTGCATTTTGATTCTTAGCACTCTTTATGACTAGGAAGTATTAATAACTCTATTCTAAGAATTGGACAATGGTTTATAGTCTGAAACAACAAGGAAATAAGGCAATTTCTCCATATAACTTGCAAATTATAGTAGATAGTAGCAACATTTCAAGGTTGTGATAGTCCCCCATAATGCAAAAGATAGTGGTCAGTTCTACCAAGAAAAGGATTGTCATTTGAATGTAGAGGCAAAGGCCATGTGAAGAAAACATAGAGGATGTCATTTAGGATTGTTTCATAGGTGTCTACTTGTTCAAAATGCAAAAGTTAAGGTAAGGTGATCACTGATCCATGCCATAAATATGAAAGAGATGGTGTCAACCTTCATTCTAAAGTTACTATCAACTACATAGAAGCAATACTTGGAGCAATATTAGATGTGATCATTTATTTGTGGTGGATTTTTCCATTCCTAGAAAACTTAGTGCTCTAGAAGACAAATTAATTGAAGAACTGACACATCTCCATGTTTCCAACAAGTATTTCTCATTCTTTTTGAAAGGTGAAGATCAATCAGCTAAGAGAAAGCAAGACAAAGGAATGAATAAGAGGGTTGATTTCTTTCAAACCCTAGCAATACAATGATGGCCATACGCACAGTGAAGAGTTTTCCATACTCAAAGAAATAGAGATAGCACGTTGAAAGTGTCACATAATAGAGAAGATATCACAAGAAAAAGAAAATTTCTTTATCTTTCTACAATAAACAGAGAACCTGCAATGTAAAACAACTTACCAGAGGAGGACACATTCCACAGTTGTAGAAGAAATTCCCAGAAGCAAGAAAACCCTTGGTAGCATAGCAAGAGAACATTGCTAATGAAGGTCGAGCAAAGTGAGCGCATGAAGTAAATTAGAAGTTTCTTTTAGGGCTTCACAAAGAAAAGCCCTAAAATCTTGGCCACCGAAGTGATTTTTTTAAAATTGGATATGTATTAATATGCAGTCCATGGGATTCATAAGGGTTTTAAATCTTGCCTTTTTTATTTTTGCATAATGTTAAAGCAAGAATTAAGGTGTAAACAAATATTAAGAGTGATGTTCTATAAATTACTTTAATGTTTGGCATAGGGTAATCTTCGCATGGAAAATATTGAAGCAAGTCATATTGATTAGCTTTAATATTTATTCAAACAGATATCCTTGTCCCAAAAATCATGCAAAAATGGAAAGGAGGTGGAACCAAGGTGATTTTTCTTTGATTTTTAGTCAAACTGAAGTGATTTTGGAGTCACCTTTGGTCAAACAGTTTGAGAGGGAGAGTTTGAAACTATTTTAACTCAATTTGGATCAATGATGGGCCCTCATTTTTAGGCTTATCTCTTTTCCTTGTGAGGCATATTGAGATAGATATTTTCAATGTAGTTAATTGCAAGTGCCACCTCTTGGAACACTTTGAGTCAAGTTTTGTATTAAAGAGGAAAAGACTTAGTTCTTTCTTTTTGCTCTCTTGTGCATTGCAGAGAGAAAAAGTTTTGTAGCTCAACCTTTTACAGATTTTTTATAGCAATAGTTTATTTCCAGCTTATTTCTTCAATATTGCAGAAGTTTCCTTCCACTTTTCAATAAAAATCAGGTGTTTCCCTTCTTAATTTCAGGTGTTATGTCTTTATGTTTGATTTTGATAGAAATTTAATGTGTTTGAATTTGAAAAACTTTAATTTCTATCTCATTCATATTTGCATGTACACAAAACTAGTTTAATATCATAGGTCATAGGTTGTGCAACTGTTTAATCCTTTCTTTCAAGTTGTGAAAACTCAGTTTTCCTTCACAAAAAGATAGATTTCTCAAAGCCTATTTATGAATTATTTATGTGATTTAACTGCCCAAATTAAGTTGTGTAAATAAATCTCTTGAAAAGTATTTGTGAATTAGGTTGCATGTTTGTTACCGGTTTGGTATATCACCTCCTAGTTTCAGTTTTCCTTTAAATACCAGTATCCTTCTTCTCTTTTCCCAATTATCCATTAGTTTCTAGGAGATCAAAAGGGGAACCAACCCATAAATTGGAGATTTATCTTCATTATGAGCAACCCACATGCTCGAAGATGTTTTCATGTTACACAGGATTGTTGAGCTTCCAAGCTTAGCATGAGGGTGCAATCCTACGTGTTAACAGTGATATAATGACCTTCATTCGAAGTACTGAATGTGAACACTTTGGCCAAAGTAGTGTGACTGCCTCTAGCTCAACTGTTAGTTCATCGTGATCCAGTATTACATGCTAGTCCTAGATTGTGGGTTTACAAGTTCTAGTTATGTAGGACACAACACTATGCTCAATTGGTTGTCATTATCTAGTTACTCTACCAATCTCTTCGTCAAAGGGAAAGGCCATTTATTGAATGATATATGTGTGGGGGACTGCATATGATTCCATGGTTGGATGAAAAGTGCTTGAGTGATGCTTCTCCTCTATAGTAGGCAACAAAAGACCAAGACTTGAAAGGAAGGATCCTAGACCGTCAATAAGCTATTTGTTCTAAAGCTCGCTTGAGTTATGTATGTAATTGTATGCATTCTTGTATTATTGTAACTTGTGAAAGTATTGTAATGAAATGGAATCCTTATTGTGTATTTCTATGGCATCTTTGTTCGTATATTCTCAATAAAGAAACGAAATTTTTTATTGCAATGACTTGTTTCATAGTTTATTTACTTGCACGGTGAAAACTTGAGAAATTTTTACTTCAATGAAGGGTTGGCATGTTACATGTGGTATCAAAGCTACCAGGTTTAGCTCTGGAACCTATGATCTCATCATTCTTTCCATCCAATGTTATCTAATGTTTGGAAATTGTTGTGCTATGATGGTGCATCTCAGATTAATGGCTCAAAAGTCTGTAATTGGAAATGAGTGCTACCTCAAGGCCAAGAAGGAAAGAGAAGCCATTGTTAGAACAATTGAGGATACCAACTTTGACAATGTCATCTAGTTGAATGACACTAAAACCTTTAGTCACACACTTTCTCAGATCAGCGATGTGAAGAGGAAAATGAAGATGGAGGCTAAGTACAACTACCTACCTATCAATTCACTAGAGAAGTTTGAGTCATTATCACTTTCCAGGGATATTCCCTTAGAAGGAAGCGTCAGTCTGACATTTACCTTTAGGGACCCTAGAGTTCTTCCATTGGTGGAAGCAATTGTAATTTCCTTGAGTAATGAATCTGAGGGATATGCACCTTGTAACTGTGTATTAGATGACAAATTTGAAGGCTACTATCCTTTTGGGATAGGTATAAACAAATGAGAGATGAGCAACAATCTCAATCTGTAGGATATACTCCATTAAGTTATGTGTCAGAGAGTGAATCTAAGGGATACTCTCCACTCGACTATCTGAATAGTCACTCCATGTAATCAAAAGGATTTTGAAATCCTTAAGAAATGAATAAAATTGTATGTTTATCAAAAGCATGTGCTTAATCTTATGTGGAATTCTTTATGTGCATATGAGTGCCATTTTAATGTTTTTCATAGAATAGTTGATAAGATAGTTAAATCTAACATGGATAAACATTTAGGTAAAACCCGTTCTTGTGAAGATGGTGAGGACACGAACCAATCCTGGCAGAAGCCAAGAAGTTGGGAAAGGACCCATAGGAGTTGAAGCTATACTTGACCAAATCTTGGCAAGGTTGGCTAACCTTGAGTAGGAAAGAGTTAAGGATAGGGTAGAGAAAGAAGTTCCCATTAATGAGCATGAGGGAGAAAACTCTTCTCATGGGCATGGTGAAACTCATGATCACGAGAAGGAAAAATCACCTACACCATCTAAGGAAAGAAATAAGAAGCATATGGCTTCTGAACTTTCCAGAGATAAGAAGAAGATTACCCCACCTAAGTTTGAGGGAAGCACTAGTGATGATGAAGCTAAAGCGTGGCTTGTCCAAATGGAAAAGTATTTTAAAATCCGTAATTACATTGAGACCACTAAAGCCGCTTGGGGTGCATACTAGTTAGCAGGAAAATCCTCTAACTGGTGGATGAACAAAAAGTTGGAACTCAATATCAATTCTTGGAAGTTGACATGGGGTAAATTTGTTGAGATTTTTCGTAAGAGATGGTTTCCCCAACTCTATTATGATAAAAAAACTCATGGATTTCTAGGGTTGGAGACAAGGTAATATGATAGTCAATGAGTATTGGGAGAAGTGTACCCAACTTCTACGTTATGTTCCCATATATCATAAAGATGAACGCTTCCACACAAGAAATTTTATTATGGGAATTAACAATAAAATTGGAGGAGAGGTGGATATGCATGGCCTAACAACAATGGATCTTGTATATGGGAAAGCAATTAAATAGGAGCAAAAGATCAAGGCTATCTCTACTCATCAAGAAGGTAGAGATCATAAGAAAGTTGTGGAAGTTCCTGACAAGCCAGCTCCAAAGAAGGTGGAAGTTGTGCAAAATGGATCAAGGAAAAGGGAAAAAGGATTCCACAATGGTGGAAAAGAGTCTAGAAGAGAGTGTAAGAGGAATGGTTCTAGTAGTGATAATAACAACAAAGCTAATGAAAATTCCAACAAGTTTGGAGAACCTACAAGGAAAAGAGGACTGAGTATGGGATGTTATACATGTGAAGGAGACCACTATGATAACTAGTGTCCTAATAAAGCTTCTAGATCATGACCATATGGTAATTCATTACCCACCCAGTAGGCAATGTTTCAACAAAAGATACATGCAAATGTGGATGATCATTAGGCAGAGTATCAAGTAACTCCAGTTGAAATGCCAAGTATTTTGTTTGGCTTACCCATTTATGTTCTTATTGGTACTGGTGCAGCTAATAATTTTATTTCACCTAGAGTAGCTAGGCAATTATCTAGGAAGGCTAGATGCATGACAATGTATTGGGATGTAGAGTATGCAAACCAGACAAGAGAAAAGGTGGAACAATGTCTATTTGAGGCTAGGATAGAGCTACCTAGTTTTTCTACAGAAGTGAACCTATATGTCATGCCTCTAGGATCATGACACTATCCTAGGTATGAATTGGTTGTGGAAACATAGGGCTAAGGTAGATTTCATTGCTAAAATTGTAGAATGCCTATATGATTTTGGTAATCAAGTGAAATTTCAAGGGGTACCTAGAGAGGTCAATATTTGTCAAATCACAACAATACAACTATTAAGAGCTAAGAAGAAAGGGTGTAAACTCTTTGCTGTTAATATTGAAGAGCTTGAAAAGGATCTTGACAACTTTGGGTCACAAAGCTTTCAAGAGTTAGAAGATGGTGAAATAGATGAAACTGAAAAGTTGGACATGGAGAAGTATCCAATACTGAGATTTTTTTTGGATTTGTTTCCTGATGAGTTATCAGGGTTGCCACATAAGAGAATATTTGACTTCTCTATAGATATAGTTCCAGGATCCAAACCTATTTCCAAGGTGCCCTATAGGATGACAACCATTAAGCTGATGGAGCTCAAAGCACAATTGGATGAACTGTTGTCTAAAGGGTTGATAAGACCAAGTGTTTCTCCTTGGGGAGCGCCAATCATCTTTGTTAAAAAGAAGGATGGTACTTTGCATTTGTGCATTGACTATCATATGCTTAACAAAGCTACAATAAAGAACAAGTATCTGTTGCCACACATAGACGATCTTTTTGATCAAATGAGGGGAGCCACCATATTCTCTAAAATAGATTTTAGATCTGGATATCACCAATTGAGAATTAGGGATGAAGAAATCTTTAAAATTGCATTCAAAACCAGATATGGACACTATGAGTTCACAGTTGTACCCTTTGATTTAACAAATGCACTTGCAACATTTATGAACTTGATGAATAGTGTATTTAGGAACTGCCTAGATAAGTTTGTATTAGTTTTTCTAGATGACATCTTGATTTATTCTAGGAATGAGGAGGAACATTGCAGGCATTTAGAGATGGTCCTATAATGTTTAAGAGAACATAAGTTGTATGGTAAACTCTCTAATTGTACATTCTTCCAAAAGAGAGTACATTATCTAGGGCATGTAATCTCAACGGAAAAATTTTAGTAGATCTAGCTAAGATTAAAGTGGTACTTGAGTGGTAGTACCCAAGAATGTGTCAAAAGTAAGAAGTTTCATGGGTCTAGCTAGGTATTATAGAATTTTGTTTGCAAAATTCTCCAAAATCACTTTTCCAATTACTTCTTTATAGAAGAAAGGGAAGAAATTTGAGTGGACTGAGAACAAGAAGCTTTTGACCTACTCAAAGAGAAGTTAACCATCACACCTATCTTGAGAGTAACTTTACTATTATCATAGATGCAAGGGTTAGGAGGTGTGTTAATGCAAGATGGGAAAGCAATTGCTTATGAATCTAGGAAGATGAAATCCTATGAGCTGAATTATGCATTGCACTATTTGGAATTAGCAGTTGTGGTTCACACATTACAAATGTGGAGGCATTACTTGTTAGGGAAACCCTTTGAGATGAAAACTGATCATATTAGGTTAAAGTACCTTTTAACTCAACCTAATATGAATGCTAGACAAAGAAGATGGTTAGGGTTAATAGCTGATTATGATTTCAATATCAGTTATATAAAAGGGAAGGAAAATTGGGTTGCCAACACCTTGAGTCGAAGACAAAATATTGCTTCTATAGTAATGATTCAAACCGATTTTAAAGGAAAGTATTGTAAAAGTGTCAAAGAGGATGAGTACTACTTGCAAGTCAAGCAAGCACTCACTATAAATCCACAAGATTCTTGGTACAAAGGTTTTCATTTTGAACCTAATGGATTACTTAGATATAAAGGTAGAATGTATGTACTTGACGTAGAAGAGTTAAGAAATATGGTATGGAAGGAAGTACACAAATAACTGTACTCTAGACACCCTAGAGTGACGAAAATAATGGCAAATATGAAGACATTATACTTTTGGAAAGGGATGAAAGGAGATGTTGCTAGATTTGTACGGCTAGGTGTCTTGAGTGTCAAAGGGTGAAAGCGGAGCATCATCATCTTGCAGGCTTGTTATATCACCATGATATACCAGAGAGGAAGTGGCAAGTCATAAGTATGGACTTTGTGCAAGGATTGCCTATGTCAATAAATAAGCACAATACCATTCTTGTGGTTGTAGATAAGCTTACCAAAGTAGCACATTTTATACCCAAGAATCTAACTGATGGAGAACTTGTCATAACAAGGAAATTTTTGTAAGAAGTGTTTAGGTTACATGGGATTCTTGAGAAGATTATCTTAGATAGGGATGCGTGAGTCACTTCTAGCTTTTGGAAAACTTTGTTTTCCGCACTAGGGACTGAACTGAATATTAGCTCAGCATATCATACAAAAACAGATGGGAAAATTGAAAGGGTGAATCAAGTATTAGAAGACCTACTTAGAATGTATTGCATGGATCAATAGTACAAGTGGGAAGATTACTTACCCTAGTAGAATTTGGTTACATCAATTCTTACCATTTCGCGATTAAGATGGCTCCATTCAAAGCATTATATGGATGAAATTGTTGAACCCCTATAAATTGAGATAGAATTGAGGATAGAGTGAGTCTTGGGCCTGAAATTTTGGCGGAAATGGAGGAGAAAGTTAAGATTGTCAAGCAAAGGTTGGCTAAAGCTAATGAACGACAAGAAATCTATGTCGGTGCCAATAGAGTGCCTCAAAATTTTACTGTTGGTGACAAAGTGTTGTTGAGAGTGAAACCTCACAAGAGCTCCATTAAATTTGGAAAGTATTCTAAGTTAGCCCCGCATTATGGAGGACCTTTTGAGATTCTAGAGGAGGCGAATCCAGTAGCTTATCAAATTTTGTAGCCACCAACTCTTGCCAGAATTCATAATGTCTTCCACGTGTCCTACCTCAAAAAGTATATAGCAGGTGATAATCATGTGATTGATTGGACTGCTTTATAGGTATAGGACCTTGAAGTGGTAACTCTCAAGCCCATCAAGGTGCTTAGAACACGTAAGCTTTGCTTGCGTAATAGGGAAGTCTTGCAATGCAAAGTCCAGTCGGACCAATATGCAGAAGACTCAGCCACTTGGGAGGACTATGCTGAGATTCAACAAAAGTTTCCTCATGTTTTAGATGCTTTTGAGAATGTTTGAAAAATAATATAATGTTGGTTACTTTGTGTTTTATGTTGCTACATAAAATCATCGAGGAAAATGATTCACAAGGAGGGGAGTATGTTACACCCCAATTGTGTAATTACTATTTACTATTATTATGTAGGGTAAATATAAATGTAATGTGAATTATGGAGATGAATAAATTGTGCTTGCACTGTGTTATTGATGCATTATATGTGAATGTTATCTCATTTAATGTTATGTGAAAGGTACTACATACATGTGAAGTAGATGGTTATTGAATTGATATTCTAACTTTGGAGATGTATTACGTATACTGCATATTTTGTGAATATTTGATTGATGTGTGCATGTGTTAGTGGTTGCAGGTATATGTTCAATTCCTCTAGGTGGAGGGGAAGTATCATTTAGGAGAAGATCTTGGTTGGGTAACCAGTGACATAAACTATTTGAGCATACACACACCACAATAGAATAATTGAGTCGATTCATTATGTGGGAAGTTGGTAAGTCATCCTTAGTTGATGTGCCTACATTAGTAAGGGTCTTGTTTACTGTTGAAATGCATTATTCAGTGATGTTTATCTATTTGAGCTTTTGAGTTCTTTCTTGTATTACTATGATTGTATTGATGAGTAGGACGTACGTGGAGTATGTGTATATATATACACATGCATGTCAATTGGATCTAACGACATGTATATGTATATGTATAGATATACCACACGTAGGTGCTTATCAATGTAATAGTAGTTGTGAATGGCTATTATGTGAATCAAATGTGTGTGTATATATATATATGTATTGTATATATATATATCCATATGTATATACGTATCGATACACTTGTATGATGGCCAAGGAACATTCCCATATGAATGTATCGATATATGTATACATATGTATACATGTACATAGAGGCATATAATTATATACATATATATTATATGTATACAATCGATATATAATATTATTACTATGTGATTACTATCTTGCTTATACTTGTTTGTATATTGAATGTATACATAGTTGGCGTATGATATATATACTTATACATTGATATTTATATATATGTATATGCAATACTATATATATATATAAATATATATATTTAATATATTAACTAATACTTGGGAATCAACTATCATTAACAATGATAGAAGTTGATTATTTGACTTAATTGAAGGCGGATTATTTGATACTTATCACTAAACTTTATGAGGCTGAATTTAACTCATGCTTCCCACGCTTATAGAAGCGAGTATTTTGTAAATTAATTCACATCATTAAGTCAATATAAGAAAGAGACCCTGTTGACGCCTTTAGTGGAATCATCCTTGAGTTAGTAAACTTCTTATTGCTATGTCTATGTGCTAATATCAACAATTGTAAAAGGCGTATAAAGTTGTGAACAACAAGTCATAGAAGTGGTCAAACTGATAAATGTAATCAGTCAACTCATACCAAGACTAAGTTGATGCATTCTATGTATTGCATATTTGATACTAGTTGATTCAAATACAATCAAACCACCAACTATTGGAAAGAGAGTGAATTACCTTGGTGCCACCTTTGAAACCTATTTGTTGTAGATGTTCATCATATGAGCAATTTGAATTATACCATATCAATCATGTGTTGATTTGAATAAGTCTCTTATTGTTGTCAATCATCAGGGTTGATTTGTAGCTCTGATTAGTTTAGTAAGTTCTTATATTTGTGCCACATTTTTGCTAGGTTGAGTGGGTGGATGTGCATGGTAAATTGTTGCCAACATCCATGCCTAAACTATAGGATGTGAGGTCTCATTGCTACTGTATAAATAGAAAAGAAAACTCTTTTGTTGAGGACACATTCTATTAGCATTTCACTCTACATTGTTATCAGTTTTATGCAGTTACATTTGAGAGAGAGAGAGTTTTGTTATATTTGAGAGAATAGTATTTGAATAAAGTATTTAATCAACTTGAGTGATAGAGGACTATTTAGACGTATCTTGAGAAGTTACAATCAAGCTAGTTGTTGTTTTGGGAGAGCTACATTGTAGTCAACTAATTGGATAAGCAGAAACAAGTGTGAGGATATTTCTTCTTTATTGTTTTAGTTTTGAAAGATTGTTCTCCATGATTGCTTTGAATTGTCTATTATGAGTACTTGCATTTAGGGAAAGTATTATTGCTTCAAAAGGAATTGGAAGCTCCTATTATTATTTTATGATGTGCTTGTATGTATTGCATAATAGGAGATTTGTGTTAATCATAAGTGTTATATACTAGATATGATTGAACATGAGTATCTTATGTGTTACTCTTGGCTAGGGTATTGTTTTAACTAGGATAGCTTGTGTTTACTCCTAGGATTGTTTATCCATTAATGGAGGGAGCTTGTGCATTTTCTTTGTTAAGTAGATATATTTCAAGTTTGTAGAAATGGCAATAGGTTATCTTTGGGGTGATAGATTATTCATTGAAGGAAATATGTATGTGTAGTTTATGATAGCCTTAATTCAAGCTGGCCCTAAGTAGTGTATGTGATATAATGACCTTCATTCGAAGTACTGAATGAGAACACTTTGGCCAAAGTAGTGTGATTGCCTCTGGCTCTACTGCTAGTTCACCATTATCCAGTATTACATGCTAGTCCTAAATTGTGGGTTTACAAGTTATATTTCTGTAGGACACAACACTATGCTCAGTTGGTTGTCTTTATCTCATTACTCTACCAATCTCTTCGTCAAAGGGAAGGGCCATCTATCGAATGATAGATGTGCGGGGGACTGCATATGAGTCCATGGTTGGCAGAAAAGTGCTTGAGTGATGCTTCTCCTCCACAGCAGGCGACATAAGACGAAGATTTGAAAGGAAGGATCTTGGATCATCAATCAACTATTTGTTCTAAAGCTCGCTTGAGCTATGTATGTAATTTTATGCATTCTTGTATTATTGTAACTTGTGAAATTATTGTAATGAAAAGGAATCCTTATTGTATATTGCTATGGCATCTTTGTTTGTATATTCTCAATAAAGAAAGGAAACTTTTTATTGCAATGGCTTGTTACATAGTTTATTTAATCACACAATGAAAACTTAGGAATTTTTTACTTCAATGAAGGGTTGGCATGTTACAATTACAACCTTCACATGTCTTGGGTTTAAGAACCCTTGTTTACTATTTTAATATCAACTATATTATTATCATTCTAAGGAATGACCAAATGTGCCTTGCATATTAATAGTGCATGGGCCAAACCACACATGCTAACCCATGACTTAGGTTGGAAACATCAAAAACTCTAAAGTTTATTATTGTTAGAGAAATGATGGCTCACAAACTATTCATGCCAACATAAGAATGGAGCAATACGTCGCTCAACCATCATTCCTTATGGACGAGGTGACAAGGACAAAGAATCACTGTGACATAGAAACATACAGTAGTAGATAAATTAATATCATTTACATTAAGGGCTGATATGTGCCCAGTAGTCACTTTAAGTGAAGAGGAATCAACTACATCAAAACACCCTTTGATCTTGGATCAAAGGCAAGGGATATTACTCCCATTTGGGTGGCCATTCGATGGGATCCATTTCATAGAGTATGACTAAAACATGTAATGACATTAAGGATTATGCCGCCTACCCTCTAGGGTGATACGATTTAAGAATCGTTAAATTACTATTCATCGGCTATCGGCTTCACCAATAGCCATGTGGGAGACAAAACATAACATAAGCAAAAGAATTAAAATAACAATGGCAATGCCTTGAAATGTATAGGGTAGAATCAAATGGTTGTCATGCCACTCAAATTACATGCACAGTGCCTGTGCAACAAAGAAAATGGCCAACATGGCCTCAACAGAAGAACGATAAATTTTTAAAAGTGAGAAATGGAATTTTGAGTTCATCATACAAGTTTATTATGGCTCAAATAAATGCCAATTTAATCGAACATGCATTTTCACAAAATAGCTAACTAAAAACACAACAAAATCAAGGAAATTGCATTGAAAACCTCTGTTTGGGGTCGATTTCCTCTCGGCTTTTCTCTAGAAAATTGTTGAATTGCTCGTTCCCTTCAATCTTGTTGATTCTATGATATCAAAAATGGCATCTATTTTTCTTTTTCCCATGCGTCCCTCCAAAATCCGTTTCATTTCTTAAATGGGCATTAATTTTAGCCGTCCCCATACTCTGATTTTTTTGAATATTTGCCATTGATTTCGATGGCAGTCCACTATCACATGAGATTTTCTTTAAATTCTATCAATTCGATAATGATAGTATCGGTTTCAAATTCAATCGATAGGAAATATATATATATACGTTCATTCATTTATGTTTGTTCTTCGATTTATAAATTTGTTTCATATACCAACATTTAAATAAATAAAAGAACTTTTATTTCATTTCAAGAACCAATATTTAAATAAGAAGGGACTTTTATATAATGAAATTCTTATCCTTTTTAATCATACTTTAAAATACATACTATCACTTTCTTCCAAATTCTCAAAACATAGAATTAAGATAAACAAATTAAACATGAAATAATGGGTTTAACTTTCCATAAGCCATTTATTTTCAATCATTGGAACAATTTGAATCAAGTAATTAAGTTCTTCTATATGCAAATTTCAAATGCAAATCATCATGCCACTTGTGGTGTGTGCACCCAAATTCCATCTAGCTTACCCTTCGATCCAGCTAAACGAACCTACTTCAATCATGCTCTCGTCCTTCAACCTGTCACCCTACAATTACACACACTTGCACTTGAAAAATTCATCAGTAACATTCAATTCATGATAAAATATAAGATAATTCAAAATATCACATAGTCAACGATGGTCAAATTCTTTCAATCTTTTCAAAAATATCAAAATTTCCATTCAACATATTGAATTTCCTCAATAATTCAATTTAATCCTCTATGTCAATGAATTTATTTCCTCTCAACCTCCAAGTAATCCTTGCATTATCCTCACGTGTGTGACCTACCCTAGACCTTCGTTAGATTGATCACTTGTGAATTGTAATCATATCGATTAAAATTTTGGATAGCCTATCATCTTCCACATTCCCTTCTCAGTATATATGGGAGAGTTTGATATGCTCTCCCATATCCTAGGAATATACTTTCAAATTGTTGAAAATGAAGGTAATATTATAGCTTAAAACTTGTAAAACTATGAGATTGTAGATCTAATTAAGTGTTCTTTGTCACAATCCTTTGTGTATGATTAATCTGTTTAGATCAATTTTATCAATTGTAGAAAGAGGAAGAAGATTGTAGAAGAATAATACAAGGAGATAGAAGTGACACAACATATATGTGGAGAAACCATTTCAGGAAAAAACTCCACTAGAATCAATAGTGCTTGTATTATTTAGCCTTAGAATAAGATTACAATAATACTGTATCAATCCTTGATTGATATACTTCCTTGCCTTCAACAATCCTTCTTCACAACTTGCAATAAACTCTCATGGAACTCTCATACACTTGTTGCAATTATAGACAATAATATGAACATGTAAGCTCATAAGAGTTGTACAATACAAGAGCATAAAGCTCCTCTAAAAAATCTATGCCTAGATTGGGCAAGTAGAGTTCCACAATGTAATATGAAGTCAAACCAAAGTCTTCCTCAATTTAGGCACCCCAAAGTGAACATTTAACTGAACTTTGGTCAAGAAGATATCATGCAAAATTCACCTCAAATTTGGTGTCCAAGAATGGGCCCACTTGATTGAGCCTTGTAAATATCTTCTCATGGAAAAGGTGTTAATTGAAAGATGACAACTTGGGCGCCCAAGATGGTCCCAAGTCAATCTTAGTTAACTGAAACATATCTCTCCACCAATTCATGCAAACATTATGCATGATTGATCATCCCCACTTAACTAAAAGTATCCACCTATTACCTGTCATGCAACTGAAGTCATTAGTCATGTAACTCAAGTCAACTCAAGTCAACTAGCATTCAACTCAAAATAACTACATGCAACTGAAGATAACTTAATTGAACTGAATTGAACTAACTAAACTGAACTGAACTGATACTGAATTGATAGTGCCAATTCACTCATGTAAATATCAATCCCTAATTTTTAGGATCAAAACATGCATTACTAAAGTGTTATCAATCCTCCAAACAGTTAACTGAAGCAAGGCGGGTTCCACCTTCCATGTGGGTGCCCCATGTGCTCCTATCTTGTAGGGGCTCTTCTTGGACATCCTCACATGTTCCTATTGATGAGGTAAAAATAACCTCTTCAATATAATGGACTAAATACTTAACCTTACACCTTTCAGCCAACCTTACCCTGCCAATTAATTATCTTTAGGATAAGTAATTGCTTTCTTTTTGTGAATAAGCGTACAATCTTTATTTCTTGAAATTAGTCGAAATAAGCTAATTTTCTCTAACTTAATGGTTTAGATTTTGAGCATTCCATAGGTCAACTTCCACAACCGGTTACCATCCTAGTAAAAAAGGTTTTAATGCAGACTTCAACATCATTGAAGACAAGTGAATGGGCACTAGAACTTTAGGAGCATACATGATGGACTAAGTTTTTGTAGTTTTGTTATTTTTAGTTTCAAAGACTTTTATGGCTCGTGTCGAGCCTCTTTAATATTTCATGTCATGGGTTTTAAAGTCTGTTAGTTGTTGACAATCATTTGAAGACTTCACCAAGTGAAAAGTAGTATTTTGTTAGTTGCTCTCAAATAAATATGTAACTGTTGAAAATGATGATATACAAAAGAATATCGTTATGCTGTCACTATGTTTTCTAAGTTACACTTTTCATATGAATAAAATGAGTTTTTCCCGCCATTTTTGGAATTACTGAATAATGTGAATGGTGTTCTTTGAATGAAGTAATTTAAAGTTACCAGTGTATGTGATTTTAGCTAGTTGTAGGAGCACTTGAGAGCTGGCCACTCGAGGGGTTGTAGATTAGATAGATAAGTATTTTACTTTTAATTTTGTACTTTCATTTAGTAGATACCAATTGAAATTGAAGTCCATTTTCATGTGTGTAATTCTATCAAGACTAATCTTGCAGGTTGTAGCTGAGGTTGTAGTCTTTGAGTTCAGTTTCTTAATTTTTAGAGCACCTTCTTTCAATTGTTTCAGATTGTTAAATCATTTTCTACTAGTTAATTAGATTGTTATCTGTTGATTAGATCAATGTTTCCTAGTTTCTTTACAAGCTTTACTTCTTCAACAATTTATAGATTTCTTAGTTTAATCATTTCCATGCTTTCTGGTTTAGTTGTTATGCTTTTTAGATTCATAGTTTTATGCTTTCTAGTTTAGTTATTTCAAGCTTTCTACTTTCTAAGTTTAGTGGCTTCTTAGTTTATAGTTTTATTTCAGTTGTCCAACATCTAGGAAACCCAAGAGAGATAGTCAAGATGTCTTGTATTGCATATAGCCTTTGGACAGTACTCGATCGATATATTAATGTGTTTATCAACTAAAGTGTTAGGACCTAATGACAACCTATCACCTATCATTTAGGAATAATCACAAATGTCAATTTACATGTTCATTTCATTTGAATTTAATCTCTTTCTAATCCTAGTGTTGGGGAACACTTTCCAAGGGCTTAGGAGATACATGAAATATGTCTAGGATTGCAATTAAATGGCATCATTTTCCCAACATTCTCCCACTTGATATTATACATTGTAATTATTCTAAAAAAGGAATCATTATTATAAATCAAGTACAAGACTCAAGGCCAATGGCCTTCCTGCACCAAGAGAACTTATTTGTAGGAACTAGTTTTGTAAGATAATCTATAACATTGATCAAAGTGTCAACTTTCTCAATCAATACCTTCCTACACTCAACCATTTCTCGCACAAAGTGATAATGAACATCAACATGCTTAGTACGAGCACAATACATAGGATTTTTGGCTAAACAAATAGCACTCTGACTATCACATTCAAGTATAATTTGCTTGCAATTAAAACCAATACCTTTCCCAAGTCTCTATAACCAAACTGCCTCTTTAGAGGCATGTGTAGCAGCCATATACTCTGCTTTTGTGGTGGAAAAAGCAATCGTGAGCTGCCTCTTACTCATCCAACTAATTGCAGCTCCAAACAAAGTAAACACATAGCCACTTGTCGACCTTTGACTATCCAGGTATCCTACCCAATCTGAATCAACAAAACCTATATGTCTAATGATTTGTGCATAATATCAATATCATTAGCACCATGATAAACCAAATAGTAATTAGAAGTACCTTGTAAATATCTAAACACCCTCTTAACATAAGTCCAATGTTCTTTACTAGGGTTAGACATAAACCTACTTAGAACTCCCACTGCTTGGACTATATCTGGTCTTGTACAGACCATTGCGTACATCAAACTACCAACTGCACTAGCATATGAAATTTCAGACATTTCCTCATGATCAAAATCACATTTAGGACCCACGTCTAAACTTAACTTCGTGCCAATTGGTAAAGGAATATTAATTGGTTTACTATCATGCATGTTAAACTGTTTCGAAATAATATCAACATAGTTACTTTGACTTAATCAAAGCTTTCTATTACCTCTATCTCTGTTGATCTCCATACCAAGGATATATTTTGCATCCCCTAGATTTTTCATCTCAAATGTGCTAGAGAGTTGTGTTTTCAATTCTTTGATCATTACCTTGTTGTTACCAATCAACATGTCATCAACATACAAGATAATAATTAAAAACTAATCATCAATAAATTTTATGTAAACACAATGATCTTCCTCACTCCTAACATAACCAATTTTCAATGCAAAAGCATCAAACTTCTAGTACCCCATTATAGGTGACTGTTTCAATCCATATAAAGATCTCTTTAACATGCAAACCAATAATTCTTTTCCTTTTACAACAAAACCACCAGGTTGCCTCATATAAATCTCCTCATCAAGATCCCCATGTAAGAAAGCAGTTTTCACATCCATTTGCTCTATCTCAAAATCATAAGCAACAATAATAGATAAAATGAATCTAATAGAAGTTAATTTAGCAACAAGAGAGAACATTTCATTAAATTCAACTCCCTCTCTTTGGGAGTAGCCCTTGGCTACTAATCTAGCCTTGTACCTTTCGAGATTACCATCTACTCCAATTTTCTTTTTAAAGATCCATTTACAACCAATGACCTTTCTTCCTTTGGGAAAACTCTCAAGATCCCATGTGTCACAAGTATCCAAGAAAACCATTTCCTCATGCATAGCTTGTGACCAAAGAGTGTTCTTATATAAATACAAAGCTTCCTTGTAATATCTAGGTTCATCATCAGCACTCATCAAAGCAAATATACAACAAAAATTAGGCACGGGCTATACCTATCAATGGGATTCTATTGTCTTGTGGATCTTCTCAAAGAAGGTTCTTCATGTTCCTCAATATGCTCATCATGAGCATCTATCTTAGAACTCAGTGAACTCTCCTTATCCAATCCATCCAATTGTTCCTCAACATGTGCATCTTCATGCTTCTTAGTATTTGTCTCAAAATACATTGTTCAAGAAGTATCCTTCTCCTTTGGTTGTTCTTCTCCTATATAAGATCTAAATTCCTTGAAAATCGCATCTCTAGATAAAGTAATTTTTCGGGTTAGAGGATTCTAAAGCTTGTAACCTTTTATATTTTCACCATAACCTATGAATAGGAATTTTTGTGCTTTTTGATCCAACTTATATTGCTTTTCTTTAGGCACATGAACAAAAGCCTCACAACCAAAGATCCTTAAATGTGCAACACTAGGTTTCCTACCTAGCCACATTTCATAAGGGGTTTTATCTTTAATAGATGAACTAGGAGATCTATTGATTAAATAACAAGTACTTACAGGCTCGGCCCAAAGGCACCGATCTAGCTTAGCACTACTTAACATACTCCTAGCTCTTTCCATTAAGGTTTGGTTCATCCTTTTTGCTACTCCATTATGTTGAGGTGTATATGGAGTAGTTTTATGTCTCACAATTCTTGCATGCTTACAATAATCATCAAATTCCTTAGAACAATATTCACCACCATTATTTGATCTCAAAACTTTTATCTTATGATCTAATTATTTCTCAACTAAAGCCTTAAATTATTTAAACTTATTGAACACATCCGACTTGTTATGCATAAAATAGATCCAAGTGTATCTTGAGACATCATCAATAAATGTGACATAATATCTGGATTTTCTAATAGATTCAATATCCATAGGACCCATAACATCTGTATGAATAATATCTAATAATCCTTTAGCTTTATTTGTTCCATTAGGAAATGAAGATCTAGATTGCTTTCCAAACACACAATGCTCACAAAAATCAATTTTTCCAATCTTATAATTAGGAATATTTTCAACCAATTTCTTATTAAGAATGGTCCTAAGACCTTTTTCACCAATGTGGCCCAATCTATGGTGCCACAACATACATGTATTTTCAGCTTCAGTTGCATTGGCTGATTTATTCAAATTGGAGGTATTAAGCTTAAACAAAGTCCCAATCCGAGATCCTTTAGCAACCATCATATTCCCTTTCACCAATTTGCAACCACCTTTGTCAAATGTCACATGCATTCTAGAATCATTGAAATTAGATATAGAAAGTAGATTTCTAACAAGCCCTAGAATATGTAAAACATCATTAAGGGTCTTAAACCTACCATCACTGAAACACAACTTTACCTCTCCTTTTCCCACAATCTTTGTTGTGCTATTATCTCCAAAGAAGACATTCCCTCCATCATATGCGGTATATTTAGTGAACCACTCCTTGTTAGGAGTCATATGATAGGAGCAACCTGAATCAATAAGCCAAGAGTCATCACTAACAATATTAGATGTAATGATCAATGCATCATTACTGTCATATGAGGATTTCTCTATAGAAGCATCAAGACTCTTTTTCTTGTTCTTACAATCCTTCTTTACATGTCTTGATTTCCCACAGTTCCAACACTTTACCTTACTCTTACTAAGGGTTTTAGACCGTCCTTTGGACTTACCCTTTCCTTTCTTGTCTCCCTTAGGTTCATTTTCCTTAGGCCCACCTCTTACAAACAAGGCATCTTGGGATCCCATTTTAGACTTCCTCCTCATCTCCTCTAATAGGCGTAGGAATTATATTGTCCATCTTAGGATCTGCACCACTACCATTGATAGCAACAATTAGATTTTCCCAAGACTCTGGTAAAGAACAAAGTAACAAAATGCATTTATCTTCATCCTCTAGCTTTACGTCTACAGATGTTGACTGACCTAGAATCAAATTGAAAGAATTTAAATGATGTGCAACAGAATCACCATCTTTCATCTTTAAAGAATACATCTGTCTTTTCAAATACAACTTATTAGTAAGACTTTTTGGTTTGATAGATATCACCTATCCTCTTCCACAATTTATATGTGGTAGCTTCATCTAAAACATTCAAGAGAACAACATCAACAAGACATAACCTTATGGTCCCTCTCGCCTTCTTATCAAGCTTAGCCCAATCCTCACCTGACATTATTGTAGATGGATTTGTCTCATTACATACAACTAACCAATGATCTCTCTCTTCAAGGAGATCCTCCATTTTTAGTTTCCGCATCTCATAACTAGATCCATTGAATCTTTCAATATCTAGATGAGAAGTAGAACTCATTGTAACACACTTCTTTTACAAATCTGCAATAACACAATAGTAAAAGCTCCCACTACATCCAAAAACCTTCAAAATTTTAAGAGAAAGGCATCCCAAACCCTAACCAACCATTAGCTCTGATACCAAATGTTGAAAATGAAGGTAATATTGTAGCTTAAAACTTGTAAAACTATGAGACTGTAGATCTAATTAAGTGTTCTTTGTCATGATTCTTTGTGTATGATTAATTTGTTTAGATCAATTTTATCAGTTATAGAAAGAGACAAAAGATTGTAGAAGAATGAGACAAGGAGATAGAAATGACACAACATATACGTGAAGAAACCCTTTCAGGAAAAAACTCCACCAGAATAAATAGTGCATGTATTATTTAACCTTAGAACAAGATTACAATAATATTTTATCAATCCTTGATTGATATGCTTCCTTGCCTTCAACAATCCTTCTTCAAAACCCGCAATAAACACTCATGGAACTCTCATACACTTGTTGCAATTAATAGACAATAATATGAGCATGTAAACTCATAAGAGTTGTACAATAAAATAGCATAAAGCTCCTCTCAAAAATCTATGCCTAGATTGGGAAAGTGGAGTTCCACAATGTAATATGAAGTCAAACCAAAGTCTTCCTCAATTTAGGCATCCCAAACTGAACACTTAACTGAAATTTGGTCAAGAAGATATCATGCAAACTTCACCTCAAAGTCGGCGCCCAAGAATGGGACCACTTGACTGAGCCTTGTAAATATCTTCTCAAGCAAAAGGTGTTAACGAAAAGATAACAACTTGGGCGCCCAAGGTGGTCTCAAGTCAATCTTAGTTAATTGAAACATATCTCTCCACCAATTCATGCAAACATTATGCATGATCGATCATCCCCACTTAATTGAAAGTATCCACCTGTTATCTATCATGCAACTGAATTCATTAGTCATGCAATTGATGCAGTACTAGAGGAGGAAATCAAACTTACTGAAAACAATTTCATCAATTAGGGATTTAATCCCTCAAACTCTTCAAAGCTTCATAACAACACTTCATACAACAATAGCAAAAAGACTAAATTTCATACAAATCAGACCCAAATAGGGTTCCAAGCTTATCCAATGGCCTTCAAGACACTTGAGTAACCTCAACTTAACCCAAACCATCCAATTTCAAAGTCTTCCCTTTCACATTTTCATCTTTTTATTATCACTATCCTTATCATACTTCAATGGCACTCACACCCATCAAACTTCAAATTTTACTTCCCCATTCACAAGTCCAAGAAAAGTTACATATTCATATACCTTTTTCCTTAGTTTAAAACATATTGCAAAATGGAGATTAGGTTCTTTAGAGAAAATATTTGAAAATGGGTTGTATCAGACTGTATTAGGCCTAATTAGGCCTTCATGCCAAGTAGGGGTTATTAGATATTTGACTTCCAAATACAAATTTACTATTCCAACACTTCAAGCAAGTGTTAATGGACTGGTACAAGCTTAAAAATGCATCACAATTCCATTCCCATATATTTTCTTGCAAACCCTAGACTATGTTCTTCTCATAACTCTGTTACAGGCTGTATATTCATAATTTACAATCAAGAAACTTCATTCTTCCTATCTTAACTTTATGATTTCACCCTAAATCCACTGAAACATGAAAGAACATATATAGGAGGACATCCTCACCAAAAATCTGAGAGTTCTATGGAAAACAAAGGAGAAATACAAATTATTTCATTCACTATTTACCCTAGTCTGATTTTAAACTATTTTTACAACAAACACAATACCTTCTTCAAATGAAAGTTAATTTGCATGAACTTGTAACGAAAGGAAGGTGATTGATTCTTCTACCATTTATAGACAATTTCACAAGCATTTGTGTCTCGTATAGTTTCGTACAAGGTTTGGAAACACCAAATTTCTATAGAAAGTGCCTGAAAATAATTATATTATTCATTCAATTTCAATTCCACAACCACCCATGCCTTCAAAATGATTTACAAGGCCTTTATAAAGGAAATTCAACTATCTTTTAACCTTCTAACTACTTCCTAACACCTAGAACTAACAATGACCCTTCAACTTCTTAATGCAACTTTTAAATAATTTTGCAATTTTGGCAATATTTGTTGACAACTTTTGCATTTTTTGCAATTTTCCAAAAAAAAAAAAAACTTGAACCCTCCTAATGACCTAAAAATATACAAGGTGACTCTTTTAATCTCATTACAAAGTAAATATATCAATTTTTCCAAAAATAGGAACATGGTTATGCAAAGGTGCTCCTGCACCAACAACTCAAGTCAACTCAAGTCAACTAGCATTCAACTCAAAATAACTACATGCAACTGAAGATAACTGAACCATAACTAAATTGAACTAAACTAAACTAAATTGAACTGATACTGAAATGATAGTACCACTCCACTCATGTAAATATCAATCCCTAATTTGTAGTATCAAAATCTGCATTACTAAAGTGTTATCAATCCTCCAAATAGTTAACTGAAGCAAGGGGGGTTCCTCCTTCCATGTGGGCACCCCATTTGTTCCTATCTTGTAGGATCTCTTCTTGGACGTCCCCACATGTTCCTATCATTTATGAATAATCATAAATGTCAATTTACATGTTCATTTCATTCGAATTTAATCTCTTTCTAATCCTAGTGTTGGGGAACACTTTTCAAGGACTTAGGAGATACATGAAATATGTTTAGGATTGCAATTAAATGGCATCCTATTCCCAACACAAATATTCCAATTGGGGGTCTCCTTTTATGAATGACATTGATTGTAATTAAGGAATCTCCCTCCAAATGCAACATTTTGAAACCCATTCTCTAACACAAATCTATCTTGATCCATGATGCCTATATTTCAACCTCATTATTCATCCCTTTTGGAAACTTGTTTGCTTCTTTTGTAAGTATCCTCCCTAACTGATCTAGTAAAACTCATCCTACTCCAAATGGTCTTGGGTTGCCCTTGGAGGTGCCATAAAAATCGACTTTGACCCAACCTTCATCCGACAGTTACCAATTCACATCTTTCCTAGGATTGACAAGGGGATCAACCTGTGACATCCCATAAACAAGGGAAACATTAGGTATTATTAGCATTAAGTTTTATTCTCTATTGAAATTTTATAGTAAATATCTATGTATATGATCTTCGTTTGATTATTTTTGGTGTCACTATACTTTTAAATAAAGTAGTGTTCAAGATTATTAGAGATAAAATTTCGCTACTAACCCTAGAATAAAGCTTGAAATCTTCTCATTTCATAGCACAACAACATGGAGTCTAAGCCTAGTCAAATATTTTTAGTTCAAAGACCTTTTCCAACCAAAATCAATTCATGAAATATAAATCTTTTACTTAGAAAATTAATATAAGCTTTGATTTAGGCAATCAAAATTTTATTATGGAGATTTGACTTTATATTTGAATAAAGGTAGTTGATTTTGTTTGATGTGACTTTATGGATTTTATGGATAATTTTTTCTCTTGAATCAAAAAATAAAATTCTATGTATATGATCTTCCTTTGTTTAGGTTTGGTGCCACTATGCTTTTAAATAAAGTAGTGTTCAAGATTATTAGAGATAAAATTTTGCTACTAACCCTAAAATAAAGCTTGAAATTTTCTCTTTTCATAGCACAAAAAATTGAAATCTAATCCTAGTTAATATTTTGAGTTCAAAGGCCTTTCTGACTAAAAGGTCTTTGAACTCAAAATATTTAGCTAGGCTTAGATTTCTTATCGATGTGCTATGAAATGAGAAGATTTTGAGCTTTATTTTAAGGTTAGTAGTGAAATTTTGGTTATCATTTTTCACTAATCATTCTTTTGGCTTTTATGCAAAATTAATGCACTCAATTGAAGTGTGAGATCCAAAGAGAATCAAAGAAAACATTAGGGTTAGTAGCATTAAGTTTCTTTCTCTCCTAAAATTTTATAGCAATGATCTATGTATAATATGATCTTCCAAGTTTAAAGACCTTTCTAACCAAAATTAATGCACAAAATATAAATATTTTACCCAAACAATTAACAAAAGCTTTGATTTATGCAATTATGATTTTACTCTTTAATTCAAGAACAAGAATTCTCCATAATTTAATCCATAAGATACATATCTTTTACCCAAAGAATTAACATAATCTTTGATTTATGCAATCACAATTTTATTCTTTTATTCAAGAGTGAGAATTCTCCATAAAAGCTAGAAATTCTACATCAAAACAATATCAACTACCTCAACAACAGCCTATCATGACCTCATTTTGGCTAAAAATAAAGGGGTTTCAAAACTTTGGTTGGAGGGGGACTCTCTTAAAGGTATAAATTGCCTCAAAAAATGCCATCCCTCATGGTCTATTGTTCATTTTATCAATGACTATAGCTATCTTAAATTCTTTTGAGGAATTTAGAGTTTCACATGTTTTCCGTGAAGCTAATAGGTTGGCTGATGGTGTTTCCAATGTGGGTGTGCCAGAGAGAGGTGATTGGGGTTCGTTTGAATCTCGTCTTCTTAATCTCAAATGTATTTCTAATGATGACCACATGGTTTGCTTTTAAGACTGAGGCGTTAGGGGAAAGGTTCTTCATAATGTTTCATAGGTAGGATATGCTCGATGAGCCTTTGGCATGTATGATCTATTATTATTTCCTTGGTTTCCTTATGATGAAGGCCTAACAATGTTGGTAAGGAAGTACCTTGAATGACAAGCCCACATGTATTATGGGTGTTATTTGTGTTTTGTGGAGAGTTTTTTTTTTTTTTTAACTCTTTGGTGTCGTTGGGTTCTGCAACTTTTCATGCAACCATGGGTGGAGACCACTATAGAATTGAGCCGAGTTCATGTGAGGAATTTCAAAAAATTCTTGTTGTTTGGGAGCATTTGGATCTTGGTGGGGTTACGTAGTTCATGCAGAGAATTCAAGGTCTGGACCTTGATGCTATGGATTTCTTTGTGAAAGGGTGGAATGGGAGGATGCTTCATTATAAGGGTGTGGAATTTAAGATTTATGAGGAGTTTATAGTAGAGGCCACTATTTTGGTGGTCTCTGGAATAAATTTTTTCAGGGATAGAGGAGCTACTAAGAAGGCCTTTGTAATTTTTTTCAAATTCGATGAGAAGAAGAAGCTCTGGGAAATTGGGAGTGGTGGCTATGCTCGTAAGTCTTTGAAGCCGCTGTGGAGGGACCTTGTGTTGGCGTTAATCCATTATTTTACACTTGAAGGTAGATTCTCTATTATTTACAGCTACCATTTTATGCTTTTGAATCATTGTAGGCATAAGGTATTGGTCTCCTTTCCCTTCTATCTTTTAATTTCCATGGAAAAGAGTATAGAAGATCACAAAAAAAACCCTAAGAAGGTGGTGTTGCATGAGGGTATTATGAACCTCTTGTTTTCCCACATTAAGCTTAAGTTAATTGCGGTCTCTCCTAAAACCCCTGGTAAGAAGGCTCTAAAAAACACTGGTTATGACACTGGGGACTCTGCTATGGAATGGGTTGGGAGTTTTGTGTATGAGGAAACAGAGTTTGAGGAAATGTTTGTGGTCAACGATGGCTTTGAGGTAGGGGAAGATGAATCAAAAAAGTGGAGCAAGGGTTACGAAACAAATGTGGAGCTAAGGGATTCCATGGAAAAGCCTGTGAAAAAGACTTCGAAAGGGAAATCAAAAGCCCCTAAGAAAGAAAAACTTTCTGCTAAGAGGAAGATGGAGTTAGCTTCCAGTTCTAGTGAGAAACCCTCGATGGCTCCTGGGGATGGTGGTGTGAAGGATAATCCTATTGGGAAAGGTGATGTTAATCGTTATGTTGATTTTGAGAATGTCTCTATCAGGGATCCTTTGCCCGAGAAGGGGGAAACTTCCTTTGCATCTAGTCCCAAGGTGCCTGAAGTTGAGGGTCTATGTTTGAAAGTTCCTACTAGTGTTGTTAATCCTAGTTCTGAAGAGTTATTGAATGAGCCTGGGCCTATGGAGGTGCAGGGGATGGAGTCAGTCAAGTATTCTCAGGGGTTTTCTTTAGTTGATAGGGCTGTCAAAATGGAATGACTGCAAGTGTTAGTTGATTTAGCTAACTTGCCTGATAAGGAGCAAAGCAAGGTGGAAGTGGTTGAGGTCGAGGACTCCCTTGTCGAAGAGGATGAAGAGTAGAATTTACATCAGTCTGATGCTCTTGGTGACATTGAGCCAAATTTTTAGCCTCCTATTAACTGGGATGATGTGAATATGAGTATGTTTTGTAAGACGGTCGAGGATGGGACGTGAAATTTGTTGTCTTTGGTGAAGTGGTTGTTTTCTAAGGTTAAGGAGCTCAATATTCAGGTGAAAATTTAACAAGAGCTTTGTGTTGCTATGCTTTGTGGTAATCAGAAGGAATGGAATATTAAAGGAAAAGTGAAAACTATGAATGTCATGTTGGACAAGCCAATTAAGGATGTGGATCGTCAAGAGGCTTCTTATGAGGAGAGGATTTCCTCTTTGGAAATGCTAGTCAATAAAAGCTTCGAGGATCGAGTTGCCAGACTTGAGGAGAGAACTGGTAAGATGTCGAATGATTTAAGAACTGTGGTTAATATCAGTAACAACTCTCTGAAGACTATGACTAGGGGGCTCTTTGTTTTAAATGAGAAATCCCTTAATTGGACTAGTAAACCTCTTGACTTGGGTGAGCTTGAAAAAGTGATTAAGGAGATCAACTACACGAAATAGGTGGAGAAAGCTGAGGAGTTTTCTCCAGTGTTGGAGAAAGATGTGTAGGTTGGGTTGTGTCTTAGGACAAGAAGCAGGACTAAAAAGAGAGTTGTTGTGTTTGTGGATGAGATTAAAGATGTTGTGGAAATGAAGGAGCTGGCCATTAAGGAGAATATGGCCTCGGTGAATGTCCTAGATAATATGCTATAGCTGACGCTTTCCTTTTTGTTTGATCAACAAGGTTGCTGATGTTTTTGTTGTTGTTCTATTGACAGGTTCCTTATGTTTTATCTTTTTTCAGCTTTTTGGTCTTTTGGTCTGCTGGTTTTTAGTGCTTAGTTTCTTTTGTAGCTTGTTGTTCTTGTAAAGGGTTTCGAGGTCCCTTCAAAACCTATTTTTCCTTATCAAAAACAAAATCAACTACCTTTTTTCAGAACTAAAGTCAAAATATCCTATGATAAACCTCTTCCACCTTCAAATCCAATGATCTCGCCATCCATATAGGCATTGTTTCACATCCATCTTACAAAACAAAATGTAGACACAATTTTTTTGGGGAGACATGTTGAAGGGGCTAAAATTTTAGGCACTTAAAAGCTTTTGAACAATTTTTAGATGAGTATGTGCTCACAAATGAAATGAATCTTATTTGATAATGGTTTACATAGGGTCCTTATTGAAAAAGTGCAATAATTCTAAAAATCCAAAATAACACTAAGTGAAAAATGATAATTAAAATTTCACTACTAACTCTAGAATAAAGATTGAAATCTTCTCATTTCATAGCATAGCGATAGGGAATCTAAGCCTAGTCGAATATTTTGAGTTCAAATTCCTTTTTGACGAAAATCAATTCATAAAATACATACATTTTACCCAAAAATTAATAGAAGCTTTTATTTATATGCAATCAGAACTTCATTATTTAATTCAAGAGAAAGAAATCCATAAAAGCCAAAAAATATAAATCTTTTCCCTAGAGAATTAAAAAAATCATTCACTTATGCAATCAAAATTTTATTCTTTGTTTCAAGAGGAAGAATTCTCCATAAAATCCATATAATATACATCAAAATAAAATCAACTACCTTTATTCAAATCTCTATAATTGAATTGTGTTTGCATAAATTAAAGATTATGTTAATTTTCTAAGTAAAAGATTTGTATTTCGTGAATTGATTTTGATCAGAAAGGTATTTGAAACTAGAAATATTCGGCTAGGCTTAGATTTCATGTTGTTGTGTTGTGAAATGAGAAGATTTCAAGATTTATTCCAAGGTTAGTAGCAAAATTTTATCTCTAAAAAGCTTGAACAGTATATTTAAAATATGACATTGAACCTAAACAAAGGAAGATCTTATACATAAATCTTTACTATAAATATTCAATAGAGGATAAAAATTAACACTACTAAGCCCTCACATTTCCATTGATGCTTTATGAATCTCACACTTCAATTGAATGCAGTAAATCTACATAAAAGCCATAAGAGTGCTAAATGAAAATTTATAATCAAAATTTTGCTACTAACCTTGGAATAAAGCTCAAAATATTTGTTGGAACCTATAAATTTGATGAATTTATAGTTCTTTGTTGTTGTTACTTTGTGCCACCCCCCTTGGTGATTCCCATCAATTATAACCTATCTCAGAAATCTTAATGGTATCATGCTCAAGTGCCTCTAGTAGTTGTCTTTCCCTCTTGCCAGGCTGTAGTGAAAGACCCATTTGCAAAAATACAAAAATGGCTAAGTATTTAACTTTTTGTACTTTTATGCTTTCAATTGTTTGTTTTCTTGCATAACATCTCCATTGCTCTCAAGTTCCTACTTCTTTTATTTTCTATCCATTACTTGTGTAAGTATAAGTGTTTCGGGTTTCGATCATTAGCCTTAACTCTTAGCTCTTATTGCTTTCGTGTTCTTCTTCCCTTTCCTCCCCCGATTTTTGAAGTTCTAATGAAATCCTTCAAAACATATATTAAAGTTTTGGGCTTCAAGGATTGACCATCTTCCTTACCCCTTACCACCATTTCATCTTAAGTCTTAATCTTTCTTCCCGATCCCCAATTCTTGGCATCATAGTCTTCAATCTTTCAAGAGTTGGCCTTTCTTCTTATCCTTATCAATTTCCTTTCTAAGCCATAAGTCTTCCATCCAATCACTAGCCAAAGTTTTTAGTGGTTTCGAAAACCTTGTCAGGATCCAAAAATGGTTTCAAAACCTCATAATGAAATCGTAAATGATCAATGTTTTTGTTATAACTTTGAAAGGTTTTTTTAAAAAAATTGGGCTCTGATGTGGTAATGTTGAGCCCCAACAAAGGTTTTGAAACCAGGTATATTGATTGATGCTTAAGAAATACACTTTGAAACCTCAAAACACAAGAGTTTTGTTGAAATTTTGAAAGGTTGTGAAAAACTTGTCAGATTTTGACAAAGGTTTCAAAGCCATCTTTGAACCCCAACAAGGTTTTTGAAACCAACATCATCTTTAGTTTTTGGTGGTTAGATATTTCCTCTATCTTTTGTCTTATTCTTATGATAAGACATAAGCCTTACTTCTGATCCTGATCCCAAATGTCATATCTTTAGCCTTCAGTGATTTGGTCTCTCTCTCATCCTTTATCACAAATTTGTAATAAAGGTTAAGTCTCCTCCCCGATCCCTGATGTATCCCTTTCCTCCTTTCCTTATTCTAGTAAACATCAAATTGAATCTCAATGTTTGACAAAAGCTATCTTTTGGGGATTATGGTTTAAGTGTTCTTCATGCCATCTTCTTCATCAATGTGATATGCAATATGTAGCAGGGCCGACATTCGATGTTCACCAAAGGTGATCGTTCGAGGTTACAAACCATTTGATGTTTAATCCAATGGTTGGTTTGGGCTCGAAACTTCGACAATGTTCTCGGGAGGCATGTTTTCAAGCTGTAAATATAACTAATATGTAATGACTCTCCTTAGACATCTAATCTCAAATTTTAAGACTACAGAAAGGGCTTTTAATGCTTTGAGTGTGGATTTGGGAAAGGATTGCAATACCTATGCTTCATTTATGTTTGAAGACTCATTTATGTTAGAAGGCCATCCCTTGTTGTGTTTTTCTGAAGATTTCATGGATGATCTCCTCCTTCGATGTGCATACCCAGGGGTTATTAATGTGGAAGCATGATGGTGGCTGAGAGAGTGTTGGACACTCTTCGTAGGCAATTTTTTTGGGTTTCTCTCTAGAAGAAAAGGGACCCTTGTGCTCATTTGTAAGAATTCTAAATTTTGTTCAAGGAAGAAGGCTATGTACAAAAAGTGCTAAGTGCTAAAGGTGAAGATCATTGTTCTATAAGTCAAAGTATTGTAATGCTCCCGTAACTTGATCACAAATTATATGAATATATACTATTATGTAATCGTCTCCAAATCTAAGATGTAATATCTTTGAACCAAAGTAATAAGGTTATTGAGGTTCTTCAAGCATATTTTCTATTTTAACTAGTTATTTATTTGTTGTCCATTCAAGGAGTGTAAATGCTTGCATGAATGTAGTGAAGGTATTGTGTTTTTAAATGGATCATTAAGAAGCGTTTCATAATAGGCCAAAAAAGAGCTTTCTATCATAAGGTGATAGATGTTAGTAGATTATCAAGATTATGTTATAGCATTAGAATATGAGTGCATGATATGTGACTCTATAGCCCAAGGTAGGCACTGATCTTGCATTGTTTTCTTCCCCCATCACCAAAAACAAATCTTAAATTAAATAACCATTTATGTTTTATGTTTTATGTTTATTTTTTGTTTCACTTCATATCAAAATCAAAATGAGAACAATGTATGTGCCATTCATGAATGTAGCCATAAAGCCCTTTTTATTTAGTGTGAAGTTTATTTGTTGGACACTATGTTGCACCACTAGCTGAAGATTTGCATCCAGTATCATTAAGGGTGACCCCCTAGGTTTTGTAGAGCCTGAAGTGTATGGGAGAAAAGTGTGAGGTAAATCTCTCATTATTTGGCCACTGATCTAGGCTTCTTGATAATAGGACTTGGCTAATCTTTAGAGAAACCTAGGCAACCGGCTAGAGAAATAACCAACAATCTTCTCATTTCACAACACAGTGACATGAAATCTAAGCCTAGCCGAATATTTTGAGTTCAAAGACCTTTCCGACCAAAATCAGTTCACAAAATATAAATCTTTTACCCAAAAAATTAATAGAAGATTTGATTTATATGTAATCAAAATTTCATTCTTTAATTCAAGAGTAAGAATTCTCCATAAAAGACAAAAAAATTAATTTTTTTTACCCAAATAATTAACAAAAGCTTCGATTTATGCAATTATAATTTTATTCTTTGATTCAAGAGTAAGAATTCTGCATAAATGTTAGAAAATCTACATCAAAACAAAATCTACTACCTTTATTCACATATGAAGTCAAATCTCCCGTGATAAACCTCTTCCACTTTCATATCCAATGATCTATCCATCTATATAGGCATCGTCTCACATCCATTCTACAAAAAAAAATGTAGAGACAAAAATCTTAGAGAGACATGTTGAAGGGACTAAAATTTCAGGCATTGAAAAGCTTTTGAATAATTCTTAGACGAGTATGTTCTCGCAAATGAAATGAATCTTATTTGATAATGGTTTATAGAGGGTCCTTATCAAAAAATAGAAAGTTGTTGATTCATGCAACTTTAAAGAAAAATAAATAAAAGAATTCCAATTGAAATTAAAAATTTGTGATTTATGCATTCTTTAAAGGATAGGATATTGATTTGTTTGTTTTTTGATTTTATGTACACAAGGTTTTCAACTCTATTTTGTCATTGCTAAATGCCTCTCCATGTAATTATTTTGTTTTATTTTAGAAATTAGATAATATTTTATTTTATTTGACTATCTAACTCACAATCAACTAATTAAACTACAAAGGCTCTTTACAAATAAATTATTTGCTCATCAAAATTTAGCAAATATTTATTTTAATGAACAAACTCAACTTGAACTATGCTAGTCACAATTGCATCTAGCATGAATTAAGCTTGGGGTCAAGGCCCTAACAACTAAATTTTCATCAACCTAGTAAAGTCATGATACTTGCAAGAATTTGTTGATCTTAAACTGTTTCTAGCCTACCTTTAAATCGTTGCCATGATTCATCTATCAACTACACAACAAATACTTTTATTACAATACTACAACGACAAGTGTCTAACTTTAAATCATTGTCATGGCTTATCAATCAACTACAAACAAATATTTTTATTACAATAGTACAAAGACAAGTGCTTGCCACTATGCGGTTGTTATACATATGACTTCCAAGAATCTATATTTTTATTACAATAGCACATAGAAAGATGCTTGTCACTATGTGGTTGCCATACATACCACTTGAAAAATCTATTATCTCAAACTATGATCCAACCTACTAATAAATTAATATAACATAAACCAATTTTCAACTAATCAATGAATATTATTATGACAATAATTAACTTTTTCCCAAATTCTGTGGAGGGCAAATGTTACCGACCTGATTTAATTTGATTGAGGCCCCATGCAGCGGTAACAAGGATGTGTATTTTTGAAAGACAATAACGTGATTTGGCCGTATTAGGCGCATGACCCTTGCCCCTTGATGTATCATTTTCTCCAACGTGCAATATGCCAAACTAACCGCGGTTAACCTTGGACCTCGCGGCACAGTCAAACAAAAACGACGTAATTTTTATTCGCCCCTAAACCAACTGCGGTTAAACGAAAGAATTAGGTCCATGTGACTAAAGGAAAAAATCCTAGCGTTAGGCTAATTGGACTCGGCAAGGCTAAGGTAGACCACTTGGAAGAAATGAATGGATGCAATTGGTCTGTACGATCAGCGCGTTCCCAGGAAGAGTAAGGTTACAGCTGGAAATGATTCCAAATCGGATTTCTTAGGGTTTTGTTTTTAGAATAATCTAGGAGTAATTTGTCGCTAAATTGAGACTAGGGAGTCTTCCGGCGCCGTTGAAATTTGCGTGGCTATGATGTGGGAGAGTCTTGAAAATATCACTACCTTTTGGGTACAAATTGCGCTTTGAACAGAGGCTTATGGAGTAGATTCCATTGATATACCTGGATTTGCATTACAACCAGAAAATTCATTGAATCTAAGGTATTGTAGTTTGTCTTTCGGTGGACTCTTTTAAATTTAAGTTGTTTGGAGCCCTTTGCTTAGATTGTTTAAGAAAATCGTCGCTAAAGCTTTCATCCACCCATCCCTAAAAAAAAGATTGGATTTTAGTGCTGAGGCTGTGCAAGTTTGCAGTGTGTAGGTAACTAATGTCTGAGTCGCAAGGCACGGGATTCTTCAGCTGAATAAAGAGTTTTGTTGATCTGTTTTTTTTCTGAAACTAGTTTAAAACAGCAGACCTCAGGTTTTGTTGTAACAGTTGCTTTGTTTGGCTTGTTTTTTCTTTAATTGGTTTAATTTTACAATATTTGCGAGATTTTGCTTTTTCAGCGATTATTTCAATTTTTGCTTTATTTATTTAGTTTTTTTTTTTTTGGTCTGGCAGAATTTTTCTTTCATTACTTCTTTTTAAGTTTTAGTAGCATATTTTTGGATTCGTTTGATATAATTTAGCTTTTATTACTTATTTTAAGCTTTTATTAGCATGCTGTTTTGCTTCGTCTGGCAGAATTTTACTTGTTTAATTTTGTTGGGGGAATCGTTTACTGTGAGATTTTATTGTTTTTGCATGAACTTGCTTTAATCATTTCAATTTTAGCAGCAGCCTATTTAATATTTGCTTTTTCCCGACCAAGAAGTTTGTGTATTGTGGCACACTCTTAAGCTGGTCGGTTCAAAGCGGCTGTTTTCTTCGGCTTGGTTTTGCTTCGATTACTCCAATTTTGAGACACTTCGTTGGTTCGATTTTTCAAAGTAAGGCAAATTTTCAAGCATTTCGTTGCTTTGATAACTATAATTTGCACCTGTTTTGAGTAATATTCGTAACATTATTCTGCTTTTTTGACATTTTTTTTCTTTTTAATTTCTTTTTAATTTCTTTCTTCGTTTTTTTAACATATTCCGCCGTATTTGTACGATTTGCATCTTCTTGTTTTTCTGTTGGCAAACTTTTGCAACCCTATAGGTAATGAAATGTTGTTTTTTAGCAGTGCGTACTCTTTAATTACTTCAGTTTGTATGATTTCGTTTTCGAGCGTTAGGTTTTCACAGTCCATGATTTCGTTTTCGAGCACTAGGTTTTCACAGTCCATAATTTCGTTTCCTAAGTTAAATATTTACAGTATACTCTGTAATATCTGGTTTGCTTGAGAAAATTATTTGGTTTAATTTTTAGTCGTTCGACATAATTTTTTTAATAATGACTTCAGCTTTTGTTCAATTCGTCCCAAAGATTCGTGGTTCAGCTAAAAATCACTTGTCCAGTATAAATTTTGCTATTATTTGCCGATCTGCCCGAAACTTACTGATTCTTTCAAATTCTTGTGCAGATCTAACCAAACCCTAGCTCTGCATTTCTTCAATTTGTTGCAAATCGTTTAAATTTTCTCCTTCAAGCCCGAATTTTCGGCAGCAATGATGCTTCGTAGTTCGTCAACACCGATATTGGGATCCCTCGTTACTCATTCAGATAATATCAGGGAAAATGTAGGGAAAGCAAGTCCATTTTATGAAAATGCGAACCGGGTTTGTTTCCACAGTACACCTTCTCACAATCAGTCGCACTCAAGAAGCTTTGACACATGCTCTGTGGACGATGAAAAAGAGTCAAACTCCTTGTCAACCTTCAGACGAGTCCAATCGGAAGGCAACCTGGAGATTTTGCTTAGTGGAGGCTCCGATGACTATAATCTGCAGTCATTGAGCAAGTCATGGTCTAGGAGGCGATCTGCCCAGAAGAAATTACCTTATCTGTCGTCTGTTCCATCGTTTGACATGTGTTGCAAAGAAGAGGACGAAGAGGATGAAGATGAAGGATTGGAAAATTTTACTGATATTTACAAGGCGGAATCAAATATGCAAGAATTTAGCTTTGGAAAGAAGGGCGCGGGGAAAATGGGTATGAAAAGCCTTGCCGCATCTGGAGACGAACTTGACATCGTATCGACAGAGCCAATGTTCATGGCTAGGGGGATTGGGATCGGTGTCATGGAGCCTTCAACAGGTATGGGCGGTGGGGGTGGAAATTCTACTCCTAAAGGGACTTCTACTGGCGGCGAAGGAGATGGGTATGGCGGTGGATTTGAGAATATTGAGGAGCATTATCAGAGAGCTCTTGAGGAGAATCCTGCCAATTCTCTCGTCTTGGGGAATTATGCCCAGTTTTTGTACGAGGTAAAGATTATATTAGTGTTGTATTATCAAAGACATTTTTACAAGTTATTATACTTAAATAAATGTTTTAACAGAAAATTATGGAAAAAAAAATATTTAAATTGTCAATCTAAATTTTTATTAACATAAAATTATGGAAAAAAAAATATTTAAATTGTAAATCTAAATTTTTAATAGAAGAGAGAATGAATAATTTTTTTTAAATAATAATAAAAAATGTAATGAGAAATAAAATTTTGAAAAATAAATTAACGTTTAAATCAATTTGTAATCAATAAGGGAAAGGCTGAGGTGATTCTTTCTGGGATTAGGTTTAAGTTATTCTGTGTTTTGTGATATTGCTATCAGGATTCAACCGTGTAGTTTTAGAGTCAAACTCATTGACCCATGTTTTGTTAAATTTGTTAATATTCCTTGTTTTGTTAAATTTGTTCTGTTCTTTATTTATATTTTTCTTAATTTTCATTTTTCAACATTTTTGAGGACCTTTAAGACCTTTTGAAACTGCAATAGGCTCCCAGCATAGCATGGAGTATAACAAATGTAGATTCAGTGGCTCATATCTCTTACTTTTCCCTTGACTATCAGCCTTTGTGACTTTACTCTGTTTATTGTGAATTCGTTCTTTGAATTTTATGCTCCCAATCCTTCGACATCGTGGACACTGAAGTGAACGCTTTTGGTTGATTGACAGACAAAGCGTGACTATCACAAGGCAGAGGAATATTACGGGAGGACAATTTTGGCTCAGCCTGATGATGGCGAAGTCTTAGCACAGTATGCCAAATTGATATGGGAACTTCACGGAGACGAAGAAAGGGCCTCTGTTTATTTTGAGCGAGCTATACAGGCTGCTCCTGCGGACAGGTAAACTTCCTTGCCGTCTCATCTGTCTCTGGCTTTTCCTGATTGCTTGGCCGTCTAAAGTGAAATATTAAAACTATAATGGAAGATGAGCATCTTAGGAAAATGAAGTTCGATGCTTGTAATTCTTTACCATTCCTAAAGTTCATTTTCACCAAAGGGGATTTCACATGCCATTAAGGCCTGCCAGCTGGGTTGTAACCTAAAAAAATGGCTTGACCTATCCCTTATATTATAAAATGAAGCAATTATCCCCTGAGGGACGATCTTTACACAAAAAAGTTTGCCCTGTTAGAGATTCAAAATGTAAGTGCATAAAACTCTAAATGTATGTGTTTTTCTTTAGTCTATAGTTATTACAGTCGTTTCTAAAATGCCTGCCTAACATACCCCTATAGAATATACATGGTAACTAAGATTTTTCTATCTCCATTAACTAATATTTGGGCCTTGTAAGTCAGCGTGCATTTTTCAGATAAAACAGAGAATTATATAAAGGGTTCTACAAAGCTACATTATTTTTTACAATTGTGAACAGAATTCGTCTACAGTATTAAGTTCAGTAGCTACACTTGGTTCTCCATCCATTTGCCATCTACAATCAGATTTTTTTTTATTTAGATTAATATGTGTCAAACTGTTAAGCAGTTTGGCCTTGTGTTTCAAATATAAAAATAGTTATAGGAAATAGCACTTTTGTTTATTACATGAAAAAAAGTGGCAGACCTCAATCAATTTATTAGAGTTGGAATTAGTGATAAGTTTTAAAAAAATGTTTCATGTTCTCTTTTTGTTTGTTAATGTTACTATGTTAAATCTCTATTAACAATGTTGTTTTTTGTTTTTGCTACAGTTATGTTCATGCAGCATACGCGTCTTTCCTTTGGAGCACAGATGGTGACGATGATGAGAAAGAGCAGGAGCATTCGAGTTTCTCTTTCGCTTCTAGTGGCTATGGAATTGATGGCACTACAACTGCCTCCGTGACCGTATATTAAAAGGGGAATTTTAGATCTATAAAGTATTATATCACTTTATACTTTATAGACATGTAAAGTACCTATAGAGTTTGCCGGTTTCGCAAATACCACAGAAACTCTCCAAGAATTATTGATCTGAGCAACACTGATCTCTTTGGAGGGGCTCCACGGCAACTCAACACGTGTATAGTGCAGATTGCGGCCTCTAGGTATGGAGATAGTGAAGGATGACTCTAGCTTTCGCTTACGAAGACATGAAGACATTAAAGAGCATGAATGTAATTTTTATCTATGAAGACATTAACGAGTAATTTTTATCTTCTTTGGGCCTCTAAATGTTGTTTAACCTGGAATTAGTTCAAACCTTGTACTCTAGTCCACTTGAAATGGAGATTACGTAGAATCTTTTGAAGACGACTTATTTTCTTTCTCTCCTCCTCCTCTTTTCTTTCTTTCTTTCTTCTTTTTTTTTTTGTCTCATAAACTATTTTTTTTTTAAATAATCTATTTTAATGGTGAAATTTGTATAGTAATATTAGTTTTTATTTAGTTTTGGGTTTATTTTGAGGGAATGTTTTGATATATGTACATTGATAAATGATACAATTTTGTGTAAAGTTGGACTCATTCCCCTAACTTTTATCTATTCTCATACGTCCTTATTCCTACTTAGTCCTCACCTTATCTTATACTTACATATTCCAATATATTCATCTTGTCTATATCTTTATTACACTTACTCATACACCTACCTAGACATGGCCATCATATACCAAAACTTGAACATTCTACAATTTTTGGAGTCACGAGGTTGATCTCACAGTCATGAACTTTACACATGCCTTTCTAAAATTCAGTAAAATTCAAATTGGAATGTTGATCAATGGGCTCCCTTGGTTTTTCCACGGTGAATTGACTAAGTACTTGTTTTGCAAAATTTGATGTTATGTACCCTCATGACTATAAAAATGATTGTTGCACCTTTATTTCCCTACACTAAGTCAACTAAGATCACATTTCATCAAGTTTGACACCAATACTTGAAGACACTTAGTAGCATTCATTTTGAACATTGCTTAAAGATATTCACTAGTGTTCATTTTGAACATTCAAATTCAAAAGTCATTTCTCATTTTAGAACATTAAAGGAGTAATCAATAGTGAGACACTTGGATTTGGTGCACTAAAATGAGTTACAAACTTGTATATATCATTTTAGGGCCCTTGTCTTTAAACTTTTGTACACATTTTTTGAGGATCAACCTAAAACATGTCCCCTTGCAACATAAGTGTTGGAGAATTCCAAGATCAAAGAGCTTGAATTGATAACCTTCCACAAGTGAAATGATAAACACAATATGATATCTATCAATATAAATGAGAGTGTATAATACAATGAGAAACCTTGCATATATAGGCAAGGTGGATGAGGTGAGAAGGTAGGAGACAATGAATGACTACCCCTCCAAATGTGCAACACTTGTGAGCTCATTTGACAAGTGTGTGAACAAGTGTATGATATGCATGCAATAGGTGTCTTAAGTGGTGAAGGCATGTGTCTAAATGCTATGAAGTGAGACAAAAGCCTAGAATACCCAATTAAACTTAAGCTATGAGTGTGAATAGGTCAATTTTAGAAAGGTTATTAGCTAACTAGATGAATAATTTATGTACACTAAGAATCAATCCCTAAAAACCCTCAAATATTAGGGAAAAGTAGAGTAGACAAATATCATCTAGGTAAATAATAGAGGATTGTACACTACACAAGGTTGAATCTAAATGTGAATGAAAAATCTATGATTATGGACTTGACCAGAACCCATGGTATCGATCTTTGATGAAGTGTATATCTAGAGGGATTCTAATGACAAAGAGGTGCAAGTGCTAGATTATAATCAATTTAATTTTAGTACCACAACAAAATTGTCCATCATCCAAGTTAGAGCTGAATGGTCTTATTCTCTTCACACTTACTTTCCTAAAGTAGTAAGTACAATTATCTGATTATCAATGACAACTATTTATATTTAGTTAATCTAGGTTGATTTGTGCTTTAATTGATTGTATTTTCTTAATTAGCCTAGATTAACACCTAAGGAATGCTTATTTTCCTCACATCATGAACCCCTCAAATTATGCACATCATTGTTAGGGTTTTTAGATTACCATTTTTAATCTTGCATCTTATTTTTAAGTTTGTTCTTCCCTTTTCATCCTTTTTCTTTGTTGATACACCTTTATTTTTGGGGTTTGATGCATTTCATACATCTCAGATCTCTTACCTACTTTACCCACCCTTGCTTTGGCCTTAGGGTTTACATTTTACACCTATTTTAAATATGATTTACCTATAAATTTTTAATTTTCTTATTTGAGATTCATTACCCTTTTCCATAATATTTTTTGCATTGTATTATCATGGATATTGTCTTCACCTTCCCTACCAAGTTCATTGCTCATGCCACCATGCTTTGTTGTTATACATCTTTTGTGGCATATGATAGCGACTTAGCTATTACATCCCTATATAAACTTGATAAAACTAGGGATTTTTTTCTCATATGATGTTATAGCTAGCAAGCACACCCTTCACACATCTCATGAAAACTCTCTTCTATGCAACTCTCTTGACTCTTCACTAAAAAACTTAGTGTAGATGCACATATTTTACTTTCACCAACATTAATTCTATGCACATATTTTACTTTCACTAAAAAACCTAGTGTAGATGCACACATTCTACTTTCCCCAACATATGACGATGATGAACCTTTTCTCATGCTTAGAGATACACATTAATTCGGGATTACCTATCTATGATGATTATCTTAGTGGTGAGTTCTATGATGATTGTGCATCTTCTATCATTAGAGACATGACAATATATGGCACAAATTTTTCACCTTCACATGAGATTGTTACACCTCTATCTTGTGCCTCATGTTTTATTGATAATATGGTCATCAATGAGCACAATGATAGTTCTTTAGGTAAACCTACAATAGTGAGTCTCAAACTTGGGAGATTAGATTTTTCAATTCAAATGGAGGTGAAAAGTAGGAAATACTTTTGTTTGAAGATGTTTCTTTGAATGAAGGTACTTTCATCAAAGGTGAATAAAACATTTTCTTCGTTCAAAGGTGTAAAATATAAAAACATCTTCAAAAAAAGTTAATTTTCATAAATTATGAAAAAAATAATTGAGCAAAGGCCCTTTTTTTAAGAAACTACCCTCATTCAAAGGATGCTTAAATTATTATTATTATTATTTTGTGGGAATGACATACCTTCATTTGAAGGTCCTTGAATACCTTCAAATGAAGGTACCTTAGCTGAAAGGTCTACAAAACAAAGGTCCTAGAAGTGACCTTTCCACCTTAGGCCTCAAATTTTCCTTCAATTTTTTTGTTTCCAACCTTAGGTTGGACCAACAAATGGAATGAATATGAAAAAATAATTTGTCATATAGTAGCAATCAAAATAAGTCTTCTAATGAGTGTAATTTTGAATATATTTAATTTGATTATTATATTTATTTTCTATTTTCTAGTGAACATGGGCTTTTCTCCAATTGTTAAGGTCTCTGTTCCACACACATGAGAAAATAGATTAAAAAATATAAAAAATATTGAAGCACTAGATATTAATGTTCTTATTTCAACAAAAAAGATGTTATTTCAGATAAATACAAAAAAATTATGTTATGTGGAAGTAACCTATGTTTAAGTTATTGTTAGTCTCACTTCAATTTTTCTTAAAAGAATTATCGAATAAAAAGTTTTGAAAAACATTTCTACATTAGATATATTTTTTGATAGGTGAACGCTTTTGATTGGAGCTATGAACCAATGAAGCCACATTCGAGGGACCTCATCCCCGTCACTTCTCCATCTTCCTCTCCTCCATCTCCTCTCTACTCCTCTCCTTCGGCTCCACTCCTCTTCTTCTTGCCTCCTCTCCTCCATCTCACCTCTTCCACCAGCTCCTTTGTTTTCATTCCTCTCCTCCTCTCCTCTCCTCCATCTCCTCTCCTCCAACTCTCCTCTACCTCCTCTCTTCCTCTCCTCTAGCTCCTCCATCTCCACTCCTCTCCTCTAGCTCCTCCATCTCCACTCCTCTCCTCTCCTCCATCTCATCTCCTCCAACTTTCTTCTACCTCCTCTCTTCCTCTCCTCCAACTCCTCTGTCTCCACTCCTCTCCTCTAACTCCCCCCTCCTCTTCCTTGCTCCTCTCTTCCGCAACCTCCCAATAATCTCTACTCCATCAACCAAACTCCTACTACCACCCACAACTCTGGCTAACTCCAACACCTCAATCTCCTTCCACCTATCCCCTCAAGCTTCTCCCATCCTGCGCCACTCCTCTGACTGCACACCTCCTGCCAACTCCACCAATAGTTTGACCTTGTAGTAGCACCAGATCTCCCCACATCCTTCATCCTCTGTGTGTTGTCCTCCATCGACCAGTGATCGTTCGCCCCACCATCCACTAGTGGGATTTGAACACCTGACAGTAGTTTCACTACTGCCGTAGTTTCACTACTGCCTACAACTTGTCGTTGCACTGCGAGGTCATCCCCATTTGTACATTAGATATTAGTTCTATTGCTTTATGTTTAAAAAAATATAATTTAATCATTTTAAAAAAAGATATTGTATGGAAGGGACATCACTTTTCAAAAATATTGTTAATTATAAAAAACAAGTATTAAAAGTTACATAAAAAAATTACAAATTATTTATGAAAATAAAAAACAATAATCTACACACAAAATCTCAAAAATCAATAGCTCACATCATCTTCAAATTATTAACGGTTTAGTTGCTATAGGTGTTAGAAAGTGGAGATTTGCTTAAAAATGTTGATTTCAATGTTCCATTTCATTGTCAATTTCAAAAAGATTTGAAATCTTGAAAGTCGTCTCACTTAGCCGATTCAGAGGATTGCTTGGTGGAATAGAGTCATCTAGTGTACATCTTGTTTTTTCCGCATCTATTATAGCCGCTAACTAATAATCTTTCAGAGGTGAGCATATGAGGCCACCACCTCAGATCTTCTCAAGGCCACATAGGCACTTGAAGCCAACCACCTTTCCCCTGCTTCGTAGAATAGGGTACCAAAGCCAAGCCACCAAAAGAAAATAACAAATAACCATTATGCCAAATGTGCTCAAATTAAGGCTAAACTTCATTGGCTAAAGTGTTGATAGGGCCTCCAAAGAGTTTTTCCAATCCCTTAGAGATTGTCACACTTCTCATGGCATCAAACAGATCAAGGATGGTCAAAATATGCTCAAATAATTGTTGGATATCCTCCAATATTTTGTTAAGCATTATGATCAAGTATTCACTACCTAGGAAAATTCTCTTGAACACCAACGTGCCCTCTAGGATGCCTTCAGGTTGTTCCTTGTCAGCTTTCTTCCTCACAACAAGCCTTTTGTGATAAAATGCTCTCCATTGCTAATCTCAAGGAGGTTCACACCATGGTTGATGATAAGGCTCTTGGGTTTGATGGTTTTCCTTGTGAATTCTACAAGGCTCTCTAGGATCGCATGGGGAAGGACCTACTTAAAGTTTATCTAGAAGCTTTCCATTCCAAATCTTTAGAGAAAGTTATTAATAAAGAAAATATAAGTTCATACATAAGGCTACTAATTTTGAGGACATATGCAACTAAAGACCCATCACCTTGCTCAATGTTTCCTAAAAAATCATTACTAAAGATCTAACTTTGAAGGTGTGTTATCTCCTCCCACAAATAATTTGACTTGAGAAAATTGGCTTCATCAAATTCAAATATATTCTAGATAATATCATTGTTGTCTAGGAAGGTATGGAATGGGTTCAATGCTCTCAGTAGAAGACTCTTTAAGAGATAGCAGATTTCCACAATCCATATAGAATGTTGGTAAATTGTTTTGATAGATTTTGATTTTGTAAGTATTTTTTGCATCAACATTTTAGATCACACTCCATGATCCAACATTAGGATGAAAGAAGACCCTTTTCCTAAAAAAATGTTTTTTCCAAGGTATATGATCATATTGAATGGCCTTTTGTTCTAGATATGTCAAGGATACATCAAATATTGAGGCTAATATAACAAGTGCATCATTTTTTACATTTTTTTCTACCCACCACTTGATTTCAAAAGCATCAAACATTCCAATTGCATCCCATGTTGCATTTCTATACATCCTTAATTTTTTTATTTAGCAACAAATGTGTCTCTTATCTAAGATACAACTATTTTTTAATCACTATACACTTTTAAGTATTTGATCCTATACTAAGCCATGCTTAAACCATGTAGCAAAAAAATATATTCAATGACATTGTGGGTGCATTTCAAGCTACTTGAAATGAACTTATAATTTGTGTCATTTGGTGACACTAGTACAATTATTACACCATTTCTCTCTTGAACAATGTACCATCAAAATGCATACTCCAAATTTTATCATTTTTAAAGATTTGAGGTTGAGGAGACAAACTAAGACCAACCTAATTACTTGTCTCATCATCACAATACCCTACAAAATTATTAGGCTCAGTGTCTTAAGTAGCATACCTCATTCTTTGCTTCATCAAGATTCTCCATAATGTGGAACGTCTTCTTCTCTCTAAGAAATTAGACTTCTTTTCCTTGCAATGGTACGGTAGCTTGAGATAAATCTATTTGGATTCTATCACCAATCAAATCTACCCATTACCTTGATAACAACATATCCCACTTAGTTGTGTAATCAACTATGATAATTTATCAATTGAAAAACATTTACCTAGGTATGTAGCAGGTTGCACTTCAACATAATTGATAAATCTATTCTAGATTTAATTCCCTAGAGTCCATAGCATAGAATTGTCCATAAGACATAGAAACTTTCAAGTCTAGTTGGCTCATGAGTTCTAGAGGAATCACATAGATGGATGCTCCAAAATTGAACATGCAATTATGGATCAACTAATTGTTTATCAACAAAGAAGTATAAAATGGATTAATAATCTATTGGTTACAATTAAACATAGTGTTTAAATCAATATTTAGTGTTTCTTAGGCATTAGCTTCAACCTCTATACCATCCTTGTGATCATTTGGGGATTCAACGTGTTGATAAAAAATAATTGGGGCCTTGATATATAGCAAAGCCCTCTCTCCATGTTATGGGATCCTAAGAAATTCTCTCACTGGCACTTGAATATTTAATTGGATGAAAGTTATAGCTATATCAATTGGCTGATATGTAATTAAAGGAGTGGACCATAGAGTAGTTATAAGATTAGTGTTAGGAATGAAAGACATTACACAATCATTAATAACAACTTGCTTGATATTTTTATTACTTTCAACTCCCTTATCGTCTCATTTTATTTCATCTGCAATAGATTCTCACTTGATTTTTCTTGATGTTTCTTCTTGCGTCCTTTGGATTTTCCATATTACTAATTGTGATATCAACACTATTTCTTTTAGGGACATATCTCTTTTGCAAAGATGTGTGTAGTATATGAATCTTCTTCTCTAGTGATGAATTTATTGTAGCCCTACTCATGTCATTTTCTACAATATTGTCCTTTTGTTTTTATTTGTTTATTGGTGTTGTTGATGTCTCTAGATGAAGAACATTTTACAACATACCTTTGGCACCCACTTGCTTGTATTGTAGTTGTAGACATCTAAATTTAATCACTCCCATATGATTAAATTTACTCCCTTTTCGTCTATCATATTAAGTATTAATTTATTAAATTAATATTGCACCTTTTGTCTCATATCTGTAAAGTATTTAATTTAATAACTAAATGCTTTATCTTTCACTTTCTTCCTCTCTAAATTAAATAAATACACCAATTTATTTAATTTAGTCATTTTTGACCCTTTTGATTTAAAATCAATTTAAAATTCTTCATTCTCTTTCTCCTTGTCACATCCTCCATGAACTTGCTCTAATCTGAATTAATTTAATTAATTCATGATTATGATGTGCATCCTCTTAATCAAAGATTAATGTCACATCCTCCTACATTTGCCACTTGCCTCTAATCTTCCATTAATTATTCTAATCAAATATTTGCACAACCTTAACCAAGGTCATTAGCCATATTTAGCACCACCTTTTTAGTCAACCTTTGCATTTATCCCTTTTTAGCATTGACCCTCTTTCCCATGTGAATTTTTAATTCACATTTATTTATCCTAGATTCTCCTCTTCCCTATGTGAATTTTTAATTCTATCTTCCAAGGCTTCTAGAACCTTGGACTTGTCACATCATCCACATGTGACCAAGTCCCACCTTTTTGGAGCTCACATTTTATCCTTTAGACTCTCCTAAGAATGTGAATTTTTAATTCACATTTATTTCTCCAATCACCTCTCCTTTTCCCATGGAGATTTTTGAGGAATTCCAAAATTCGTCAAATGTCCCTTTCACTCTCACTTGGGGACAAGAAATTCCTTTTTGAGGAAATCTTCTCACTCCCAAGGTACTTGGAAGGTACTTGTCCTTCCTCCACCTCATGTACCTTTTAGCCACCTCACTTACACCTCATCTCCTCTTAGCCACTTCACCATCCACATGTCAAGATGTGAGGGCTTGTGAGTTCTCAACCCACCATAGCCCTTCATCTTGACCTTGTTGGATGAATCTCAACCGTTGAATTCTCTAGGGAATTCAAATTCTTCTATAAATACCCCCTCCTCAAGGGCATTTTCAACACTTTTTCATTTGAGCAATCTTATGCTGTCAATTTGCATTCTCAAGCATTCACTATTATTTAGCCATCTATTTTGATCATCTTGCATATTCAATCTTGCATCTAGCTACACCAAAAAGCCATCCAAGGAGCACACAAATTCATCTAAATCAAGGGCCAACCAAAGAGTCTTCAACAACAAGGTATAATTGATTTGCATTTTATTTCATCTATTTTCCTTGTTTTATCACTCTTTAGGCTAATCATTGAAGTGTTCTTAGTGTTTTATCATTTGCATTTTAAGATATTTTGCACATTAGTGTGTTCTTAGTGTTCTTAGTACTAATTTTGAACTTGCAAGACAACTACATCATTAAGAGCTTTGATGTCCTTGTTGGAAGGTTTTTCCGTCTTATACCTCTATTGCATCACTTCTAAGAGCTAATTAAAATTTCAATTTGGTTATCTCATATTGAATATGATAGCTATCTTGAACACATTGAATGAATTTATTTTACTTGTAGGCATCATACTAGTGCACATTGTCATCTTCATAGTACTCAATTGAACCATCTCCATCCAAGAATTATTTCTCTTCTAAAAGTATTGTAGCAAAAACAAACATTGACAAATCATGAGGAAAATAACATTGATCACACCAAAATGAGTCCTCTTCAAGATTCATGTGACCCTTCCTCAATGGATTAGGGGTGTGTCTCTCTTGGTGTCTTTGGTTCTTATGTTTTAACACCATCTATTTATCATTATGCTTGGATCTCTTAGACCACTCATGATTATAGGGCTTGTTATGTAATCTTTTGCCTTCATTGAAGTGTGTGGAAACATTAATAGAAGGTGAAACCTTATCATTTCTTGCTGCCCTTATGAGAGATCTTTCAATTCCCTCTTCAATTTGTATGTCTTCCAAATCTCTATCTTTATGTATGAATTTAATGTTTTCCTTGTTGATTTAATTTCTTAAATATTTGGAATGAAATGCTTTGAAGGTATTTTCCCATAGTACCCCAATTATTTTATAAAATTTATAAGTGAATCCATCTAGACTAGGGGTCTTGTTATTGGATATAGAAAACAACTTCCCTTATATCATCTTTGGTGAGAAGAGGATCACAAATAAGGTCGTAGGAGTTGGAAACTTTGCAAGAAACCACCTTAAGGAATTATTGTAAAGCAATTGACCAAGCTAGAGTATACTCCTAAGTAGCAAAGATTTTCTCACATTGCCAAAAAAGGTCAACATAATGTCAAGAAGCTCCTTGAAAACCTACTACCCCTCCTTGCTTTATTTAATGGTTTGAGAAGTATGTGAAGCATGTAATGCCTAAAAAAATAAATTTAGAGAGATTTCCTCCTATCTTGATCTAGCAAAGTTGAGCTTTGATTTGACCTTCCCTTGTTGTGTGGGAATCTACAACCTATTTTTAGTGGTTAATTTGAGCCACTCAAAGCTGAGTAACTAAATCAAATGGTTGTGCTTCCAGATTGGTAGTGGCTTAGCAAAGATCTAAGGTGGTAGCCTCATAGAAGTGAAAATGAAAGAACGCTAATTGATTCCCATAAATGCAAAGAAAATAGGAAGTACAAGTTATTGCATCATTCCACCAAGCTAAACAATTGGTCCCATACATGAGACCTAGTTCCAAATTCCAAACACATTGAATGTGTGTTGATGTGGCTTTATAATTGAGCATTGACATGTTGAGAAAAAAATGACTCCTTATAGCTTTAGGCTTGACAACTTGTTACTCAATACAAAATCGTATTGGAAAGTGGTTAGAAAGGACAATGTTTGACAGGCTCCATTGAGAAGGAATAACAATTGAAAAAAAATATTAAGCTAATAGCATGGTATAATATAGATGTTAAACACTATGTTAGGCCTAGATCTTGGATTACTTCAAGTGTGCCATGCTGTATGATCTTAGTGATGACTAAAATTGGGATTAAAAATCCCCAATTTATTGCACGAAAAATAATACATATCTCTTTTGCTAGTTGTCTGATGCATAGGCAAAGCCCCATTTTATTATAAGTCATATCTATCATATTAAAGTATCCATACATAATCCAAGTGTTGGCAAGCATTGAATTGTAATATATCTCTAAAATGTATATCTTTCAACAACAACATTCACAACATAAACATTAATAAATCCAAAGGCATGATTATTAATGTTGAAAGGAACCCTTAATGCTTAGTTGGTGGGGTCACATACCTAATTAAATAAGTGTTGATGCCACATAGGGGAAACAAAGGTGACAACACCACCCCGATTTGTTTCATATTTTCTATAGAAAAATGACTAGAAGGCTGAATAACACAAGCTACAAAATACAAGAAACTAGAAATCTTAACCTCTTTTAAACAAAGAATGTCCAAACCTAGAAATTGGGGTTAAGAATCATGAATAGAGTACTTTTTTGGGAGTTCCATCAAAATTTGAACATTCTTGGACATAAGATTCATAACCAAGTATTGAGTGTAATTTCCTCATTATCCATCTCATCAAAAGTAGAATAACTACCATGAAGAATAGCATCGCTTAAATCAAAACCTTCTATTTGTAAGATAAGATGGACTAGTTGTAATTTCTTTGAAACAAACTCTCCCTCATCTAGATTCCTTAGTGGGCTATGAGACCTCCACCATGCAACCAAATGAGGGGAAGCATGTTGAAAAAAGTGTTTTCCAGTTGAGACAACAAAAAACTTGCTAGCGGAGCTCAAACATATTTACCTCACCAAAGGTCTCCTCGAGGTGGGAAATACCATATTTCTCTAGTTTAGAAGATTTTTAAACCATCTTAATACCCTGACCCCTAGAGCTAGAGGAAGCCTTGTGGTAGAATTGCTCTTTCCAGAGCTCTTGGTTTTGCGACTAACAAATGTAGACCAACCTTTTCCCTTTTTTGCTAGAGGCATTAACATAGAAGTGGGCTAGGTATAAGTTTTTAGATGAGGAGAAACCAAAAGGACAATCTTGAATCTTATGTTCATAGGATTTACATCGATAACAATTATTCAATAATTTCAAGTAAAAAATGTATTGAGTGTGTCTCATTTGACCAATCTAAATATCAACAGTTTTTGAAAGGTTCTTGGATAACTCAACCTCAATACATATTTGATGTTGAGGATGAGTTGAGCAGAACCATTCAAGTTCAACACAAACCATAGTGCCTAAAGAAGAGGTAGTCTAACTCAAAAAGTTCTAGCATGGCATAGGTAACCAAAATAATTCAACCCAAATGGGAACCTTAAGGGACTTTTCATCAAAGACAACGTCTTGAGCCCAAGGTTTGAACACCAAAATTGAGGGCTGGACAAGCCAAAGATTGTGGCTAAAAATAGCCTTAGCATGATTGGATTTGACAAAATAAAAGAGAATAAATTTACTAAGGTTTTACACAATGTCTAGCAAGCCTAATAACCCAGTCATTGAGCATGTTTCAAGGGGGGTCCTACCCACAAAATACCCTATCAAAGTAAAATTTTCTAACTAGTGGCATGCATTATCAAATTCAAGAACCAAAAGAACAATGTTCAGCGGTGTTTTAGGGGATGTACCTTGGGAACAAACTTCTAAAGTCACTTGAGTGGGGGTGTTATTGTTTATTGCTAATGAGCCTTCAACTCAAGGAGCAACAATTGTAAAGGAGTGAAAGTTTGAGACTATTTAAAGGAGGCAAAAGTCACCCATAGATATGGTAACTAGGGATATACCACAATAAATGTAGGGAAAAACATCAAACTCCAACTTTTTGAAGTAGTATGACATAGACACAAATAAAGCCAAGAAACCCTAGTCAACTCTTCTTGATTATTTCAATATTTCCACTCATAATAAAGCTATTTGAACTTTAACATCACCCCGTTCAATGATCAAACAATCGATAACAATTATACATTTGATCTACATAGTAAATATTTTTCCTATTTTATTCATCAGAAGTGACATTTTGACTTTATTCAAGAATAACTATTCCTCACAACCATGTGTATTGGTAATCAACATGAGCCTGCACTAGTTATTATGCTGTTGTTTTGGAGCTCCCCCCAGCACTTTTTTCTGTGTCAATATCTGCCAGTTATTACACGGAATCACACTTCCCTTTATGTCAAAGCAAATAAACTCCGTTAAAAGAACTACGCCAATTTGCTTTTTGCGGATATGAGGATGATAAAAAACAGGATTGAAAAACCAAGTTACTATAATACAGTAAAGAAATAAAAAGCATCACCAGAAAATGGGATCATAGAACTTTTAAGGCACCTGAATCAATTATTTTATTTTTGAATCTTGTAGAATTACCCTGTGCTTACGGGCTAAGTATCCCAGTCCATTACAACATCGATCCGTTAATGGTAGTGGTAGGTGACTTGTTCACTCCTCTGGTACGTGTGTGGACGTGGTCTTTAAAGATTTCTTTTTGGCCTATTACATGTGGGTAATGTCGGTGCATGATTGTAATGCCATTTAAGTACAGTGTCGCTTTCACAGCTGAACTTTTTACCTTGACGTGCCTATCATGGAAGACTTGTATTTTGTGGTTTGTAAAGTCTGTTCACGTGCCATGACGATCTAATCACGTGAAGAAGGTGGTATCTGCCCACTTCATCCGTCGATATCGTCTACCAAAGCGGCGCAAATTTCCAAACGTGTAAGACAGACTGAGACGCATCATATCATCACAAAAGTTGGACTGCATGTACGTCGTTTCGCACAGTATTTTTGACAGGAAACTTACGTCACTTGGAGGCAATTATATGCTTCAATGCCGTTTCCATCTTAGGTAATCTTTGGAGCGTGTTAAATAATGATTTTTTTATTTATTAAGATTCAATTGTTCTAGTTTTTTATTAAATTTATTGGTTCATATTTTATATTTATTTTTCCACCAGGATGAATAGTCAATTTATCATTCCTAAGGGGACTTTTAAAAAGGTTATCATATCAGTACTACTTCAATTTAAGCAGGGTTAGTCATGAAGTTTCTTCGAAGATTGAGCCCACTTACTCTATGGTCTCATGGGGGGCTTGGACTACTATTTTCATGGATCAAGCAGTGGGATGAAGCAAAAAAAAATTATGCTACAGGATTAATTGAAATCCTCTCCTAAAAAATAGCATCCCCTATCTTTTAGGGCTGCAAATTTCAGCAGGTGAAATTGAGGTGGGGCTAGAAATTGCCCCACAACTTAAGAATTTTTTCTGCCACTTGTCTATCACTAAGAATTTTAAATTCCTAAAAAAGACTAAAAAATGAGAGAATTTGTATTTATTTATTTATTAATTTTTATCAAATTACTCTACTTTGTTCCTTGAATTTTGGAGCTCAAACTTTTAAGCTAAATTGCAAAATTGAATTCATGGGACCACGAGCTTTAAAATATTCCTAAAAAATCTTAGTAGCATCCACTTGAATTTTTTTAGGAAGCCCCTCTCCATGGGACCTCACCTTTAACTTATTATCTCATTAGCAAAACCTTAAACAATTATTATGTCTTCTACAATTTAAATAGTGTAAAAAAATTTATCATTAAAGATATTTGGGACTTTTGTTTTTCTTACAATTATTTCAAATCTCTACCATTTTTTTTTTATATTTAAATTGTATTTTTCCACTTTTAATTTCTATTTTTCATTAATTTATAATTTTCTAAAAAAAATATTTTTTCTTCATCATTTTTAAATTATTCTAAAGATATAAATGGATATAAATGTAGACTCTAAAAATTGTCCATTTAATTAAATTAACGACTTTCCTTTAAATTAATATTTCTTCCTATTCATATAATTAAATAATTTTAATTATTCTAACTTTTCCTCCAAGATTAATTGAACAAATTTAATTGTTTAATTAATTGACTACTTTTTATTAAATAATTGTCTTTAATTATTTAATTTCTAATCTTGTTTGTAATTAAATAAATATTGTTATTTATTTAATTATCTAATTTCTAAATTGTTCTTTAGTTAAATAAATACTTTTATTTATTTAATTATCATGTGTGGAAATAAATAAATTTTATTTATTTTAAATTCCACTTACCTTTCATCTTCCTCTTTCCTCTCCACTTAAATAAAATAAAATAAATAAATATGTTTATTTATTTAATTAACTAAATTCCTACATTCTTCCATAGTTAAATAAATATTTTTACTTATTTATTTATTTATTTATGTGAGTGTAAATATTTATTTATTAAACTTACTTCTCTTTTCAATCTTTCCATCTTTTTTTTGCTTTCATCTTTCTTTCTCAATAAATGATTTTTTTTATTTTATTAAATGTTTAGTTCATTTGTAAATGTTAGATGAAATCAAAAAAACAAGAAGATATTAGGGTTAGAGAAATGATTAAGCATCAAAACCCTACAACCTAGACCAAATTGCAATGTGAGTTAACTTTAGGTGCACCAAGGGAAAATTTAACTCTACAAAAACTAAAAACCACTTGCAACGTTGTGAAGAGCATGAAATTCTACCCATTTCAAAAAATAAATCTCTGAAAAAATACCACTGTATGACCAAGATATGATTGTTTAAAAATAGGGTGTAAAAGTTCTAATTGTCAGACAAGTGCATCATTTTGCATCTTTGCAAGTGCGCTGCAATATTACAAGTGCACCACTCTGTAATTGACAAGTGCACTGTTTTTCTTCCTGTACCTCCAAAACACGAAAATCTCAATCAAAATTTGTCAATTAAGGGTATAAGGTCCCACCGAGCATGCAAAATATGTGAACATGAATAAAATCTAGATCAAATGCACCTAGAATCAACTAAGAAACTAAGAATTCAACCTAATTAACCCACATTCCCAATGAAATTCTTGAAATGCTAACTAAGAATCCATTAAAACCATGAAATAACATGAAATTGATCAAGGAAACTTAATTAAACACTCAAACCTTGTCCCATTGGGGGATTAGTGTTGACTTGATGTGGAAGGATTAGCTATTTCCTAACCCCATTGATGCAAATATTTGATTTGATATGTTGATGAAGATTGAACCACAAAGTTGCTCATAAATGATGAAAATGGTTAGGAATTCTTGCAACATAAGAGTATTCAAATGATTTGTCTATATGAAATTGGCTATAGTGCATTTGCTTAAAGGCTTGTAGATGAATTACTCGCAAAACGAGGGCTATTTATAGGATTTTTAGTTGAATCAATGGCTACGATTGATTTGGTTAATCAATGGATGTTCAATTGAAAGATAGAGTATGGCATGGATCAAGGATTCCAATCCATGGATGAAATCGAATATTGACATGGATCAATGATTCTAATCAAGTGCTCTAATTGAATTAGAATGTGCAAGTCTCTTAATTTTAGGAAGAATGTTGGAAGATATTTTCATTTGGAGGAAAGTACTTGAATTTGAATTGAAAGAATATTCTCTTACAAGTGGGAGAAGTTGGAGGAATTAGAAGATATTAGTCAATTAAATAATTAAGATATTATTTAATTGTGCAATATGAAAGAATTTAGGATTTTAATTAAACAATTAGATCATTTAATTAAAAGGGTGGGATTAATGACACTTAATCAAATAATTAAAAGTATTTAATCAGATGAGAGGAATTAAGGAATTTAATCAAATAATTTACATTATTTAATCAAATCTGATGAAAATTAGCATGAAAGAGGTGAATTAATCCAATAATGTTGCTTATCCAATTAATAGAAGAAAATGATGAATTTAATTAAACAATCAAGATTATTTAATTAAATACATGAAAGTGATCAAATCATGACTAAAATGGTGTTATTAAATTGAATCAAATGTGTGATATTGATCAGGACAATTTTAAGTGTCTACAGTAGGTTGTTCACATTTTAACCAAACCATTCATATAAGGAAAGTGTCTTCAAGATGAGCTTTGCTGGGATGCAAAAGGATTCATTTTCTACGGGGAAATTCTTAGTCCTTCCCACCTCTCTCTATTTTGAGGGGGTCTTTTCAATTTCTATTTGGGGAGGGGAAATTTTCTCTTTTCTTATGGTTGGGATTATTATCTTTGGGTGGAATTACATGTACATGGTTACCTCATCAAGATTCATTTGTTAGGACTCATAATTCCACCCACTTAAGCTATGATTAAGGGGGTGTTAGTGTAGGCTATTTATTTCTTGGCATAGGTTTTTCCTACACTTTTATTTAATCTTGGTAATGTTAATAAACTAAGTATTAGTGTCAGTGGAGTGTGACTTGTATACTTTCCTATTTTTGGAGAATTGTAATGTTTTAATCACATTGGTAATATTTTTCACTTCCTCCCTCTCACTTAGGTTATATGTACTTGCTCCCTTAGCTTCTTTTGGTACACTTCTATCATTCATGTAGCATTGTGCTTTCCTAATTCTATTTTCCTTCTCGCTCATTTTCATTACTCTCTTGGAGACTAACTTTGTAATGCTATTTTAGTTTCTTAAATAATTTATATTTACATTTTATAGCATCTATTTCCTACACTATTGTTTGGGTTTTCATTTTTTCTACAGATTCTAACACTACATCTAGTTGCCTAATAATCTACTCTTTCATATATAATAATGATAAAATCCTAAGGAAATATGAGAAAGAATATAATTTTTTTGGTCAAATAGATGAGCCAAAAGGTCATCAATTGAAGAATGACATAATAATTCTTAATACAAATAATTTTGAAAATACTCAAGATTTTATCACATAATTTAAATAACTAAAAATATAATTGAAAATAATAAGAAATAAAATAAATAATCTTAATTTATAGAAAGTGTACTCTTTAATCTTGGACCCTATTATTAAATGTTCATATCTGCCTTTTATGCTACTAAAGTTTTCCTGGGAATCAACTTTAAAATGCCCTCTTTTAAGACATTTTCTTATGCACTAACTAGAGAGAAAGAATTGAACTTATCTAAATGGCCATACAAAAATATTCAAGTTACGTGCTTTGGTTGAAAATTTAAAAGAGCTAAAGATAAGATATATTGGTGATAGGGATATGAAGCATAACAAGTCCAACAATATAATCAATACAACACTTAAACCAATTAACATAAGTCCATATCTAAAGCTAAATATAAAAACTCCTCTTAGAAAGATGATTCGTAAATCAAAGAGAAGGATAAGTGTGGCTAGGACAAAAATATAGGAAATGAAGAATCAATGTGCATGAAGAAGAAAATTGATCATCTATAAGTATTCTCCAAAAGAATAATGTCAATATTCCCAACTCCACAAGTTCTTCATCCCCTTCTAAGTCAAGAAAGGGAAATGACAAGGCACTTTTTACCATTCTATATTTTAGTTAACGAACATGGATTCTTGATTATAGAGCTTTACATCGCGGATGTATTTTCTCATTAGAGCCTTGCTCTATGCCTAAAATTTTAACAACAAACAACTATTTAATGGATGTGATGTGGTCCTTCCTATAATAGATTAATCAAATAATAAAAATATACAAAATATTTTTTTATAGAAGGAAACACAAGGATACTATTTCTTTGAATGTTAAATTTACATTAAATTATATTGGTAGCATTTTTGAAACACTTTTGATAAATTGTAGAACTTTTTTTTTTTCATGCAATAGTATGTCAAAGTGAAAATTATTTCATGGTTAACACATGAAGCTCATTTTTTTAAATTTTTTTTGGCTTGGTTCATGTTTTGTTATTTTCGTGATCTGCTATAGAACAGATTCATGCTGCTTCCATGTGAAATTGGTTTGTCGGTCCTTCCATGTGCTTTGTTTTCCTATTTTTTCTTTTCCTTTCAGTGTTTTTTTGGTGGGTTCTCACTGCATGGTCCCCTCAATGGGGGTCTTGGAGGGGGACCCCATGTCCCCCTATTTCTAGAAAGGTTGTGGGTGACAATGTCTCTAATTTTTTTGAGGAAGAGGACCCTATTTCTTTTGTGGAAAAAGTTATCAACTAACTTACCTCTCTTCCTTACACAAGGTCCATCCCCTATCTCCTTGTTTCGAATGATGGGCTAGCAATTGATATGCTCAATGATCTCCTCAATTTTATGTTGGTGGAGATGGACAACTACTTGATTAGTATGTTCCTTGATTTTTTCCCCAATATTGATCGAGTTAGGAACCGGGCTTTGTCAAACTGGAAACTAAAGGGAAGCATTACCATAAGTTCTATGGTTGAAAACCTATTTTTGTTTAAAATTTTCATTAAGGAAGACCTGGAGGCCCTTGGGCTCTTGACAAAAAATCCTATCCTTGTTTAAATGGAAATCGAGATTTAACTCTGCCAAGGATTTGGGAGCTATTGCTCCTACTTGTATCTTTTTTCCTAGTTTTCCTTTGGAATTTTGGAACTACAATATGTTCAAAAGCATTGCCAACTCCTTTGGAAAGTTGTTGATGGTTGAAAAAGTTACCCTCCAAAAATCCAAACTGGTTTTTGTGAGAATGTGTGTTAATGTCGCTACTAACATAGTCCTACCATCCAAGATCACTTTAAATTTAAGGCTTGGGAGTTGGATGCAACCTATAATGTATGAGAATGCTAGTATTTTTTGTCAAATCTATAATAATTTTGGATACCTAAGAAATAACTACAAAAAAAAAGTTTCTTAAAAAAAACAACCACCATGTTGTCACCTGTGGCTCTGAATGTGTCTGCTAATGTCATGGTCCCTTTAGATGTGGTGGCCTCCCCTTTGATTCCTAAAACCATGATGTGTGCTTTGGAGGACTTGGTGCTCCCTCCCTCCCTTCTTACTGAGGGCCTACCCCCTAAATGTTTGATGGTTCTAGCTATGCCCTCTCTCTTGGGGTGTCACTCGACATCACCGACTCTAAAAGCTTCAAAAGTAACTCAGTTTGTGCCCTCAACTGGGGAGCCTGATAGTGAAAATGATAAATCCACATTGGATGACTTAGAAATAGAGGAAGGAGAAATGTCAAAGGACACTAGGAAGGGGATTTTAAAGGATCTCTCTTAGAGTTGTCCTTACCAAAAGAACAAACAAAGTAAAATCAATTGCAAGGTAAGGTGGGGAGTTTGTCTTCTCTATTGCTCAAGGAAAATGCTACTTGTAGTAGGTTGGATGACTCTCTTCCTCTTATTATCCTTGGAACTACCCCTTTAACCTCTAATTCAATCTTCACTCGGTCCTAAGATGAGGAATGGACTCTTATTTATGGAAACTAAAAGAGAAATACAAAACTAGATGTGGGAGGATATCTCAAAAAAGGAAAACCTTCACAAAGAGAAACAAGATCAAGAGAAGAAACAAAAGATGTAGTGTTGGGGAAACAAAGGGCCCTGAAGCTTTCAGGATCCAAAACCTTGACATGAGTTTTAAGATCCCCTTTGGATTTGAGCCTCTTTGTCAAACCCAAATAAAGTGTACCACCAAGTTTGCTCCTCCTTTTTATATTTTCTTATGAAGATTGTCTCTAGGAATATTAGGGGGATGAAAATCCCACACAAACATCTGATAAAAAATTGTATTATGGAACATAAAATTGATATTATGCTCATCCAAGAAGTTAAAATATCTGAACTCTCTTTTTCTCAAATTGCTTCAAATATATGGCCTGCTATTGAATACTGTGTTAGCCCTATTGTGGGGGTATTGCCACACTTTGGAACCCCAAGAACCATTCAAAGGGTTTGATGTTAGATAAAAACAAAAAAAACCTTTGTGTCTCTTTCTCTGACCTTTTTAAAGATTTGCATTGGATTCTTACTAATATTTATGTGCTCAAATCTAAATCGGCTAGAAAGCAGCTATGGGATTCTCTATCCAAAGTTTTAAATAACTCCTTGGAAGATTTGTGGATATTAGGGGAGACTTCAACTCTTCGTTATTCCCTTTTGAGAAAATGGAGGGTCTTGAAGACTATTCCGATAGCACAGTTGACTTAGCTAACTTCTTGGCTAATATAGGTCTTATGAATATTGAGATTTAGGGCTCTTCTTTTACCTAGTATAATTGAAGGTATGGTAATTGTGTGTGTGTGAAATGCACAAAGTTAGTATCAACACAAACCTTAATGAAACAATTTACATTAAAGATTCAAAGCAAACAAGTTATTCTAATTTGCAACAAACTAAATCTTTCAATTATGTCTCATTGTCCTCTATTCTTAACGATTCTTTTAACCCTTTGGCCCTCATATTTCTATGTGTATACACCTAAAAACGGTCATCATATTCAGTTAATTAAATACAACCTATTTGATTAACGTTTCAAATATGTATAAATAAAGTCTTACTTTATTTATACTGTTCACTCTTCTTTTAATTCTCCAAAACCATATTCTTCTAAATAATTAAATAAACAAAGCATCCTAAACGTGTTTATTTAATTAATCTTCCTTATTCCTGATTAAGAATTAGAGCACATGTCTACTACATTTTTTTGTGCAACCTCACAAATGTCACATGAAAATAAATATGCCTATTTATTAATTAGAATTATCCTCACAAACTTCCACCAATTGGAAAAGGCATATGGCTTTATTCTCTCACACTTCCAACAAATTTGGAGCACGTGGGTATTTGTTTTACACACTTGGGTCTCTCACACACATGGCATGTTGCCCATTGGTCAAAGAGATTCATCCCACACACATAGCATGTTTCCCTTGGTCAAGGGTACAACATCTTGATTCCTTTCATCTCCACTGTCTATTCTTTCTCTTTCGAATCCAGACCGTTGATAGGTGCCACCTCACAAAATGCTTGAGAAACCCTATAAATACACCCCCTTGCCTTTGCATTTATCATCCACATTTGAAGCAAAGTTACTATGCAGGTTTTTCTTAGAAGCTTGGAGCATTCTTGAAGTCTTATAACTAGATTCCATATAATGTTTTATGTTGCATTCTCATCCTAGATTAGTATTTTACATCATAGTTGCATTTTAGGTTAGTTTTCTTTTGTGTTGCATTTGAACATATGCATAATCATGAATAGTTCATTTTAGTTTCATATCATCTCACTCATCTCCACTTGTTCATTTATCATCAACATCATCCTTCGTTTATCATTGTATCCATCATTGTTTCTATCATCTTGTTTCATTTAGAAGCATGCCACTAATCATTCCCACACACATTTGCACATAGAGATCATATTAGCTTGCATATTAAGCATTAAATCTCGTTTTATAGGTTGTCATTTTAACAACCATTGTGCCCATAGAAATCTGAGGGCCAAATGGTTTAACAAATCCCTAGGAATAGAGGACAATAAGACGTATTTGAAAGGTTTGATTCTATTACGAAATAGAGTAGTTTACTTGCATCAAATCTTTGAATATAAATAATTTCATTAAGGCGTGTGTTGACATTAAATTCACTCCAAATTCGACACACACACACTATGTACACAAAGGCTATTAGAATAACACTTAAGAAACGGGATTGGTATTCAACATGCAAGTCAACTATATGCCTACATGAAACTATATGCAAACAATGATGATGAATGCTATGATGAGTGGAGGATGATGTTTATTATAAATACACAAACGGTGGTGGATACTATGGTAGTGATCTATATGAATCTATGCATGATTCTACATATGCTCAAATGCAAACTTAAAATGAACTAATCTAAAATGCAACTATGATGCAAGATGGATGATAAAATGCAACTATGAAGCAATATGTTAATCTAAGATGTAAATGCAAAGAAAAACATGATATAAAAACTAGCTATAAGACTCCCAAAATGCTCCAAGCTTCAATGATAAACTTGCATGATAACTTTACTTCAAATGTGGATGCAAAATACAAGGCCCAAGGGTTGTATTTATAGCATTTTCCAAGCATATAGTGAGGAAGGAATAATCAATGGTCGAGATTCAAATAAGAAGGATGGATGGTGAAGATGAAGAGAATCAAGATGTTGTCCCCTTGACCAAAGACAACATGCCATTTGGATGGGAGAATCTCTTGACCAATGGGCAACATGCCATTTGGATGGAAGACTCAAATGTGGGAAGAGAAGACCATGTGCTTCCAAAATTAGTGGAAGTGTGGGAAGAATAAGTCATGTGCTCCAAAATTGGTGGAAGTGTGTGAAGAAATGAGCCATGTGCTTTTTAAAATGAGTTGAAGATAATTCTAATTAAAAATTAGAGTTATTTATTTTCATGTGACCTTGGTGAGGTGGCACAAAAGTTGTAGAAATGTGCTCTAATTCCTAACTGGATTTAGTGAAGATTAATTAAATAAATAAAGTTTAGGGAACCTTGTTTATTTAATTAATTTAGAAGAATATGTTTTAGATTTGGAGAATTAGAGAAAGGTGAACAATATAAATAAATTGAGAATTTATTTATATGTAGTCGAAATATTAATTAAATAGCTAGTATTTAATTAATTAAAGGTAATGACCGTTTTTAGGTGTATACATTTTCCCCCTCTTTGAAGTAATGTGTTTACACGTTGCTTCAAAGAAAAATTTGATACCGATGCTTAGAAAAGTTTTTGATGCCCCATATGATGCCCCATATGCTGATTTTTAGGTACTAACGGATATGTGCCCCCTCGAGAGATAAATTGGTGAATTTTTTAATTTTCAGGAGATTTCGTCAATTTATCTCTCGATAAAAAAGATTGAGCCTGCCAAGTGCTTAACTGATGCCCATGTGTTGCCTCCTTGTGTTTGATGTTTGGTGATCGCATTCAGCCGATTGATTTGATGATGTTGATATGATAGTTGATGATTGACCTCATGATAGGTGAGGATCAATGATAGCATGGTGATGATTGACCTCATGATAAGTGAGGGTCAATGATAGGATGATGATGATTGACCTCATGATAGGTGAGGATCAATGATAGATTGATGATTGACCTCATGATAGGCGAGGATCATTGATAGTTTGATTGATTGACCTCATGATAGGCGAGGATCAATGATAGATTGATGAACCTCATGATAGGCGAGGTTGATTTGATTGATGAACCTCATGATATGCGAGGTTGATTTGATTGATGAACCTCGTGATAGGCGAGGTTGCATTGATTGATGAACCTCATGATAGGTGAGGTTGGATCGATTGATGAACCTCATGATAGGTGAGGTTCATTGATTGATGAACCTCATGATAGGCGAGGTTGGATTGATTGATAAGATTGTTGATCTGCGATATGTTATGATCATAGGAGGATTTCCACATCTTGTGCAAGCGGATTCAGATTTGATTGGGTGATGTGGTTTGACTTCTCTGATTAATTGACATGCCCTAGTATAGGATTGATGTATGTTCCAAGGCTTGATGATGTACTGAGACTTGATGTATACATTTATTCCGTTGAGACATTGACCATGTACCTCTTGATTTCAAACATTATGATACACTGCCATTCTTGATTGATGTATCTCTTTATACCCTTGGATATCCTTGTACACTTTGACATTATGATTTTGAGGTTATATGATATATAGTGATGATGATGATGATAATGATGGATACATTTACTTTATATTATGATGCTATGTGATGTTATATATGATGATGATATGATATGTTATGGATGCAAATGATGTGTTATGATTCTATGATGCTTTATGAATGATGTCCATATGATGTATGTGATGGATTTTATTATGCCAATGATATGTGATGCATTTTATGTTTTTGTTCTTTTCTAATGCAAATAAATGATGTAATGAATGAATGAATGTGTATATGAAATGATCACATGATGATGCATATCTATGTTAATGTTTAGGTGATGTTTATATGTGATGTATGCAATGATGTTTTTTTATGATTTATGGATGATGGATTTGATTTATGCAAATGATGTAAGATGTTCCATGTGATGATTATGTTGAATATGTATGGATGCGATGCAAATGATGTGTGATATTTTGTAAGGATGAATGATGATTATGTGATGAAAATTATTATGCAAATAATTGTGTTCTAGGGTCTTAAGCTTAAATGAGTGAATCTATCCAACTTCCAAGAGTTGTGGGAAGGTTGTTGTCAGTTGATTCTTTGTTACATTAAGCTTCACAAAACCTGACATATTTCCCAATTCTTTTGGAAATATGAAGAGACTCACTCATTTAAGCTTAGTGAACGACTTCCTTAATGCCACTATATGAAATGGTTTTGATTATGGAAATGAGATGCGATGGATGTTGTTTTGTGCTTTCTGATGCAAATATTATGATGTGATGCATGAATAGATGAATGATGTTGTAATGTTTTCCAATGCAAGTGATATGCAACTAAATGGGAATGTTTTCTAATTATATGAAAATGATGTGTTTTTTGCAATGTCAAGTGTACTCAATCCCTTAATGCAAGAGATAACATCATTTTTGTAGCTTTGGAAATTCCATAAATATAGATGCAAACTAACATGGATGCAATCTACTCTAAACATGTCGATCTTGTATGCAAAAGTTGCCATTCATAACAACCAATTTGTCATGTTTTTTATCATCATTTTAAATGGAGTGAGTACAAGCATCAATAGTTTAGAATTGACGACCTCGGTAATTACCTATGATGTTTGATAGCAAGTTAACATACATCTACATAATTAAATCAGATGACCGAGTATCATTGTATAACAGACAAGAAAGAATCTATTTCATGCAAATTTAGAATGTCACGATAATTTTAGCATACATGTCTCACGACAATTTTCACAGTAATAATGATCAACTCACAGACAATAGACAAAGAAAAATCATACTCCTTCTTGGCTCCTCTAGTTTGATACATCATCAAGGGGCTCCAGAGGTATGATAACAAAAATCAAAGTACACCAATTGAACATTTGTGTTTAACATGATAAACCCATGATTCATAAGAGCATCATCTTTTTTATTTGATTTTATGTGATTTTTTGATGTTTTTGGGAATTTTCATTTTTTCCAGTTTTTAGGTGTTTTTTGAGATTTTGAACAAGAACCTAACCCAGAAAGACCCACCCTAGGCCCTGTAATAATCAAAGATTACCTTCCTACGTTATACACGCTAAGAGAGACCATATAGTTCACCAATTCCAACTGATAGGACCAAGATAGAATAGATGTGAGAGACAACAATCTTAATATAATGGACCACAAAGTAATGGATCAGGTGTCTCGGCTGGATTAAAGATTAGCTCTTGCCTACGCTCAAGCCTAAAGATAAATCGGAATAGGACAAGATTTAACTCATTTTTTTTTTACTTTTTGACTGATTTTTGACCTGTTTTTGGATTTTGATATGATATGAATGTTTGATGCACTTCTGATGGTGATTGATGTTCAATGTTGGGTTGCATTTTAATCATTGTTTTTGGGTTGTGTTTTTCCCATTGTTGTTTGTCCGTTGGTTTAAGCTCAAAGTTTATTTTCCTCCAGTGAGTTCAGGATTTTTCCCCCAATCCAGGGTGAGACACGACCGTTATGACCAAAACCTAACCTAAAGACCTATCCTAGGGGCCTCAGGGGGTGATCAACAAATTAGCCTTTTCTACGTTTTACACGTAGAGACCATGTAGTTCAACTGACGACCCAACCAATTTTTACAAGATGAAGACACGAATGTGAAAATGCCAGTTTATTATGATGAAATCCTAGAAGACTGACCTAAATGTCTTGGGGGACAATCAAATATCAACCTTGCCTACGTTCAAATGTCAAAGACAATGTAGTTTGACAAGATGACTATGTTTTTGTCTTTTTGACTTTTTGACCTATTTTTGGTTTTTGATATGTTTTGAATGTTTTTTAATTTTTGATTTAAGATGGAATGATATGATATGATCAGTTCATGGAACAAGATGCCCCACAATAGAGGTAATGCATCCATGGATAAATGATAGATTAGACTAAAAGATTCACTGCAAAACATGTCACACAAGCAACATATCTCTTGTCAAAAGATGATAATGGTTGATTGTTTAAGATTCTAGGAATGATTGATTCCATAAGGCATGATGATTATAAGTGTGATAAGATTGATGATTGTTGATGATTGATTTGACAAAATATATGAGGATTGGATAATGTTTTACAACTAGGCTCAAATATGATTTGCGTGATAAGATTCAAGGTTGCAAAGGGACATGATGTCATGGATTTTGATAAGATAGGAGATATGGAATGGAATAATGAAAGGATAAGGATAATGAATGGGATGATCAAGATCAACTAGATAAGATACATACACAAGGCCCCAGTATTTTTCCCCTATTCCTCATCAAGACCAAGGAAGGGAAGAAAGGATGTATCTAGAAAGAATGATGGAATATGGATAAGACAAAAGATATGATACGAAAGATATGGAAAAAGAGAATAGGACAAGATATATGATGTTCAAGGAGATCCTTAACCTTCTCAAGATCAAAGGTGGGAAATGTAAGGAATGATAAGATGGACAAAAATTTCCTCCCAATTGTAGAGTGCAAGAGGAATATGGAAAATAGGATATGGATGATAGGGAGATGGAGGAAGGACTTAAGCATCAAGTTTCACGACCAAATATCCCTTTAATAAACCATGGTAAATGGGAATTAGACTCATAAATGTTGGCCTATTAAAGGTATGACGGAAGAACTAAGGACTTATCCAAAGGTTTGGATTAGTGTTAGAGAATAATGGGGATGAATACAATGGATAGAGGGAAGACTTGTTGATGATGAATGGGAGTTATCAGGCGTCAATATTGGCACACCCTTAGGGCAGGGAGGAATGGAAGAAAAATGGATCTAAGGTGATAGGTTTTGACTGGAAGAGTGATGAAGCTTGATTCAGTAAAATTTGGATTAGTTAGACTTTTATTGCTTCTATGGAGACTTTTAGAACCAAGGCCAGACTTTAGACTTGATTTTTTCTCAGGGCCTTTGTATTTTGAGATTTTCTTCTTTTGCTTTATGGCTTCAGGTTTTGGAAATTATTGATGGGCTTTTGTATTTCAGTGTCTTTTGATTTATGGACCTTTGTGGTCTTTGAAAATTTCCTTTTTGCTTTGATGGGCCTTTGTGGCCTTTTTGATTTTGGATCAAATTTTCTTTTATTTTTGCATGCTTCTTCGAGGAGACATGTTGATCCTTTGACACATGTGGATTTTGATATGGAAGCTTTTGACATTTGGCACCCAAATTGCTTCCAAGAGCAATCAGAGGGGTGGATTGAGATGAATGGTCTGGAGGTATTATGGATGAGTGAGTGTTGGTAGAATTTTGAAAGGGCATCAAGGATGTGTGCCTTTGTTGTTCTTGAGGAATAGGATATGGACCTAGGATAGAGGGAAGATTTGATGGACTAGGATGAGGACCTAGGATAGATGGAAGGTTTGGTGGATTAGGATGAGGACCTAAGATAGATTAAAGGTTTGAAGGACTATGATACTTAGGTGTATAACCAAGGCCATGATAATATGGATTTTGTTGGACAGAAAGGGGTTCCGGGATACCTTGTTCATGAAGGCCTAATCCTTTTCCTTTGTAGTTCATACTTTGACACATTCGTTTACCAATGGGATATGTATTTCTTGTGAAACAAGATGCAAGTCCATTTTGGGGATGATATGATATGGATGAAAGGATAGGTGTTGAAAGTAAACCAAATTGAATGAAGGTGGATGATCCCAATTTATAGTTGTGTAGCTCATGGATAGCTTGACTAGGTGTGATAGGATCTTGACATGGCGATGATGGGGTACTTTGATCTTGACTTGGAAAAGGATCACGAGATGTAGGAGATGGAGTAGCTTGCTCTCTACTAGATACGAAATCATCGTGAAGTGGTATGAAAGGCATATCTTGATCTTGAGAAGGATGAATATCCTCATGAAATGAAGGGATATCCTTGGATGGAAGCATATCTTGATCATGATTAGGAAGGGAGTCATCAGATTTTGTAGAAAGCATATCTTGATCATCAGGTGGTGGGACATCACTAGATAGGATGGAAAAATTATCATGCTCTTGGGATGCAATGGAATCTTGAGATGGTATGGATTTGTTAGATGGGGTGGAAGGACTTGGAAGGATACTTTTTTCTTGAGATGGAAGGGAATCCTTGTGGATGAAAAGTGAAAGGATGGGATCATCATAAAATTCTTGAGAGATGGGATCTTGGTCAAAGATTGGAAGAACTTGTGGAATTTTGGTATCATTGGATGAAGTGGAAAGAATGTTTTGTTCTTGAGGTGTAGAGGAGTCTATGACAACATGGTTTAGACTGAGATATTGACATGAATCATTGGATATAGAAGATATGATAGAAGAAGGTGGTTGGATGGAATTGTTAACTTGGGTGAAAGAATCATGAGGTTTTTTTTTGGCTTGTGGGAGATGAAGATAGATGCATTTCATGGTAAGATTGTTCAATATCCTTTGTGTTTGAAGACTTTGATTTGGGTTTCTCATTTAACTTTTTCAAGAATTCAAAGAAATTGAACTTGGATGATGTAGTTGTTGGTGGAGAAGGTATCATGTTTGTAATTTTGTCAGATGGATAAAAATAGATGTCTGACAACAAATATCTTTTTGTGGTTGTTTCCCTTTGCATATCCCATATTTTTTGTTGAAGATTTTTCATTTGGTGAGTTAGGGAAACCACGTGTTTTGTTCCAAGATTTTTAGGAGGTGCTTTCAATTGATTCACATCGAATTCTTCTGGTAATTTGGCACCTTTTTTGGCTAGCATAAGGAGGTATTTTTCCCCATTTCTTTTGAACATCTTTTCTAAACACTTGTGGAAGTTGGGGTCTTGTTGAACATGTTCGATATCTTCTTCAGTTATTTCTTCCTCATCAATGTTGTTGAGTCCATGAAAAGGATTCTCTTCAGCCTCTGCCATGGTGTTTTGTGTTTCACTATTTTGAGTTTCGGTGTTTTGAGTCTCAATGATCAAAGTTTCAATGGTTGGAATTTCAATGTTTGGAGTTTCAATGGCTGGAGTTTTGATGTTTTCATTTTCAAGTCCTTTTTCCTTGAGCTTTTGTTTTTGTAACCTTGTTTGAACTTGCATACAAGTGTTATAGTTTAGACTAAACTTTGATCTAGGTTTTGGAAAAGTACCAAGGATTACAACTAAGTCAAATAGAATGACAAATTCTAATGAGACTAAGTTTTATTTGACTATATAACTTCATTTCGTGATGAGAGGATGATAAATCTTGATGATGAAACTAGGCTTAATAATCAAAGGTGTGATAAATTTGAGGATGTTGATACTTTGTGATGTTAGATCTTGGTTTAGGTTGGAAAATTTCACTTGTAGAGGTCAATTTTAACAAGTTTAAACTTCTAAGGTGTCTAAGGAATGATCTTGGACTTGAAAAAATTTCAAAATTTTGGTTCAAACTGTGAAATTGGGGGTAAAATTTCTTCCCAAACAAGATACTCAAATATTTGGAAAAGTCTTG
>VDFB02049217.1:102120012-102218532 GCA_007258455.2 Sequoia sempervirens | reverse complement strand
TAGTCACAATTGCATCTAGCATGAATTAAGCTTGGGGTCAAGGCCCTAACAACTAAATTTTCATCAACCTAGTAAAGTCATGATACTTGCAAGAATTTGTTGATCTTAAACTGTTTCTAGCCTACCTTTAAACCGTTGCCATGATTCATCTATCAACTACACAACAAATACTTTTATTACAATACTACAACGGCAAGTGTCTAACTTTAAATCATTGTCATGGCTTATCAATCAACTACAAACAAATATTTTTATTACAATAGTACAAAGACAAGTGCTTGCCACTATGCAGTTGTTATACATATGACTTCCAAGAATCTATATTTTTATTACAATAGCACATAGAAAGATGCTTGTCACTATGTGATTGCCATACATACCACTTGAAAAATCCATTATCTAAAACTATTATCCAACCTACTAATAAATTAATATAACATAAACCAATTTTCAACTAATCAATGAATATTATTATGACAATAAATAACTTTTTCCCAAATTCTGTGGAGGGCAAATGTTACCGACCTGATTTAATTTGATTGAGGCCCCATGCAGCGGTAACAAGGATGTATATTTTTGAAAGACAATAACGTGATTTGGCCGTATTAGGCGCATGACCCTTGCCCCTTGATGTATCATTTTCTCCAACGTGCAATATGCCAAACTAACCGCGGTTAACCTTGGACCTCGCGGCACAGTCAGACAAAAACGACGTAATTTTTATTCGCCCTTAAACCAACTGCGGTTAAACGAAAGAATTAGGTCCATGTGACTAAAGGAAAAAATCCTAGCGTTAGGCTAATTGGACTCGGCGAGGCTAAGGTAGACCACTTGGAAGAAATGAATGGACGCAATTGGTCTGTACGATCAGCGCGTTCCCAGGAAGAGTAAGGTTACAGCTGGAAATGATTCCAAATCGGATTTCTTAGGGTTTTGTTTTTAGAATAATCTAGGAGTAATTTGTCGCTAAATTGAGACTAGGGAGTCTTCGGGCGCCGTTGAAATTTGCGTGGCTATGATGTGGGAGAGTCTTGAAAATATCACTACCTTTTGGGTACAAATTGCGCTTTGAACAGAGGCTTATGGAGTAGATTCCGGGAATATCACTACCTTTGGGGTACAAATTGCGCTTTGAACAGAGGCTTATGGAGTAGATTCCATTGATATACCTGGATTTGCATTACAACCAGAAAATTCATTGAATCTAAGGTATTGTAGTTTGTCTTTCGGTGGACTCTTTTAAATTTAAGTTGTTTGGAGCCCTTTGCTTAGATTGTTTAAGAAAATCGTCGCTAAAGCTTTCATCCACCCATCCTTAAAAAAAAGATTGGATTTTAGTACTGAGGCTGTGCAAGTTTGCAGTGTGTAGGTAACTAATGTCTGAGTCGCAAGGCACGGGATTCTTCAGCTGAATAAAGAGTTTTGTTGATCTGTTTTTTTCTGAAACTAGTTTAAAACAGCAGACCTCAGGTTTTGTTGTAACAGTTGCTCTGTTTGGCTTGTTTTTTCTTTAATTGGTTTAATTTTACAATATTTGCGAGATTTTGCTTTTTCAGCGATTATTTCAATTTTTGCTTTATTAATTTAGCTTTTATTTTTTTGTCTGGTAGAATTTTTCTTTCATTACTTCTTTTTAAGTTTTAGTAGCATATTTTTGTATTCATTCGATATAATTTAGCTTTTATTACTTATTTCAAGCTTTTATTAGCATGCTGTTTTGCTTCGTCTGGCAGAATTTTACTTGTTTAATTTTTTTGGGGGAATCGTTTACTGTGAGATTTATTGTTTTTGCATGAACTTGCTTTAATCATTTCAATTTTAGCAGCAGCCTGTTTAATATTTGCTTTTTCCCGACCAAGAAGTTTGTGTATTGTGGCACACTCTTAAGCTGGTCGGCTCAAAGCAGCTGTTTTCTTAGGCTTGGTTTTGCTTCGATTACTCCAATTTTGAGGCACTTCGTTGGTTCGATTTTTCAAAGTAAGGCAATTTTTCAAGCATTTCGTTGCTTTGATAACTATAATTTACACCTGTTTTAAGTAATATTCGTAACATTATTCTGCTTTTTTGACATTTTTTTTCTTTTTAATTTCTTTCTTCGTTTTTTTAACATATTCCGCCGTATTTGTACGATTTGCATCTTCTTGTTTTTTTTTGGGCAAACTTTTGCAACCCTATAGGTAATGAAATGTTGTTTTTAGCAGTGCGTACTCTTTAATTACTTCGGTTTGTATGATTTCGTTTTCGAGCGTTAGGTTTTCACAGTCCATGATTCCGTTTTCGAGCACTAGTCCAAAATTTCGTTTCCTAAGTTAAATATTTACAGTATACTCTGTAATATCTGGTTTGCTTGAAAAAATTATTTGGTTTAATTTTTAGTCGTTCGACATAATTTTTTTAATAATGACTTCAGCTTTTGTTCAATTCGTCCCAAAGATTCGTGGTTCAGCTAAAAATCACTTGTCCAGTATAAATTTTGCTATTATTTGCAGATCTGCCCGAAATTTACTGATTCTTTCAAATTCTTGTGCAGATCTAACCAAACCCTAGCTCCACATTTCTTCAATTTGTTGCAAATCGTTTAAATTTTCTCCTTCAAGCCCGAATTTTCGGCAGCAATGATGCTTCGTAGTTCGTCAACACCGATATTGGGATCCCTCGTGCCTCATTCAGATAATATCAGGGAAAATGTAGGGAAAGCAAGTCCATTTCATGAAAATGCGAACCGGGTTTGTTTCCACAGTACACCTTCTCACAATCAGTCACACTCAAGAAGCTTTGACACATGCTCTGTGGACGATGAAAAAGAGTCAAACTCCTTGTCAACCTTCAGACGAGTCCAATCGGAAGGCAACCTGGAGATTTTGCTTAGTGGAGGCTCCGATGACTATAATCTGCAGTCATTGAGCAAGTCATTGTCTAGGAGGCGATCTGCCCAGAAGAAATTACCTTATCTGTCATCTGTTCCATCGTTTGACATGTATTGTAATGAAGAGGACGAAGAGGATGAAGATGAAGGATTGGAAAATTTTACTGATATTTACAAGGCGGAATCAAATATGCAAGAATTTAGCTTTGGAAAGAAGGGCGCGGGGAAAATCGGTATGAAAAGCCTTGCCACATCTGGAGACGAACTTGACATCGTATCGACAGAGCCAATGTTCATGGCTAGGGGGCTTGGTATCGGTGTCATGGAGACTTCAACAGATATGGGCGGTGGGGGTGGAAATTCTACTCCTAAAGGGACTTCTACTGGCGGCGAAGGAGATGGGTATGGCGGTGGATTTGAGAATATTGAGGAGCATTATCAGAGAGCTCTTGAGGAGAATCCTGCCAATTCTCTCTTCTTGGGGAATTATGCCCAGTTTTTGTACGAGGTAAGATTATATTAGTGTTGCATTATCAAAGACGTATTTTTACAAGTTATTATACTGAAATAAATGTTTTTAACAGAAAATTATGGAAAAAAAATAATATTTAAATTGTAAATCTAAATTTTTAAAAGAAGGGAGAATGAATAATTTTTTTTAAATAATAATAAAAAATGTAATAAGAAATAAAATTTTAAAAAATAAATTAACGTTTAAATCAATTTGTAATCAATAAGGGAAAGGCTGAGGTGATTCTTTCTGGGATTAGGTTTAAGTTATTCCTTGTTTTGTTAAACTTGTTCTGTTCTTTATTTACGTTTTTCTTAATTTTCACTTTTTCAACATTTTTGAGGACCTCTAAGACCTTTTGAAACTGCAATAGGCTCCCAGCATAGCATGGAGTATAACAAATGTAGATTCAGTGGTTCATATCTCTTACTTTTCCCTTGACTATCAGCCTTTGTGACTTTCCTCTGTTTATTGTGAATTGGTTACTTGAATTTTATGCTCCCAATCCTTTGACATCGTGGACACTGAAGTGAACGCTTTTGGTTGATTGACAGACAAAGCGTGACTATCACAAGGCAGAGGAATATTACGGGAGGGCAATTTTGGCTCAGCCTGATGATGGCGAAGTCTTAGCACAGTATGCCAAATTGATATGGGAACTTCACGGAGACGAAGAAAGGGCCTCTGTTTATTTTGAGCGAGCTATACAGGCTGCCCCTGCGGATAGGTAAACTTCCTTGCCTTCTCATCTGCCTCTGGCTTTTCCTGATTGCTTGGCCGTCTAAAGTGAAATGTTAAAACTATAATGGAAGATGAGCATCTTAGGAAAATGAAGTTCGATGCTTGTAATTCTTTACCATTCCTAAAGTTCATTTTCCCCAAAGGGGATTTCACATGCCATTACGGCCTGCCAGCTGGGTTGTAACCTAAAAGAATGGCTTGACCTATCCCTTATATTATAAAATGAAGCAATTATCACCTGAGGGACGATCTTTACACAAAAAAGTTTGCCCTGTTAGAGATTCAAAATGTAAGTGCATAAAACTCTAAATGTATGTGTTTTTCTTGAGTCTATAGTTATTACAGTCGTTTCTAAAATGCCTGCCTAACATACCCCTATAGAATATACATGGTAACTAAGATTATTCTATCTCCATTAACTAATATTTGGGCCTTGTAAGTTAACGTGCATTTTTCAGATAAAACAGAGATTATATATAATGGTTCTACAAAGCTACATTATTTTTTACAATTGTGAACAGAATTCGTCTACAGTGTTAAGTTCGGTAGCTACACTTGGTTCTCCATCCATTTGCCATCTACAATGAGATCTTTTTTTTATTTAGATTAATATGTGTCAAACTGTTAAGCAGTTTCGCCTTGTGTTTCAAATGTAAAAATAGTTATAGGAAATAGCACTTTTGTTTATTACATGAAAAAACGTGGCAGACCAAAATCAATTTATTAGAGTTGGAATTAGTGATGAGTTTTAAAAAAATGTTTCATGTTCTCTTTTTGTTTGTTAATGTTACCATGTTAAATCTCTATTAACAATGTTGGTTTTTTGTTTTTGCTACAGTTATGTTCATGCAGCATACGCGTCTTTCCTTTGGAGAACAGATGGTGACGATGATGAGAAAGAGCAGGAGCATTCGAGTTTCTCTTTCGCTTCTAGTGGCTATGGAATTGATGGCACTGCAACTGCTTCCGCGACCGTATATTAAAAGGGAAATTTTAGATCTATTAAGTATTATATCACTTTATACTTATAGACATGTAAAGTACCTATAGAGTTTGCTGGTTTCGCAAATACCACAGAAACTCTACAAGAATTATTGATCTGAGCAACATTGATCTCTTTGGCGGGGCTCCACGGCAACTCAACACGTGTGTAGTGCAGATTGCGTTCTCTAGGTATGGAGATAGTGAAGGATGACTCTAGCTTTCGCTTACGAAGACATGAATACATTAAAGAGCATGAATGTAATTTTTATCTATGAAGACATTAACAAGTAATTTTTATCTTCTTTGGGCCTCTAAATGTTGTTTAACCCGGAATTAGTTCAAACCTTGTACTCTAGTCCACTTGAAATGGTGATTACGTAGAATCTTTTGACGACGACTTATTTTTTTCCTCTCCTCCTCCTCCTTTTCTTCTTCTTCTTTCTTTCTTTCTTTCTTTTTTTTTTTCTCATAAACTATTTTTTTTAAAATAATCTATTTTAATGGTGAAATTTATATAGGAATATTAGTTTTTATTTAGTTTTGGGTTTATTTTGAGGGAATGTTTTGATATATGTACATTGATAAATGATACAATTTTGTGTAAAGTTAGACTCATTCTCCTAACTTTTATCTATTCTCATACGTCCTTATTCCTACTCACTTAGTCCTCACCTTATCTTATACTTACATATTCCAATATATTCATCTTGTCTATATCTTTATTACACTTACTCATACAACTACCTAGATATGGCCATCATATACCAAAACTTAAATATTCTACAATTTTTGGAGTCATGAGGTTGATCTCACAGTCATGAAATTTACACATGCCTTTCTAAAATTTAGTAAAATTCAAATTGGAATGTTGATCAATGGGCTCCCTCGGTTTTTCCACAGTGAATTGACTAAGTACTTGTTTTGCAAAATTTGATGTTATGTGCCCTCATGACTATAAAAATGATTGTTGCACCTTTATTTCCCTACACTAAGTCAACTAAGATCACATTTCATCAAGTTTGACACCAATACTTGAAGACACTTAGTAGCATTCATTTTGAACATTGCTTAAAGATATTCACTAGTGTTCATTTTGAACATTCAAATTCAAAAGTCATTTCTCATTTTAGAACATTAAAGGAGTAATCAATACTGATACACTTGGATTTGGTGCACTAAAATGAGTTACAAATTTGTATATGTCATTTTAGGGCCCTTGTCTTTAAACTTTTATACACATTTTTTGAGGATCAACCTAAAACATGTCCCCTTGCAACATAAGTGTTGGAGAATGCCAAGATCAAAGAGCTCGAATTGATAACCTTCCACAAGTGAAATGATAAACACAATAGGATATCTATCAATATAAATGAGAGTGTATAATGCAATGCGAAACCTTGCATATATAGGCAAGGTGAATGAGGTGAGAAGGTAGGAGACAATGACTAACTACCCCTCCAAATGTCCAACACTTGTGAGCTCATTTGACAAGTGTGTGAACAAGTGTATGATATGCATGCAATAGGTGTCTTAAGTGGTGAAGGCATGTGTCTAAATGCTATGAAGTGAGACAAAAGCCTAGAATACCCAATTAAACTTAAGCTATGAGTGTGAATAGGTCAATTTTAGAAAGGTTATTAGCTAACTAGATGAATAATTTATGTACACTAAGAATCAATCCCTAAAAACCCTCAAATATTAGGGAAAAGTAGAGTAGACAAACATCATCTAGGTAAATAATAGAGGATTGTACACTACACAAGGTTGAATCTAAATGTGAATGAAAAATCTATGATTATGGACTTGACCAGAACCCATGGTATTGATCTTTGATGAAGTGTATATCTAGAGGGATTCTAATGACAAAGAGGTGCAAGTGCTAGATTATAATCAATTTAATTCTAGTACCACAACAAAATTGTCCATCATCCAAGTTAGAGCTAAATGGTCTTATTCTCTTCACACTTACTTTCCTAAAGTAGTGAGTACAATTATTTGATTATCAATGACAACTATTTATATTTAGTTAATCTAGGTTGATTTGTGCTATAATTGATTGTATTTTCTTAATTAGCCTAGATTAACACCTAAGGAATGCTTATTTTCCTCACATCATGAACTCCTCAAATTATGCACATCATTGTTAGGGTTTTTAGATTACCTTTTTTAATCTTGCATCTTATTTTTAAGTTTGTTCTTCCCTTTTCATCCTTTTTCTTTGTTGATACACCTTCATTTTTAGGGTTTGATGCATTTCATACATCTCAGATCTCTTTCCTACTTTACCCACCCTTGCTTTGGCCTTAGGGTTTACATTTTACACCTATTTTAAATATGATTTACCTATAAATTTTTAATTTTCTTATTTGAGATTCATTACCCTTTTCCATAATATTTTTTGCATTGTATTATCATGGATATTGTCTTCCCCTTCCCTACCAAGTTCATTGCTCATGCCACCATGCTTTGTTGTTTTACATCTTTTGTGCCATATGATAGCGACTTAGCTATTACATCCCTATATAAACTTGATAAAACTAGGGATTTTTTTCTCGTATGATGCTATAGCTAGCAGGCACACCCTTCACACATCTCATGAAAACTCTCTTCGATGCAACTCTCTTGACTTTTCACTAAAAAACTAGTGTAGATGCACATATTTTACTTTCACCAACATTAATTCTATGCACATATTTTACTTTCACTAAAAAACCTAGTGTAGATGCACACATTTTACTTTCACTAACATATGATGATGATGAACCTTTTCTCATGCTTAGAGATACACATTAATTCAGGATTACCTATCTATGATGATTATCTTAGTGGTGAGTTCTATGATGATTGTGCATCTTCTATCATTAGAGACATGACAATATATGGCACAAATTTTTCACCTTCACATGAGATTGCTACACCTCTATCTTGTGTCTCATGTTTTATTGATAATATGGTCATCAATGAGCACAATGATAGTTCTCTAGGTAAACCTACAATAGTGAGCCTCAAACTTGGGAGATTAGATTTTTCAATTCAAATGGAGGTGAAAAGTAGGAAATACTTTTGTTTGAAGATGTTTCTTTGAATGAAGGTACTTTCATCAAAGGTGAGTAAAACATTTTCTTCGTTCAAAGGTGTAAAATATATAAAAATCTTCAAAAAAGTTAATTTTCATAAATTATGAAGAAAAAAAAATTGAGCAAAGGCCTTTTTTTAAGAAACTACCCTCATTCAAAGGATGTTTAAATTATTATTATTATTTTGTGGGAATGACATACCTTTGTTTGAAGGTCCTTGAATACCTTCAAATGAAGGTACCTTAGCTCAAAGGTCTACAAAACAAAGGTCCTAGAAGTGACCTTTCCACCTTAGGCCTCGAATTTTCCTTCAATTTTTTTGTTTCCAACCTTAGGTTGGACCAACAAATGGAATGAATATGGCAAAATAATTTTTCAGATAGTAGCACTCAAAATAAGTCTTCTAATGAGTGTAATTTTGAATATATTTAATTTGATTATTATATTTATTTTCTATTTTCTAGTGAACACGGGTTTTTCTCCAATTGTCAGAAAATAGATTAAAAAATATAAAAAATATTGAAGCACTAGATATTAATGTCCTTATTTCAACAAAAAAGATGTTATTTCAGATAAATACAAAAAAATTATGTTACGTGGAAGTAACCTATGTTTAAGTTATTGTTAGTCTCACTTCAATTTTTCTTAAAATAATTATGGAATAAAAAGTTATGAAAAGCATTTCTACATTAGATATATTTTTTGATAGGTGAACAATTTTGACTGGAGCTATGAACCAATGAAGCCACATTCGAGGGACCTCATCCCTATCACTTCTCCATCTTCCTCTCCTCCATCTCCTCTCTACTCCTCTCCTTTGGCTCCACTCCTCTTCTTCTTGCCTCCTCTCCTCCATCTCACCTCTTCCACCGGCTCCTTTGTTTTCATTCCTCTCCTCCTCTCCTTCTCTCCTCCATCTCCTCTCCTCCAACTCTCCTCTACCTCCTCTCTTCCTTTCCTCTCCTCCATCTCCTCTCCTCCAACTTTCTTCTACCTCCTCTCTTCCTCTCCTCCAACTCCTTTGTCTCCACTCCTCTCCTCTAACTCTCCCCTCCTCTTCCTTGCTCCTCTCTTCCGCAACCTCCCAATAATCTCTACTCCATCAACCAAACTCTTGCTACCACCCACAACTTTGGCTTACTCCGACACCTCAATCTCCTTCCGCCTATCCCCTTGAGCTTCTCCCATCCTGCACCACTCCTCTGACTGCACACCTCCCGCCAACTCCACCAACAATTTGACCTCGTAGCAACACTAGATCTCCCCACATCCTTCATCCTTTGTGTGTTTTCCTCCATCGACCAATGATCGTTCACCCCACCATCCACTAGTGGGATTTGAACACTTGACAGTAGTTTCACTACTGCCTACAACTTGTCGTTGCACTGTGAGGTCATCCCCATTTGTACATTAGATATTAGTTCTATTACTTTATGTTTAAAAAATTATAATTTAATCATTTAAAAAAAAGATATTGTATGGAAGGGACATCACTTTTCAAAAATATTGTTAATTATAAAAAACAAGTATTAAAAGTTACATAAAAAATTCACAAATTATTTATTAAAATAAAAAATATTAATCTACACACAAAATCTCAAAAATCACTAGCTCACATCATCTTCAAATTATTAACGGTTTAGTTGCTATAGGTGATAGAAAGTGGAGATTTGGTTAAAAATGTTGATTTCAATGTTCCATTTCATTGTTAATTTCAAAAAGATTTGAAATCTTGAAAGTCGTCTCACTTAGCCGATTCAGTGGATTGCTTGGTGGGATAGAGTCATCTAGTGTACATCTTGTTTTCTCCGCATCTATTATAGTTGCTAACTAATAATCTTTCAGAGGTGAGCATATGAGGCCACCACCTCAGATCTTCTCAAGGCCACATAGGCACTTGAAACCAACCACCTTTCCCCTGCTTTGTAGAATAGGGTACCGAATCCAAGCCACCAAAAGCAAATAACAAATAACCATTATACCAAATGGGCTCAAATTAAGGCTAAACTTCATTGGCTAAAGTGTTGATAGGGCCTCCAAAGAGTTTTTCTAATCCCTTAGAGATTGTCACACTTCTCATGGCATCAAACAGATCAAGGATGGTCAAAATATGCTCAAATATATGTTGGATATCCTCCAATATTTTGTTAAGCATTATGATCAAGTATTCACTACCTAGGAAAATTCTCTTGAACAATGACGTGCCCTCTAGGATTGCATGGGGAAGGACCTACTTCAAGTTTATCTAGAAGCTTTCCATTCCAAATCTTTAGAGAAAGTTATTAATAAAGAAAATATAATTTTGTACATAAGGCTACTAATTCTAAGGACATATGCAACTGAAGACCCATCACCTTGCTCAATGTTTCCTAAAAAATCATTACTAAAGAACTAAATTTGAAGGTGTGTTATCTCCTCCCACAAATAATTTGACTTGAGAAAATTGGCTTCATCAAATTCAAATATATTATAGATAATATCATTTTTGTCTAGGAAGGTATGGAATGGGTTCAATGTTCTCAGTAGAAGACTCTTTAAGAGATAGCAGATTTCCACAATCCATATAGAATGTTGGTAAATTGTTTTGATAGATTTTGATTTTGTAAGTATTTTTTGCATCAACATTTCGGATCACACTCCATGATCCATCATTAGGATGAAAGAAGACCCTTTTCCTAAAAAAATGTTTTTTCCAAGGTATATGATCATATTGAATTGCCTTTTGTTCTAGATATGTCAAGGATGCATCGAATATTGAGGCTAATATAACAAGTGCATCATTTTTTACATTTTTTCTACCCACCACTTGATTTCAAAAGCATCAAACATTTCAATTGCATCCCATGTTGCATTTATATACATCCTTAATTTTTTTATTTAGCAACAAATGTGTCTCTTATCTAAGATACAACTCTTTTTTAATCACTATACACTTTTAAGCATTTAATCCTATACTGAGCCATGCTTAAACCATGTAGCAAAAAAATATATTCAATGATATTGTGGGTGCATTTCAAGCTACTTGAAATGAACTTATAATTTGTGTCATTTGGTGACACTAGTACAATTATTACACCATTTCTCTCTTGAACAATGTACCATCAAAATGCATACTCCAAATTTTATCATTTTTAAAGATTTGAGGTTGAGGAGACAAACTAAGACCAACCTAATTACTTGTCTCATCATCACAATACCCTACAAAATTATTAGGCTCAGTGTCTTAAGTAACACACCTCATTCTTTGCTTCATCAAGATTTGCCATAATGTGGAACGTCTTCTTCTCTCTAAGAAATTAGACCTCTTTTCCTTGCAATGGTATGGTAGCTTGAGATAAATCTATTTGGATTCTATCACCAATCAAATATACCCATTTCCTTGATAACAACATATCCCACTTAGTTGTGTAATCAACTATGATAATTTATCAATTGAGAAACATTTACCTAGGTATGTAGCAGGTTGCACTTCAACATAATTGATAAATATAATACTAGATTTAATTCCCTGGAGTCCATAGCATAGAATTGTCCATAAGACATAGAAACTTTCAAGTCTAGCTGGCCCATGAGTTCTAGAGGAATCACATTGATGGATGCTCCAAAATTGAACATGCAATTATGGATCAACTAATTGTTTATCAACAAAGAAGTATAAAATGGATTAATAATCTATTGGTTACAATTAAACATAGTGTTTAAATAAATATTTAGTGTTTCTTAGGCATTAGCTTCAACCTCTATACCATCCTTGTGATCATTTGGGGATTCAACGTGTTGATAAAAAATAATTGGGGCCTTGATATATAACAAAGCCCTCTCTCCATGTTATGGGATCCTAAGAAATTCTCTCACTGGCACTTGAATAGTTAATTGGATGAAAAATATAGCTATATCAATTGGTTGATATGTAATTAAAGGAGTGGACCATAGAGTAGTTATAAGATTAGTGTTAGGAATGAAAGACATTAACCAATCATTAATAACAACTTGCTTGATATTTTTAGTACTTTCAACTCCCTTATCGTCTCATTTTATTTCATCTACAATAGATTCTCACTTGATTTTTCTTGATGTTTCTTCTTGTGTCCTTTGGATTTTCCATATTACTAATTGTGATATCAACACTATTGCTTTTAGGGACATATCTCTTTTGCAGAGATGTGCGTAGTATATGAATCTTCTTCTCTAGTGATGAATTTATTGTAGCCGTACTCATGGCATTTTCTACAATATTGTCCTTTTGTTTTTATTTGTTTATTGGTGTTGCTGATGTATCTAGATTAAGAACATTTTACAACATACCTTTGGCACCCACTTGTTTGTATTGTAGTTAGTACTAATTTTGAACTTGCAAGACAACTACATCATTAAGAGCTTTGATGTCCTTGTTGGAAGGTTTTTCCATCTTATACCTCTATTGCATCATTTCTAAGAGCTAATTAAAATTTCAATTTGGTTATCTCATATTGAATATGATAGCTATCTTGAACACATTGAATGCATTTATTTTACTTGTAGGAATCATGCTAGTGCACATTGTCATCTTCATAGTACTCAATTGAACCATCTCCATCCAAGAATTATTTCTCTTCTAAAAGTATTGTAGCAAAAACAAACTTTGACAAATCATGAGGAAAATAGCATAGATCACACCAAAATGAGTCCTCTTCAAGATTCATGTGACCCTTCCTCAATGGATTAGGGGTGTGTCTCTCTTGGTGTCTTTGGTTCTTATGCCTTAACACCATCTATTTATCATTATGCTTGGGTCTCTTAGACCACTCATGATTGTAGGGCTTGTTATGTAATCTTTTGCTTTCATTGAAGTGTGTGGAAAACATTAATAGAAGGTGAAACCTTATCATTTCTTGCTACCCTTATGAGAGATCTTTCAATGCCCTCTTCAATTTGCATGTCTTCCAAATCCCTATCTTTATGTATGAATTTAATGTTTTCCTTGTTGATTTAATTTCTTAAATATTTAGAATGAAATGCTTCAATATAAACCTTTTGAAGGTATTTTCCCATAGTATCCCAATTTTTTTTATAAAATTTATAAGTGAATCCATCTAGACTAGGGGTCTTGTTATTGGATATAGAAAACAACTTCCCTTATATCATCTTTGGTGAGAAGAGGATCACAAATAAGGTCGTAGGAGTTGGAAACTTTGAAAGAAACCACCTTAAGGAATTATTGTAACGCAATTGACCAAGCTAGAGTATACTCCTAAGTAGCAAAGATTTTCTCACAGTGCCAAAAAAGGTCAACATAATGTCAAGAAGCTCCTTGAAAACCTACTACCCCTCCTTGTTTTATTTAATGGTTTGAGAAGTATGTGAAGCATGTAATGCCTAAAAAAAAAAATTAGAGAGATTGCCTCCTATCTTGAGCTAGCAAAGTTGAGCTTTGATTTTACCTCCCATTGTTGTGTGGGAATCTACAACCTATTTTTAGTGGTTAATTTGAGCCACTCAAAGCTGAGTAACTAAATTAAATGGTTGTGCTTCCAGATTGGCAGTGGCTTAGCAAAGATCTAAGGTGGTAGCCTCATAGAAGCAACAATGAAAGAACGCTAATTGATTCCCATAAATGCAAAGAAAATAGGAAGTACAAGTTATTGCATCATTCCACCAAGCTAAACAATTGGTCCCATACATGAGACATAGTTCCAAATTCCAAACACATTGAATGTGTGTTGATGTGGCTTTATAATTGAGCATTGACATGTTGAGAAAAAAATGACTCCTTATAGCTTTAGGCTTGACAACTTGTTACTCAATACAAAATCGTATTGGAAAGTGGTTAGAAAGGACAATGTTTGACAAAGGCTCCATTAAGAAGGAATAACAATTGAAAAAACAAAATTAAGCTAATAACATGGTATACTATAGATGTTAAACACTATGTTAGGCCTAGATCTTGGATTACTTCAAGTGTGCCATGTTGTATGATCTTAGTGATGACTAAAATTGGGATTAAAAATCCCCAATTTATTGCCCGAAAAATAGTACATATCTCTTTTGCTAGTTGTCCAATGCATAGGCAAAGCCCCATTTTATTATAAGCCATATCTATCATATTAAAGTATCCATACATAATCCAAGTGTTGGCAAGCATTGAATTGTAATATATATCTAAAATGTATATCTTTCAACAACAACATTCACAGCATAAACATTAATAAATCCAAAGGCATGATTATTAATGTTGAAAGGAACCCTTAATGCTTAGTTGGTGGGGTCACATACCTAATTAAATAAGTGTTGATGCCACATAGGGGAAACAAAGGTGGCAACACCACCCCGATTTGTTTCATATTTTCTATAGAAAAATGACTAGAAGGCTGAATAACACAAGCTACAAGATACAAGAAACTAGAAATCTTAACCTTTTTTAAACAAAGAATGTCCAAACCTAGAAATTGGGGTTAAGAATCATGAATAGAGTACTTCTTTGGGAGTTCCATCAAAATTTGAACATTCTTGGACATAAGATTCATAACCAAGTATTGAGTGTAATTTCCTCATTATCCAACTCATCAAAAGTAGAATAACTACCATGAAGAATAGCATTGCTTGAATCAAAACCTTCTATTTGTAAGATAAGATGGACTAGTTGTAATGTCTTTGAAACAAACTCTCCCTCATCTAGATGCCTTGGTGGGCTATGAGACCTCCACCATGCAACCAAATGAGGGGAAGCATGTTGAAAAAAGTGTTTTCCAGTTGAGACAACAAAAAACTTGCTAGCGGAGCTCAAACATATTTACCTCACCAAAGGTCTCCCCGAGGTGGGAAATACCATATTTCTCTAGTTTAGAAGATTTTTAAACCATCTTAATACCCTGACCCCTAGAGCTAGAGGAAGCCTTGTGGTAGAATTGCTCTTTCCAGAGCTCTTGGTTTTGCAACTAACAAATGCAGACCAACCTTTTCCCTTTTTTGCTAGAGGCGTTAACATAGAAGTGGGCTAGGTATAAGTTTTTAGATGAGGAGAAACCAAATGGACAATCTTGAATCTTATGTTCATAGGATTTACATCGATAATAATTATTCAATAATTTCAAGTAAAAAATGTATTGTGTCTCATTTGACCAATCTAAATGTCAACAGTTTTTGTAAGGTTCTTGGATAACTCAACCTTAGTACATATTTGATGTTGAGGATGAGTCGAGCAGAACAATTCAAGTTCAACACAAACCATAGTGCCTAAAGAAGAGGCAATCTAACTCAAAAAGTTCTAGCATGGCATAGGTAACCCAAACAATTCAACCCAAATGGGAACCTTAAGGGACTTTTCATCAAAGACAACGTCTTGAGCCCAAGGTTTGAACACCAAAATTGAGGGCTGGACAAGCCAAAGATTGTGGCTAAAAATAGCCTTAGCATGATTGGATTTGACAAAATAAAAGAGAAAATAAATTTTCTAAGGTTTTACATAGTGTATAGCAAGCCTAGTAACCCAATCATTGAGCATGTTTCAGGGGGGGGTCCTACCCACAAAATACCCTATCAAAGTAAAATTTTCTAACTAGTGGCATGCATTATGAAATTCAAGAACCAAAAGAACAATGTTTAGGGGTGTTTTAGGGGATGTACCTTGGGAACAAACTTCTAAAGTCACTTGAGTGGGGGTCTCATTGTTTATTGCTAATGAACCTTCAACTCAAGGAGCAACAATTGTAAAGGAGTGAAAGTTTGAGACTATTTAAAGGAGGCAAAAGTCACCCATAGATATGGTAACTAGGGATATACCACAATAAATGTAGGAAAAACATCAAACTCCAACTTTTTGAAGTAGTATGACATAGACACAAATAAAGCCAAGAAACCCTAGTCAACTCTTCTTGATTATTTTAATATTTCCATACTCATAATAAAGCTATTTGAACTTTAACATCACCTCGTTCAATGATCAAACAATCGATAACAATTATACATGTGATCTACATCAAAAAAAGTAGTAAATATTTTTCCTATTTTATTCATCAGAAGTGACATTTTGACTTTATTCAAGAATAACTATTCCTCACAACCATGTGTATTGGTAATCAACATGAGCCTGCACTAGTTATTATTTTATTTTAGAATCTTGTAGAATTACCCTGTGCTTACGGGCTAAGAATCCCAGTCCATTACAACATCGATCCGTTAATGGTAGTGGTAGATGACTTGTTCACTCCTCTGGTACGTGTGTGGACGTGGTCTTTAAAGATTTCTTTTTGGCCCTTTACATGGGCAGTGGCTATCCAGCCCCAGAAATGCACCGGGGCATGGATATGCTCCATCATGCCCATACATTAAAACAGTTATAAAAAAATACGAATGACAGCCTTCCGTAAATTTTTTATTATCGTTGTCAGTGACTGTCCCTTCCATAAATATTTAAACGCAGTCATAGCGTACAATGCAAACTAACTTTTTCTTGACTTATATAGTAAAATATTTACCGTTTTAAATTATTTAATTTTTTTGACTTATGAATAGTAAAAAAATTACTGTCTTCTTTAAATTTAGCTTTTATAATTTTTTTAAAAGTGTTTTAGAGTTCAAATTAAGTATAGTTTGTTAATTATTTAACACATTCTAATATAAATACTATTAAATATAAATTAAAGGAATTAAAAATATAATTTGTTTAATTTTTATTGTTTACAATGAAAATATACTTGAATATATTTATACAATATTAAATTTTAAGTTTTAAGTTTAAACTATATTTAAATAAAAAAATTTAAATATAAATATCTATAATAATATATTAAATGTTTAAATATATAATTATTTTTTAAGTTTAGAGAGTAAAGAATTATAAGTCTTTAAACTATATTTAGTGTTTTTTTTTAATAAATTATTTATAAATTTATTAAAATATCGCATTCTTATATAATTGTTTGTATGTTTAATCATATTTAAAGAATTGTTTAAACTTGATACTTATAATTTTTTTAATTTAACATTTAGTGATTATTGGGCCTGTTTAACTCTTGTAAAAAAAATATTTTTAATATTTTTTTAAAATGATATAAAATTCACTCTTATAAAAATATTTAATTTAGTTTACACTCCTTTTCAAATTAAAAAAGTTCATAAGAATGAATTTTATAAAATCTTTTATACCATTTAAATATAAATAATTAAAATTTACTTAAATATATTTGTTGCAACACTAAATACTATTATCTAAAATAATTTAAAGATTTATACAATGCAAAACTTTATAAAAACTACAAAGATCTATACAACACTAAACTATTTTATAGTTTTTATAAATTTTTATATTTTATAAATTTTTAAATTATTTTAGATAATAGTATTTAATGTTGCAACAAATATATTCAAGTAAATTTTAATTATTTATATTTAAATGGCATAAAAGATTTGATAAAATTAATTCTTATAAATTTTATTTATTTAAAGAGGAGTGTAAACTAAATTATTTTTTTATAAGACTTAAATAAGACCATAATCACTAAATGTTAAATTAAAAGAATTATAAGTATTAAGTTTAAACAATTCTTAAATGACTAAACATAAAAACAATTATATAAGAATGTGATATCTTAATAAATGTATAAATAATTTATAAAAAAAAACACTAAATATAATTTAAAGACTTAATATAATTATTTACAATCTAAACTTAAAAATAATTATCTATTTAAACATTTAATATATTACTATTGAAAATTTATATTTAATTTTTTAAATTTAAATATAATTTAAACTTAATTTTTAAAATTTAACATTGTATAAATTTTTAAATAATTTTAAATAATATTATTTAATGTTGCAACAAATATATTTTAATAAATTTTAATTGTAAACAATAAAAATGTAGACAAATTATAATTTTAATTCTTTTACTTTATATTTAATAATATTTATAATAGAATATGTTAAATTGTAAATAAATTATATTTAATTTAAACTCAACAAAAATTAAGAAATTTATAAAAGCTAAATTTAAATCACTTTTAAATAATTTAAAACAGTAATTTTTTTACTATTCATAAGTAAAAATAAAATAAAAATTTAAACAGTAAATTTTTAATCATAAGTCAATAAAAAATTAGTTTGCATTGTACGGCTATGACTGCGTTTAAATATTTACGGAAGGAACAGTCACTGACAACGATAATAAAAAAATTACGGAGGACTGTCATTCGTATATGTTGATAACCGTTTTAATGTATGGACATGATGAGGCATATCCATGCCCCGGTGCATTTCTGGGGCTGGATAGCCACTGCCCTTTACATGTGGGTAATGTCGGTGTATGATTGTAATGCTATTTAAGTACAGTGTCGCTTTCACAGCTGAACTTTTTACCTTGACGTGCCTATCATGGAAGACTTGTATTTTGTGTTTTGGAAAGTCTGTTCACGTGCCATGACGATCTAATCACGTGAAGGAGGTGGTATCTGCCCACTTCATCCGTCGATATCGTCTACCAAAGCGGCGCAAATTTCCAAACGTGTAAGACAGACTGAGACGCATCATATCATCACAAAAGTTGGACTGCATGTACGTCGTTTCGCACAGTATTTTTGACAGGAAACTTACGTCACTTGGAGGCAATTATATGCTTCAATGCCGTTTCCATGTTAGGTAATCTTTGGAGCGTGTTAAATAATGATTTTTTTTATTGAGATTCAATTGTCTAGTTTTTTATTAAATTTATTGATTCATATTTTATATTTATTTTTCCACGACAATGAATAGTCAATTTATCATTCTTTGCATTTAGGTAAAGTAAGGGGACTTTTTAAAAGGTTATCATATTAGTACTACTTCAATTTAAGGAGGGTTAGTCATGAAGTTTCTTCCTAAGGTTGAGCCCACTTATGTATGGTCCCATGGGGAGCTTGGACTTCTATTTTCATGGATCAAGTGGCCCCATGAAGCAAAAAAAATTATGCTAGAGGATTAATTGAAATCCTCTCCTAAAAAATAGCAGCCCCTATCTTTTAGGACTACAAATTTCAGCGGGTGAAATTGAGGTGGGGCTAGAAATTGCCCCACAGCGTAAGATTTTTTTGGAATTTTTTCTGCCACTTGCTATCACTTAGAATTTTAAATTCCCAAAAAAAACTAGAAAATGAGAGAATTTGTATTTATTTATTTATTAATTTTTATCAAATTACTCTACTTTGTTCCTTGAATTTTGGAGCTCAAACTTTTAAGCTAAATTGCAAAATTGAATTCATGGGACCACGAGCTTTAAAATATTCCTAAAAAATCTTAGTAGCATCCACTTGAATTTTTTTAGGAAGCCCCTCTCCATGGGACCTCACCTTTAACTTATTATCTCATTAGCAAAACCTTAAACAATTATTATGTCTTCTACAATTTAAATAGTGTAAAAAAATTTATCATTAAAGATATTTGGGACTTTTGTTTTTCTTACAATTATTTCAAATCTCTACCATTTTTTTTTTATATTTAAATTGTATTTTTCCACTTTTAATTTCTATTTTTCATTAATTTATAATTTTCTAAAAAAAATATTTTTTCTTCATCATTTTTAAATTATTCTAAAGATATAAATGGATATAAATGTAGACTCTAAAAATTGTCCATTTAATTAAATTAACGACTTTCCTTTAAATTAATATTTCTTCCTATTCATATAATTAAATAATTTTAATTATTCTAACTTTTCCTCCAAGATTAATTGAACAAATTTAATTGTTTAATTAATTGACTACTTTTTATTAAATAATTGTCTTTAATTATTTAATTTCTAATCTTGTTTGTAATTAAATAAATATTGTTATTTATTTAATTATCTAATTTCTAAATTGTTCTTTAGTTAAATAAATACTTTTATTTATTTAATTATCATGTGTGGAAATAAATAAATTTTATTTATTTTAAATTCCACTTACCTTTCATCTTCCTCTTTCCTCTCCACTTAAATAAAATAAAATAAATAAATATGTTTATTTATTTAATTAACTAAATTCCTACATTCTTCCATAGTTAAATAAATATTTTTACTTATTTATTTATTTATTTATGTGAGTGTAAATATTTATTTATTAAACTTACTTCTCTTTTCAATCTTTCCATCTTTTTTTTGCTTTCATCTTTCTTTCTCAATAAATGAATTTTTTTATTTTATTAAATGTTTAGTTCATTTGTAAATGTTAGATGAAATCAAGAAAACAAGAAGATATTAGGGTTAGAGAAATGATTAAGCATCAAAACCCTACAACCTAGACCAAATTGCAATGTGAGTTAACTTTAGGTGCACCAAGGGAAAATTTAACTCTACAAAAACTAAAAACCACTTGCAACGTTGTGAAGAGCATGAAATTCTACCCATTTCAAAAAATAAATCTCTGAAAAAATACCACTGTATGACCAAGATATGATTGTTTAAAAATAGGGTGTAAAAGTTCTAATTGTCAGACAAGTGCATCATTTTGCATCTTTGCAAGTGCGCTGCAATATTACAAGTGCACCACTCTGTAATTGACAAGTGCACTATTTTTCTTCTTGTACCTCCAAAACACGAAAATCTCAATCAAAATTTGTCAATTAAGGGTATAAGGTCCCACCGAGCATGCAAAATATGTGAACATGAATAAAATCTAGATCAAATGCACCTAGAATCAACTAAGAAACTAAGCATTCAACCTAATTAACCCACATTCCCAATGAAATTCTTGAAATGCTAACTAAGAATCCATTAAAACCATGAAATAACATGAAATTGATCAAGGAAACTTAATTAAACACTCAAACCTCGTCCCATTGGGGGATTAGTGTTGACTTGATGTGGAAGGATTAGCTATTTCCTAACCCCATTGATGCAAATATTTGATTTGATATGTTGATGAAGATTGAACCACAAAGTTGCTCACGAATGATGAAAATGGATAGGAATTCTTGCAACATAAGAGTATTCAAATGATTTGTCTATATGAAATTGGCTATAGTGCATTTGCTTAAAGGCTTGTAGATGAATTACTCGCAAAACGAGGGCTATTTATAGGATTTTTAGTTGAATCAATGGCTACGATTGATTTGGTTAATCAATGGATGTTCAATTGAAAGATAGAGTATGGCATGGATCAAGGATTCCAATCCATGGATGAAATCGAATATTGACATGGATCAATGATTCTAATCAAGTGCTCTAATTGAATTAGAATGTGCAAGTCTCTTAATTTTAGGAAGAATGTTGGAAGATATTTTCATTTGGAGGAAAGTACTTGAATTTGAATTGAAAGAATATTCTCTTACAAGTGGGAGAAGTTGGAGGAATTAGAAGATATTAGTCAATTAAATAATTAAGATATTATTTAATTGTGCAATATGAAAGAATTTAGGATTTTAATTAAACAATTAGATCATTTAATTAAAAGGGTGGGATTAATGACACTTAATCAAATAATTAAAAGTATTTAATCAGATGAGAGGAATTAAGGAATTTAATCAAATAATTTACATTATTTAATCAAATCTGATGAAAATTAGCATGAAAGAGGTGAATTAATCCAATAATGTTGCTTATCCAATTAATAGAAGAAAATGATGAATTTAATTAAACAATCAAGATTATTTAATTAAATACATGAAAGTGATCAAATCATGACTAAAATGGTGTTATTAAATTGAATCAAATGTGTGATATTGATCAGGACAATTTTAAGTGTCTACAGTAGGTTGTTCACATTTTAACCAAACCATTCATATAAGGAAAGTGTCTTCAAGATGAGCTTTGCTGGGATGCAAAAGGATTCATTTTCTACGGGGAAATTCTTAGTCCTTCCCACCTCTCTCTATTTTGAGGGGGTCTTTTCAATTTCTATTTGGGGAGGGGAAATTTTCTCTTTTCTTATGGTTGGGATTATTATCTTTGGGTGGAATTACATGTACATGGTTACCTCATCAAGATTCATTTGTTAGGACTCATAATTCCACCCACTTAAGCTATGATTAAGGGGGTGTTAGTGTAGGCTATTTATTTCTTGGCATAGGTTTTTCCTACACTTTTATTTAATCTTGGTAATGTTAATAAACTAAGTATTAGTGTCAGTGGAGTGTGACTTGTATACTTTCCTATTTTTGGAGAATTGTAATGTTTTAATCACATTGGTAATATTTTTCACTTCCTCCCTCTCACTTAGGTTATATGTACTTGCTCCCTTAGCTTCTTTTGGTACACTTCTATCATTCATGTAGCATTGTGCTTTCCTAATTCTATTTTCCTTCTCGCTCATTTTCATTACTCTCTTGGAGACTAACTTTGTAATGCTATTTTAGTTTCTTAAATAATTTATATTTACATTTTATAGCATCTATTTCCTACACTATTGTTTGGGTTTTCATTTTTTCTACAGATTCTAACACTACATCTAGTTGCCTAATAATCTACTCTTTCATATATAATAATGATAAAATCCTAAGGAAATATGAGAAAGAATATAATTTTTTTTGGTCAAATAGATGAGCCAAAAGGTCATCAATTGAAGAATGACATAATAATTCTTAATACAAATAATTTTGAAAATACTCAAGATTTTATCACATAATTTAAATAACTAAAAATATAATTGAAAATAATAAGAAATAAAATAAATAATCTTAATTTATAGAAAGTGTACTCTTTAATCTTGGACCCTATTATTAAATGTTCATATCTGCCTTTTATGCTACTAAAGTTTTCCTGGGAATTAACTTTAAAATGCCCTCTTTTAAGACATTTTCTTATGCACTAACTAGAGAGAAAGAATTGAACTTATCTAAATGGCCATACAAAAATATTCAAGTTACGTGCTTTGGTAGAAAATTTAAAAGAGCTAAAGATAAGATATATTGGTGATAGGGATATGAAGCATAACAAGTCCAACAATATAATCAATACAACACTTAAACCAATTAACATAAGTCCATATCTAAAGCTAAATATAAAAACTCCTCTTAGAAAGATGATTCGTCAATCAAAGAGAAGGATAAGTGTGGCTAGGACAAAAATATAGGAAATGAAGAATCAATGTGCAGGAAGAAGAAAATTGATCATCTATAAGTATTCTCCAAAAGAATAATGTCAATATTCCCAACTCCACAAGTTCTTCATCCCCTTCTAAGTCAAGAAAGGGAAATGACAAGGCACTTTTTACCATTCTATATTTTAGTTAAGGAACATGGATTCTTGATTATAGAGCTTTACATCGCGGATGTATTTTCTCATTAGAGCCTTGCTCTATGCCTAAAATTTTAACAACAAACAACTATTTAATGGATGTGATGTGGTCCTTCCTATAATAGATTAATCAAATAATAAAAATATACAAAATATTTTTTATAGAAGGAAACACAAGGATACTATTTCTTTGAATGTTAAATTTACATTAAATTATATTGGTAGCATTTTTGAAACACTTTTGATAAATTGTAGAACTTTTTTTTTCATGCAATAGTATGTCAAAGTGAAAATTATTTCATGGTTAACACATGAAGCTCATTTTTTTTAAATTTTTTTGGCTTGGTTCATGTTTTGTTATTTTCGTGATCTGCTATAGAACAGATTCATGTTGCTTTCATGTGAAATTGATTTGTCGGTCCTTCCATGTGCTTTGTTTTCCTATTTTTTCTTTTCCTTTCAGTGTTTTTTTGGTGGGTTCTCACTGCATGGTCCCCTCAATGGGGGTCTTGGAGGGGGACCCCATGTCCCCCTATTTCTAGAAAGGTTGTGGGTGACAATGTCTCTAATTTTTTTGAGGAAGAGGACCCTATTTCTTTTGTGGAAAAAGTTATCAACTAACTTACCTCTCTTCCTTACACAAGGTCCATCCCCTATCTCCTTGTTTCGAATGATGGGCTAGCAATTGATATGCTCAATGATCTCCTCAATTTTATGTTGGTGGAGATGGACAACTACTTGATTAGTATGTTCCTTGATTTTTTCCCCAATATTGATCGAGTTAGGAACCGGGCTTTGTCAAACTGGAAACTAAAGGGAAGCATTACCTTAAGTTCTATGGTTGAAAACCTATTTTTGTTTAAAATTTTCATTAAGGAAGACCTGGAGGCCCTTGGGCTCTTGACAAAAAATCCTATCCTTGTTTAAATGGAAATCGAGATTTAACTCTGCCAAGGATTTGGGAGCTATTGCTCCTACTTGTATCTTTTTTCCTAGTTTTCCTTTGGAATTTTGGAACTACAATATGTTCAAAAGCATTGCCAACTCCTTTGGAAAGTTGTTGATGGTTGAAAAAGTTACCCTCCAAAAATCCAAACTGGTTTTTGTGAGAATGTGTGTTAATGTCGCTACTAACATAGTCCTACCATCCAAGATCACTTTAAATTTAAGGCTTGGGAGTTGGATGCAACCTATAATGTATGAGAATGCTAGTATTTTTTGTCAAATCTATAATAATTTTGGATACCTAAGAAATAACTACAAAAAAAAAGTTTCTTAAAAAAAACAACCACCATGTTGTCACCTGTGGCTCTGAATGTGTCTGCTAATGTCATGGTCCCTTTAGATGTGGTGGCCTCCCCTTTGATTCCTAAAACCATGATGTGTGCTTTGGAGGACTTGGTGCTCCCTCCCTCCCTTCTTACTGAGGGCCTACCCCCTAAATGTTTGATGGTTCTAGCTATGCCCTCTCTCTTGGGGTGTCACTCGACATCCCCGACTCTAAAAGCTTCAAAAGTAACTCAGTTTGTGCCCTCAACTGGGGAGCCTAATAGTGAAAATGATAAATCCACATTGGATGACTTAGAAATAGAGGAAGGAGAAATGTCAAAGGACACTAGGAAGGGGATTTTAAAGGATCTCTCTTAGAGTTGTCTTTACCAAAAGAACAAACAAAGTAAAATCAATTGCAAGGTAAGGTGGGGAGTTTGTCTTCTCTATTGCTCAAGGAAAATGCTACTTGTAGTAGGTTGGATGACTCTCTTCCTCTTATTATCCTTGGAACTACCCCTTTAACCTCTAATTCAATCTTCACTCTATCCTAAGATGAGGAATGGACTCTTATTTATGGAAACTAAAAGAGAAATACAAAACTAGATGTGGGAGGATATCTCAAAAAAGGAAAACCTTCACAAAGAGAAACAAGATCAAGAGAAGAAACAAAAGATGTAGTGTTGGGGAAACAAAGGGCCCTGAAGCTTTCAAGATCCAAAACCTTGACATGAGTTTTAAGATCCCTTTGGATTTAAGCCTCTTTGTCAAACCCAAATAAAGTGTACCACCAAGTTTGCTCCTCCTTTTTATATTTTCTTATGAAGATTGTCTCTAGGAATATTAGGGGGATGAAAATCCCACACAAACATCTGATAAAAAATTGTATTATGGAACATAAAATTGATATTATGCTCATCCAAGAAGTTAAAATATCTGAACTCTCTTTTTCTCAAATTGCTTCAAATATATGGCCTGCTATTGAATACTATGTTAGCCCTATTGTGGGGGTATTGCCACACTTTGGAACCCCAAGAACCATTCAAAGGGTTTGATGTTAGATAAAAACAAAAAAAACCTTTGTGTCTCTTTCTCTAACCTTTTTAAAGATTTGCATTGGATTCTTACTAATATTTATGTGCCCAAATCTAAATCGGCTAGAAAGCAGCTATGGGATTCTCTATCCAAAGTTTTAAATAACTCCTTGGAAGATTTGTGGATATTAGGGGAGACTTCAACTCTTCGTTATTCCCTTTTGAGAAAATGGAGGGTCTTGAAGACTATTCCGATAGCACAGTTGACTTAGCTAACTTCTTGGCTAATATAGGTCTTATGAATATTGAGATTCAGGGCTCTTCTTTTACCTAGTATAATTGAAGGTATGGTAATTGTGTGTGTGTGAAATGCACAAAGTTAGTATCAACACAAACCTTAATGAAACAATTTACATTAAAGATTCAAAGCAAACAAGTTATTCTAATTTGCAACAAACTAAATCTTTCAATTACGTCTCATTGTCCTCTATTCTTAACGATTCTTTTAACCCTTTGGCCCTCATATTTCTATGTGTATACACCTAAAAACGGTCATCATATTCAGTTAATTAAATACAACCTATTTGATTAACATTTCAACTATGTATAAATAAAGTCTTACTTTATTTATATTGTTCACTCTTCTTTTAATTCTCCAAAACCATATTCTTCTAAATAATTAAATAAACAAAGCATCCTAAATGTGTTTATTTAATTAATCTTCCTTAATCCTGATTAAGAATTAGAGCACATGTCTACTACATTTTTTTGTGCAACCTCACAAATGTCACATGAAAATAAATATGCCTATTTATTAATTAGAATTATCCTCACAAACTTCCACCAATTGGAAAAGGCATATGGCTTTATTCTCTCACACTTCCAACAAATTTGGAGCACGTGGGTATTTGTTTCACACACTTGGGTCTCTCACACACATGGCATGTTGCCCATTGGTCAAAGAGATTCATCCCACACACATAGCATGTTTCCCTTGGTCAAGGGTACAACATCTTGATTCCTTTCATCTCCACTGTCCATTCTTTCTCTTTCGAATCCAGACCGTTGATAGGTGCCACCTCACAAAATGCTTGAGAAACCCTATAAATACACCCCCTTGCCTTTGCATTTATCATCCACATTTGAAGCAAAGTTACTATGCAGGTTTTTCTTAGAAGTTTGGAGCATTCTTGAAGTCTTATAACTAGATTCCATATAATGTTTTATGTTGCATTCTCATCCTAGATTAGTATTTTACATCATAGTTGCATTTTAGGTTAGTTTTCTTTTGTGTTGCATTTGAACATATGCATAATCATGAATAGTTCATTTTAGTTTCATATCATCTCACTCATCTCCACTTGTTCATTTATCATCAACATCATCCTTCGTTTATCATTGTATCCATCATTGTTTCTATCATCTTGTTTCATTTAGAAGCATGCCACTAATCATTCCCGCACACATTTGCACATAGAGATCATATTAGCTTGCATATTAAGCATTAAATCTCGTTTTATAGGTTGTCATTTTAACAACCATTGTACCCATAGAAATCTGAGGGCCAAATGGTTTAACAAATCCCTAGGAATAGAGGACAATAAGACGTATTTGAAAGGTTTGATTCTATTACGAAATAGAGTAGTTTACTTGCATCGAATCTTTGAATATAAATCATTTCATTAAGGCGTGTGTTGACATTAAATTCACTCCAAATTCGACACACACACACTATGTACACAAAGGCTATTAGAATAACACTTAAGAAACGGGATTGGTATTCAACATGCAAGTCAACTATATGCCTACATGAAACTATATGCAAACAATGATGATGAATGCTATGATGAGTGGAGGATGATGTTTATTATAAATACACAAACGGTGGTGGATACTATGGTAGTGATCTATATGAATCTATGCATGATTCTACATATGCTCAAATGCAAACTTAAAATGAACTAATCTAAAATGTAACTATGATGCAAGATGGATGATAAAATGCAACTATGAAGCAATATGTTAATCTAAGATGTAAATGCAAAGAAAAACATGATATAAAAACTAGCTATAAGACTCCCAAAATGCTCCAAGCTTCAATGATAAACTTGCATGATAACTTTACTTCAAATGTGGATGCAAAATACAAGGCCCAAGGGTTGTATTTATAGCCTTTTCCAAGCATATAGTGAGGAAGGAATAATCAATGGTCGAGATTTGAATAAGAAGGATGGATGGTGAAGATGAAGAGAATCAAGATGTTGTCCCCTTGACCAAAGACAACATGCCATTTGGATGGGAGAATCTCTTGACCAATGGGCAACATGCCATTTGGATGGAAGACTCAAATGTGGGAAGAGAAGACCATGTGCTTCCAAAATTAGTGGAAGTGTGGGAAGAATAAGTCATGTGCTCCAAAATTGGTGGAAGTGTGTGAGAGTGGGCCATGTGCTTTTAAAATGGGTTGAGATAATTCCTGATGAAATTAGAGTTATTTACATTTTCTGTGACCTTGGTGAGGTGGCACAAAGTTGTGAAATGTGCTCTAGTTCCTAATTGGTTAGTGAAGAAGATTAATTAAATAAGTAAAGTTTAAGCAGACCTTGTTTGACCCCAATTAATTTAGAAAAATATGTTTTAGATTTGGAGAATTAGAAAGGTGAATAATATAAATAAATTGAGAATTTATTTATATGTGGTCGAAATATTAATTAAATAGCTAGTATTTAATTAATTAAAGTGTAATAGTTTTAGGTGTGTATTTCCCCTCTTTGAAGTAATGTGTTTTACCACGTTGCTTCGAAAAGAACTGATCTGCGATGCTTGAAAAGTTTTTGATGCCCAGTTGATACTATATGCTGAATTTTAGGTACTAATGGATATGTGCCCCTCGAGAGATAAATTGGTGAATTTTTAATTTCGGAGATTTCATCAATTTATCTCTGAAATAAAATTAATTTGCCAAATGTAGCGATGCCACGGCTGTTGCCTCCTTGTCATTTGATGTTTGGTGATCACTTGACCGATTGATTTGATGATGTTGATATGATAGTTGATGATTGACCTCATGATAGGTGAGGATCAATGATAGCATGGTGATGATTGACCTCATGATAAGTGAGGGTCAATGATAGGATGATGATGATTGACCTCATGATAGGTGAGGATCAATGATAGATTGATGATTGACCTCATGATAGGCGAGGATCATTGATAGTTTGATTGATTGACCTCATGATAGGCGAGGATCAATGATAGATTGATGAACCTCATGATAGGCGAGGTTGATTTGATTGATGAACCTCATGATATGCGAGGTTGATTTGATTGATGAACCTCGTGATAGGCGAGGTTGCATTGATTGATGAACCTCATGATAGGTGAGGTTGGATCGATTGATGAACCTCATGATAGGTGAGGTTCATTGATTGATGAACCTCATGATAGGCGAGGTTGGATTGATTGATAAGATTGTTGATCTGCGATATGTTATGATCATAGGAGGATTTCCACATCTTGTGCAAGCGGATTCAGATTTGATTGGGTGATGTGGTTTGACTTCTCTGATTAATTGACATGCCCTAGTATAGGATTGATGTATGTTCCAAGGCTTGATGATGTACTGAGACTTGATGTATACATTTATTCCGTTGAGACATTGACCATGTACCTCTTGATTTCAAACATTATGATACACTGCCATTCTTGATTGATGTATCTCTTTATACCCTTGGATATCCTTGTACACTTTGACATTATGATTTTGAGGTTATATGATATATAGTGATGATGATGATGATAATGATGGATACATTTACTTTATATTATGATGCTATGTGATGTTATATATGATGATGATATGATATGTTATGGATGCAAATGATGTGTTATGATTCTATGATGCTTTATGAATGATGTCCATATGATGTATGTGATGGATTTTATTATGCCAATGATATGTGATGCATTTTATGTTTTTGTTCTTTTCTAATGCAAATAAATGATGTAATGAATGAATGAATGTGTATATGAAATGATCACATGATGATGCATATCTATGTTAATGTTTAGGTGATGTTTATATGTGATGTATGCAATGATGTTTTTTTATGATTTATGGATGATGGATTTGATTTATGCAAATGATGTAAGATGTTCCATGTGATGATTATGTTGAATATGTATGGATGCGATGCAAATGATGTGTGATATTTTGTAAGGATGAATGATGATTATGTGATGAAAATTATTATGCAAATAATTGTGTTCTAGGGTCTTAAGCTTAAATGAGTGAATCTATCCAACTTCCAAGAGTTGTGGGAAGGTTGTTGTCAGTTGATTCTTTGTTACATTAAGCTTCACAAAACCTGACATATTTCCCAATTCTTTTGGAAATATGAAGAGACTCACTCATTTAAGCTTAGTGAACGACTTCCTTAATGCCACTATATGAAATGGTTTTGATTATGGAAATGAGATGCGATGGATGTTGTTTTGTGCTTTCTGATGCAAATATTATGATGTGATGCATGAATAGATGAATGATGTTGTAATGTTTTCCAATGCAAGTGATATGCAACTAAATGGGAATGTTTTCTAATTATATGAAAATGATGTGTTTTTTGCAATGTCAAGTGTACTCAATCCCTTAATGCAAGAGATAACATCATTTTTGTAGCTTTGGAAATGCCATAAATATAGATGCAAACTAACATGGATGCAATCTACTCTAAACATGTCGATCTTGTATGCAAAAGTTGCCATTCATAACAACCAATTTGTCATGTTTTTTATCATCATTGGGCCTTTAAAATTTTGAAAGTGAGTACAAGTATCAATGGTATATTTAGACCATGATGACCTGAGTACTACTTCCATGATGTTTGATAGTGCAAGTTAACATAAACATCTAAGTATAATTAAACTGTGATGACCTGAGCATTGCTTGTATAAATAGACAAGAGTTAACCATTTTCCTATGCAAATTTAGAATGTCATCAATGATACTTTGTAGCACACATGTCTCACAAAAATTTGCACAGTACTAATGATCAACTCACAGACAGCAAACAAAGAAAAATCATACTCCTTCCTGGCTCCTCTAGTTCGAAACATCATCGAGGGGATCCAGAGGTATGATAACAAAAATAAAAATACACCAATTGAACATTTGTGTTTAACATGATAAACCCATGATTCATAAGAGCATCATCCTTTTGATTTGGTTTTATGTGATTTTCTGATGTTTTTGGGAATTTTCATTTTTCCAATTTTTAGGTGTTTTTTGAGATTTTGAACAAGAACCTAACCTAAAGACCTACCCTAGGGGCCTCAGGGGCTAATCAAAGATTAGCCTTTCCTACGTTATACACGCAGAGACCACATAGTTTGACTAACTCAACTGATTTATAGGACCAAGATATGAATAGATGAGAGACAACAACTAATTATAATGGACCGCTAAAGTACTTGACCTAGGGTGTCTCGGGGCTGATCAAAGATTAGCCTTGCCTACGTTCAAGCTCAAAGACAACGTAGTTAGACAAGATGAATCTATTTTTTTTTTACTTTTTGACTGATTTTTGACCTGTTTTTGGATTTTGATATGATATGAATGTTTGATGCACTTCTGATGGTGATTGATGTTCAATGTTGGGTTGCATTTTAATCATTGTTTTTGGGTTGTGTTTTTCCCATTGTTGTTTGTCCGTTGGTTTAAGCTCAAAGTTTATTTTCCTCCAGTGAGTTCAGGATTTTTCCCCCAATCCAGGGTGAGACACGACCGTTATGACCAAAACCTAACCTAAAGACCTATCCTAGGGGCCTCAGGGGGTGATCAACAAATTAGCCTTTTCTACGTTTTACACGTAGAGACCATGTAGTTCAACTGACGACCCAACCAATTTTTACAAGATGAAGACACGAATGTGAAAATGCCAGTTTATTATGATGAAATCCTAGAAGACTGACCTAAATGTCTTGGGGGACAATCAAATATCAACCTTGCCTACGTTCAAATGTCAAAGACAATGTAGTTTGACAAGATGACTATGTTTTTGTCTTTTTGACTTTTTGACCTATTTTTGGTTTTTGATATGTTTTGAATGTTTTTTAATTTTTGATTTAAGATGGAATGATATGATATGATCAGTTCATGGAACAAGATGCCCCACAATAGAGGTAATGCATCCATGGATAAATGATAGATTAGACTAAAAGATTCACTGCAAAACATGTCACACAAGCAACATATCTCTTGTCAAAAGATGATAATGGTTGATTGTTTAAGATTCTAGGAATGATTGATTCCATAAGGCATGATGATTATAAGTGTGATAAGATTGATGATTGTTGATGATTGATTTGACAAAATATATGAGGATTGGATAATGTTTTACAACTAGGCTCAAATATGATTTGCGTGATAAGATTCAAGGTTGCAAAGGGACATGATGTCATGGATTTTGATAAGATAGGAGATATGGAATGGAATAATGAAAGGATAAGGATAATGAATGGGATGATCAAGATCAACTAGATAAGATACATACACAAGGCCCCAGTATTTTTCCCCTATTCCTCATCAAGACCAAGGAAGGGAAGAAAGGATGTATCTAGAAAGAATGATGGAATATGGATAAGACAAAAGATATGATACGAAAGATATGGAAAAAGAGAATAGGACAAGATATATGATGTTCAAGGAGATCCTTAACCTTCTCAAGATCAAAGGTGGGAAATGTAAGGAATGATAAGATGGACAAAAATTTCCTCCCAATTGTAGAGTGCAAGAGGAATATGGAAAATAGGATATGGATGATAGGGAGATGGAGGAAGGACTTAAGCATCAAGTTTCACGACCAAATATCCCTTTAATAAACCATGGTAAATGGGAATTAGACTCATAAATTTTGGTCTATTAAAGGTACGATGGAAGAACTAAGGACTTATCCAAAGGTTTGGATTAAAGGAGAATAATGGGGGATGAATGTTGGGTAATGGATAGGAGGTGGGAAGACTTGTTGACAGATGGATGGAAAGGATTGCAAGGTCAACATTGGCACACACCTTGAAGGGTGGTGGAGTAATGGAAGAAAAATGGGTTTGGAAGGTGATAGGTTTTTGGATGGAAGAGTGGAGGAAGATTTTGGATTAGCAAATTTGGATGCCAAGTTAGATTTTATTGCTTCTATGAGACTTTTAGGAATCCACATGACTTTTGACTTTGATTTTTTCTTTGTGGGCCTTTGTGGCCTTTGAGATTTTTCTTTTTGCTTTATGGGCCTTTGTGGCCTTGGAAATTTTTCTTTTTGCTTTGATGGGCCTTTGTGGCCTTTTGAAAATTTCTTTTGATTTATGGACCTTTGTGGTCTTTGAAAATTTCCTTTTTGCTTTGATGGGCCTTTGTGGCCTTTTTGATTTTGGATCAAATTTTCTTTTATTTTTGCATGCCTCTTCGAGGAGACATGTTGATCCTTTGACACATGTGGATTTTGATATGGAAGCTTTTGACATTTGGCACCCAAATTGCTTCCAAGAGCAATCAGAGGGGTGGATTGAGATGAATGGTCTGGAGGTATTATGGATGAGTGAGTGTTGGTAGAATTTTGAAAGGGCATCAAGGATGTGTGCCTTTGTTGTTCTTGAGGAATAGGATATGGACCTAGGATAGAGGGAAGATTTGATGGACTAGGATGAGGACCTAGGATAGATGGAAGGTTTGGTGGATTAGGATGAGGACCTAAGATAGATTAAAGGTTTGAAGGACTATGATACTTAGGTGTATAACCAAGGCCATGATAATATGGATTTTGTTGGACAGAAAGGGGTTCCGGGATACCTTGTTCATGAAGGCCTAATCCTTTTCCTTTGTAGTTCATACTTTGACACATTCGTTTACCAATGGGATATGTATTTCTTGTGAAACAAGATGCAAGTCCATTTTGGGGATGATATGATATGGATGAAAGGATAGGTGTTGAAAGTAAACCAAATTGAATGAAGGTGGATGATCCCAATTTATAGTTGTGTAGCTCATGGATAGCTTGACTAGGTGTGATAGGATCTTGACATGGCGATGATGGGGTACTTTGATCTTGACTTGGAAAAGGATCACAAGATGTAGGAGATGGAGTGGCTTGCTCTCTACTAGATACGAAATCATCATGAAGTGGTATGAAAGGCATATCTTGATCTTGAGAAGGATGAATATCCTCATGAAATGAAGGGATATCCTTGGATAGAAGCATATCTTGATCTTGATTAGGAAGGGAGTCATCAGATTTTGTAGAAAGCATATCTTGATCATCAGGTGGTGGGACATCACTAGATAGGATGGAAAAATTATCATGCTCTTGCGATGCAATGGAATCTTGAGATGGTATGGATTTGTTAGATGGGGTGGAAGAAGGACTTGGAAGGATACTTTTTTCTTGAGATGGAAGGGAATCCTTGTGGATGAAAAGTGAAAGGATGGGATCATCATAAAATTCTTGAGAGATGGGATCTTGGTCAAAGATTGGAAGAACTTGTGGAATTTTGGTATCATTGGATGAAGTGGAAAGAATGTTTTGTTCTTGAGGTGTAGAGGAGTCTATGACAACATGGTTTAGACTGAGATATTGACATGAATCATTGGATATAGAAGATATGATAGAAGAAGGTGGTTGGATGGAATTGTTAACTTGGGTGAAAGAATCATGAGGCTTTTTTTTGGCTTGTGGGAGATGAAGATAGATGCATTTCATGGTAAGATTGTTCAATATCCTTTGTGTTTGAAGACTTTGATTTTGGTTTCTCATTTAACTTTTTCAAGAATTCAAAGAAATTGAACTTGGATGATGTAGTTGTTGGTGGAGAAGGTATCATGTTCGTAATTTTGTCAGATGGATAAAAATAGATGTCTGACAACAAATATCTTTTTGTGGTTGTTTCCCTTTGCATATCCCATATTTGTTGTTGAAGATTTTTCATTTGGTGAGTTAGGGAAACCACGTGTTTTGTTCCAAGATTTTTAGGATGTGCTTTCAATTGATTCACATCGAATTCTTCTGGTAATTTGGCACCTTTTTTGGCTAGCATAAGGAGGTATTTTTCCCCATTTCTTTCGAACATCTTTTCTAAACACTTGTGGAAGTTGGGGTCTTGTTGAACATGTTGGATATCTTCTTCAGTTATTTCTTCCTCATCAATGTTGTTGAGTCCATGAAAAGGATTCTCTTCAGCCTCTGCCATGGTGTTTTGTGTTTCACTATTTTGAGTTTCGGTGTTTTGAGTCTCAATGATCAAAGTTTCAATGGTTGGAATTTCAATGTTTGGAGTTTCAATGGCTGGAGTTTCGATGTTTTCATTTTCAAGTCCTTTTTCCTTGAGCTTTTGTTTTTGTAACCTTGTTTGAACGTGCATACAAGTGTTATAGTTTAGACTAAACTTTGATCTAGGTTTTGGAAAAGTACCAAGGATTACAACTAAGTCAAATAGAATGAAAAATTCTAATGAGACTAAGTTTGATTTGACTATATAACTTCATTTCGTGATGAGAGGATGATAAATCTTGATGATGAAACTAGGCTTCATAATCAAAGGTGTGATAAATTTGAGGATGTTGATACTTTGTGATGTTAGATCTTGGTTTAGGTTGGAAAATTTCACTTGTAGAGGTCAATTTTAACAAGTTTAAACTTCTAAGGTGTCTAAGGAATGATCTTGGACTTGAAAAAATTTCAAAATTTTGGTTCAAACTATGAAATTGGGGGTAAAATTTCTTCCCAAACAAGATACTCAAATATTTGGAAAAGTCTTGGATTTTGAAAATAGTAAAAGATGTATAATTTGGGATTGTTCTTGCAAGCTCTTTTGTAGAAATTGAAGGTCAACCTCTCTCTAAATTCATAAAGTGTTGATAGACATTTTTGGTGTTCTTTTGGACTAAGAGGTTTGGACTTTGGTTTTCAAATTTTGATCTTTCGTGAAATCATTTGGTAAGAAACATGTTCAGACTTTGTTTTAACTAAGGATTGGTTGAATACTTTTGAGGATTCCCAAGATGAGACTGATTATTAAATAGGAGAGGACATAGGTCACTATTTTGTGTTTAGCAAAAGGTTCCAAAACAGAGACAAAAGGCACCATAGAATGTGCAAAAGGTGCCACAGAATGAGAAAAAGGCACCAAATCAGAGACAAGAGGTGCCAAAACAGGTTTAGACTTGGTTTTTTGAAAGTTTCTTTGAAAATTTGCTTTGTTTTCCTGATTTTTCAATGGGAAACTTGGTTGTTTCACTAAATACAATTCTAAATCAGGGTTTTCACTTTCAACATGTGACATTTTGTTTATTTTGAAAACAATTGGATAAAGACACATGAAGCAATGTACACTCCTAAGGTTGTGAAAGACTGTATTCTTTTGGATTCCATGCAGGTTTTACCCCAACTGCACTTATTCTTAGCAGATGACTAGATGCTTGACCCCACTGGCTCCCCTTCATGGCACTCACTTCTCGGGGTAGCCGAGCATCAATACCCATGAATCTCCCATGGCATTTTTTTCATCTCTACTAAAAATTGTGAGAATGTGGATGCCTTCACAACAACCGTTGCTGCACCAAAGAATAGATAAAGGTTTTGGCAAAACTACAACAAGGGTTTTAGTAAGGGCTTTTCGTTCCTGGGGCTTGATCCATGTGACGAGAGACCATTACTGCCCTTCTCATTGAAACCAACCTCGTGATACTAGCCTTTGTTCTAGTATCCACACTTATATATCGACTGAAAATGCGCTTAGCTTTAGCGTGTTATCGGTTGGGTCGTTCCCTTGGGTGAGTACTTTTTCCCACAAGGCAGACCCTCTAAGATAAACAAAAGCAAGCAAGTATACCCATAGTTCGATCAATCTTTATTCCACATGAATAAAGAGAGAACACATGAGATATACTCCACTCACACTCGCACACAAAAGTGAATGGGTCTAGCTTTTTGGTCACCTAGTTAAGGGGAGAGCATATGCCTACCATCCATCAAGCACAAAAGACATGGCGTTCATTAACCCTTTAATTAAGCTATGTTCCTAACTTAACCAAAAGGAAACATGGTGTTCATTAACCTTTTAATTAAGCTATGTTCCTATTTTAATAAAAAGGAAACAAGTAAATCACTTCTAGCCCCTACAATATGTCAGTATTTTGATAAGAGTGTCTTTGACAAGCATTTTTGGGAAACCTGAAAAATAACAACACAAAGTATCAGCCTTTGGAAACTACAAAAGGTGCCAAAACAGAGAAAAAAGGCGCCAAAACAGAGACAAAAGGTGCCAAAACAGAGGTAGAGCAGTGTAGAATTATGCAAAAGGCACCACAAAATGAGAAAAAGGTTCCAAAACAGAGATAGACCAGCCTAGAATTATGAAAAAAGTGCCACAAAATGAGAAAAAGGTGCCAAAACATAGACCAAAGGCACCAAAACAGAGAAAAAAGTTGAGAAACACCTACACCATTGCATAGCTTATGAAATTCTACCCCATTTCAAAGAAAAAGCTCTGAAAAAGACCTTTGTATGACCAAGATACGACCATTTTAAGAATGACTATAAAAGTGCTAAAACAGAGACAAAAAGCGCCAATCTGGAAGCAAAAGGCACCAAAATAGAGGCAAAAGATGCCAAAACAGAGATAAAAGGTGCCAAAACATAGACAAAAGGCTCCAAAAGGCTCCAAAACGGGTGCAAGAGGCTCCAAGAGGCTCCAAAAGGCTCACGTTTGAACCTGTAAACATAAATTTTCAAGCATGTTAGTAATAAACAAGGCAAGGCCCCCTGGTGGGCACCATTTTGTGTGTGTGAAATGTGCAAAGTTAGTATCAGCACAAACCTTAATGAAATGATTTACATTAAAGATTCAAAGCAAACAAGTTATTCTAATTTACAACAAACTAAATCTTTCAAGAACGTCTCATTGTCCTTTGTTCTTAATGATTCTTTTAACCCTTTGGCCCTCATATTTCTATGTACACAAAGGCTATTAGAATGACACTTAATAAATGAGATTGGTATTCAACATGCAAACCAACTATATGCCTACATGAAACTATATGCAAACAACGATGATGAATGCTATGACGATTGGAGGATGATGTTTATGATAAATACACAAACTGTGGTGGATACTATGGTAGTGATCTATATGACTCTATGCATGATTCTACATATGCTCAAATGCAAACTTAAAATGAACTAATCTAAAATGCAACTATGATGCAAGATGGATGATAAAATGCAACTATGAAGCAATATGTTAATCTAAGATGTAAATGCAAAGCAAAACATGATATAAAAACTAGCTATAAGACTCCCAAAATGCTCCAAGCTCCAATGATAGACTTGCATGATAACTTTACTTCAAATGTGGATGCAAAATACAAGGCCCAAGGGTTTTATTTATAGCCTTTTCCAAGCATATAGTGAGTTGGCAATAATCAACGGTCCATATTCGAATAAGAAGGATGGATGGTGAAGATGAAGAGAATCAAGATGTTGTCCCCTTGACCAAAGACAACATGCCATTTGGATGGGAGAATCCCTTGACCAATGGGAAACATGCTATTTGGATGGAAGACTCAAGTGTGGGAAGAGAAGACCATGTGCTTCCAAAATTAGTGGAAGTGTGGGAAGAATAAAGCATGTGCTCCAACATTGGTGGAAGTGTGGGAGGAATAAGTCATGTGCTTCAAAATTGGTGGAAGTTTGTGAGGAAATGAGCCATGTGCTTTTTAAAATGATTTGAAGATAATTCTAATTAAAATTTAGAGTTATTTATTTTCATGTGACCTTGGTGAGGTGACACAAAAGTTGTAGAAATGTGCTCTAATTCCTAATTGGATTTAGTGAAGATTAATTAAATAAAGCAAGTTTAGGGAACCTTGTTTATTTAATTAATTTAGAATAATATGTTTTAGATTTGGAGAATTAGAGAAAGGTGAACAATATAAATAAATTGAGAATTTATTTATACGTAGTCGAAATATTAATTAAATACCTAGTATTTAATTAATTAAAGGTGATGACTGTTGTTAGGTGTATACAATAATAATATTATATAGGCGAATCTTGACAGGTTCTTAATCTCTCACAACTGCAACATTCTACCTAGACTTTCTCTTCGAGCTCTCCCTCAAATGGGTTCAGACCATTGTGCTTTCCTTTTAATTTGGGAGGAGGCTACTAAATTGGGGTCCTATACTTTTAGGTATGGGATCATGTGGGAATCCCATATGGAATTTAGAGGTTTGATTGATATGTGGTGGAAAACCCCCTTCTAGAGTACTCCTATGTTTAATTGAGCCCAAAATTTAAAATTAATCAAATATAAATTGAAAAATGGAACAAGATATCCTTTGGTAATATTTCTCAAAAGAAAGAAATATTATTGAATAACATAAAATCCATCCAATACTCTATGGAGAATGGGGCTATCGATGTTGAAACTTTCTCCAAAGAATACACCCTTAGAATGGATTGGGAGGACCTCATGAAGAAAGAGGAATTATTCTAGAAGAAAAGATACATAATACAATGGCTCAAAGAGGGTGATAGGAACACTAGGTTTTTTCACCATTATGCTTTGAAACACATAAGAAGAAATTGTAGACACGTAAATTATACTGATTGATCTCATGCACCTGATCCTGGTCTACTAACATCAGTTCTTCCTAAATCATCTTCTTTACTAACCATTTAATCGAATAACCCTTATTTGATTAAATTCATCATTTTCCCCTTTCAATTAAATAAAATAATTTTATTTGATTAAATCATCATCTTCTATTAACTAAATAAATCATTTTGTTTAATTAATCCTAATGTTCCTCTTTTAATTAAATAAATCCCTTTATTTGATTAAATCATATTTTCATCTCCTTTAAATTAAATAAACTAACCTTTATTTGATTTAAGTCTAACATCGTGCTTTTTTAATTAAATAAATTAAACTTTATTTAATTAGATCTAATATTCATATTCCTCTCATTTTGATTTAAATAAATCCAAAAATCTAAGTCAAAGTATCAAATCAAACTAATCTCCATCTAAGTTAATTAAATCTTGATTAACTCTAACTCTAATCCATCAAATCCTCTAGATTTTGCAACTTGCACAAGTAAATCAATTTAATTGATTTATAAATTCATTTATTTTCATTCAAAAGGGCATCAAGTTGAAATATTCTTTAAATTTGAAATCTCCCTCCCAAAGGTCTTATCCTCCAACTTGGCATTTATGACTCTTACAAGTCCTTTTTCTTCAAATTTGAAATCTCCCTCCCAAAGGTCTTATCCTTTTTGCTCATTCTTCCATCCTTCTCTCCTATAAATGGAGGACTCTTTTACTAATTTGGGATCCACAACTTTATGCGAAGTCATTATCTACAAATTTTAGGCAAGTTCATCCATTGTTCATCAAGGTTTTCATAGCATTTCATCACCATAGCCAGATTATTGCAAATTTCATCAAGGAGCACACAATCTTCATCAAAGTTCATCAAAGCTTGCAAGGAATTGGGAAAGGTATATTTTCCACATCAAAATAGCACCAATTCCCCCATGGGATTGAGGGTTTGAATGTTTTGAATTAAGATTACTTAGCTTTCAATAGATTTTATTTGATATTCTCTCTTGTTTTCTTGTTCATTTCATTTCAATGAATTGCATGGGGAATGATTGTTTTAGATGTGTTTGATGACTAACATTGTGTTTTTTGTCTATGTTTGAGAAAGTCTTGTTGTGCCCTCGGCACACATGCCCCATTTCGAATGGGGACCCTCTTTTTCTTTCGCCTTGTCGGGTCATTTTTGTCGCCGCCTTGTTTTGTGTGCCCCATTTTTGGTGTCCCGGATGGTCAATGTTGCTTCAAGGTCTCACCATAAGTTGACCGTACCTTCCCCTTTTAATTTTGTCAGATTTTGGTGCCTCGCGGAGTCTCTTTGGCAGTTTGCCCCTGCCAACAGCCCTGGGCCCTGCCGAGCCCGGCCGTTCGGGTTTCCCCGTTGCACCTGCCGTTCCCAACGGCGCTTGGCTCGCCTCCTCCCATACCCTGGGGTCCGGAACCTCATTATCTGTATGCTAAAATTTGTGGAAATCTTGACAGCTGTCCGACCTTCCGGGCCCGGGACTCTGCAGTTCTTCTCCCGGGGTTTCGTGAGTGTTTCGCCGTTCCTCACAGCGAACCTCTGGTGGAGTTCTGCCTTCCGGGCCCCAACCTCCCCTTTGCCGCCGGTGAATCTCCAAGAGGAACTTATCAAACGGTCGTCGTCCTACACCCTCCCGGCCGTCGGACCCCGGTTCTCCTGTCGTCGTTGATGATTTCAAATCCACCAACCTTTGTTCCACCATACCTGCATTCAATGAGGCCATTAATGGCGGTGGGGGGGTATAAAAGACCTGCTCAAGCCTGTCATTTTCACTTGACAGTGTTGCAGAGAGTGATCAGAGTGATTTCTAGAGAGGATCCCATCATCTTCGAGACCTTCACGCTCATCGCCCTCACCATCACCTCATTGATCGTGAGTGGATCCCACACCTCCCCACATCGAGTGTTTGAGGTAGGTCCTCCATTCACCCTCTCGAACATTATTTTCATGATTTCTATGGATTAAAATGAATAACAACCATCAAAGTGACATGTGAATGATAAAATGCGGCACCACGAACAAAACCCATGTCCTCGAAAATTGAGTAAACCAACATAGCATCCCCATGACCAATTCAGAGCTTTATCTCCGCGTGACCATTCTTCGTAGGGTCATTCGTGACCCTCGAGCCCGGTCGCTCCCTTTTCCGGTGAAGACTTAGCAAAAACAGGATGTCGAAGCGGCTTTTGGCTCTCTCGGGCCCAGGTACCCGAGATTCCTCACCTGGGAGTCTGCCCCTCGTTCTTCGTCAACGAAGCATCGCTGGTTCACCAAGACCTTTCCCCGACCCGAAAACTTATGTTGAAGACTCCTTTGTCAGTAGGACTCTCAGTGTTCGCCAAGATCTCACGGCGACATCACTTTCCTCTTGGCGAATACCCGGCGTCCTTCTGACCTCTGGGCTCCGGACCCCCGTTTGCCCCTGAGATCCAACTTGAATGATGAAACCTCATCCGTGCTAGGCTCCGCCATTCGGGAGTCCTTCCCTCATCCGTCGTTCTGAAAGGGAAACTCTCGCCCGCCCCTCCAATTCTCAGGCTACGCCCTTCTGACCGCCGTGGGGCTGAAAACGAAATCGAATGACGGACGCTCGTCTCGGGTCCGGTCATGTTCGTGGCTGTCGGCAAGACTTCAGGATCTCACCAGGACATCTTCCTGCCGCAGTAGTGTCTCGCCGACTGGCTATTGGCGGAATGAGCTCCGCCCACCCGGTTGAAACTGAAAAATGAACTGATGACTTCCTCCCCTCTCGGGCCCGAGGCTCCGGACTTTCGTCTGACGCCTGTCGTCCCAAACAGCAAAAGCATTGTGCCATCCCGGCCCTCTGAGCCTGATCATTTAAAAATGGTGAAGCACCGGCCGCCTTGCAAACCGTCGGGCCCGGTGCGCCTCTTGACAATCAACGAGACATTCATAGGTCACCCAGACCTCTTGACAAAAATGCAAGCCTCTCGCCGGTGAGCATCAAAATCTTCCATCCGACCGTAACACCGGGTCCGATCCGCCGGGCCACCCTTTTCGGACTTCCGCCCAACAATGGTCATTCCGAATGGCGAGGGATGAATGGCTTTCTGATGCCTCAAACTCGAGCACTCAAGCAGAAAATTGTAATCTCCCGACCGCCCTGTAGCCCGCCGGACCGCGGACCCCGAAGTTCTGTCTCCGGATTTCCATTTTTGAATCTGTCATCCCGAACAGCTATCTCCTAATGGCTTTCCGACCTTGTACCTCCAGATGTCCCTAAACTAATCCAAATGAGCCTAGATTGAAATCTGATCTCGACCCACATGCTTAATCTTGGTCTTCTTCATTGCGAACCTTTTAAATTATCAAATTCGATCAGGGAGAATCAACGGGGGCCCTCCGCCCTATTTTCCTTTCAAAATGGCATTCCTGCTAGGGAAGTCCAACCCTCCGGCCCAGATTGTCCAAAAGACCTCAATCAAAAGACCAATGACATCGGGGGATAAAGTATCATATTATGCTTGATAGATTATTCAAATGGATTTCATCTTTAGGATTTCGGCTAACATGAATGTTTTCGTGATCAATTGCACTCACTACGCTTTTGCTTGCAGAATATATGGAATCAGGTGTGGGACCTTTGGGGGCAGCCGTCGAAAAGGACAAAGGAAAGAAGTCAGGAAAAACTCCTCGAGGGAAAGAAGACAAGGACCAGATGAAATACCAATTCTAGGGTGAGCCTCTCCACTCAAAGGTTACCACGGATTGGAAGGAGATCACCGATACTAACATCGGCCATGTCAATATTGACGAATTCACACAAAGGGTCAGGGTCAATCCAACGACCAAGAATGCAAGACTGATAAGGAAAAGTGGGATCACAAAATCTGCAGGATTCCCTCCATCCCTCGTGGCCCCCAAATTAGTCATGGCTTGTCAGGAGGCGTATCAGCCTGACACAAGGGCAATTATTGACAGAGAGGGAAAAATTTTCGCCGAAATGTCACCTGAAGGAATCATAAAGAATTTCCATATCCCCACTTTTAAAGGGATGGAAGTCTCCACCATCGAAGAATGCCAGGCAGCATGGGATGATAATCCGGCAGGATGTAAAAGGTTAATAAATCAACATTGGCTCAAAGAAAAGCGGGGCAGCACTGCGAAGGTTTCTCACGAACTCTTCCGCAGCAATTTCCACGAAGATTACCATGAATTGGTCACAATGCTAAGCAGGGTTATGGGTCTTCCTATGGAAGCCTTCTTCCAAGAGTGGATGGTGTACTTTATTGAGTAAATTCTTTGTGGGAATAAGGACGTCACCACAAAGACTTCATTTTACTAGGGAGGAATAATAAGCAACTACTTCCATGAGCAGTTCGTCAATGTAAAGAAGAGCTCTAGGTTCTATATGACTTCCTATCTCGTCTATTCCTTAGCGGATCAGAGACAGTACAACGGGTTGTTTGTGGCACCTGATCAGGAGCAGGGGCAAAGACTCAAGGCCTATGATAGGTACCCGTAGCTCCAGTACCAAAACTTCAAAAGGGAATACTGTAGAGTAAACGACGCCTTCATCGACCATATTATCAGAATGATTGCCAGAGACTTCGAGAGGAGGGTCTCCCATAGTGCCAGGGCACTCTTGAGGTAGTATGCCTTTCTCTTCATTCAATACCCAAAGTTCACATACATCTGAGCCCAAGGCTTCACTGAAAGGCCAAATAGGTTGCCTCGATACCCCAATGACCGGATCATCCTTTTGGAGCTTTCCCGACAGCTCCAACATGTACAGGCGATCTTCAGTGGCAAACATATAACAGGGATCTCTTATCCCATGACTCTTGGCCATGGCATGTATAAGCTACAAACTTCCCAGTGTGCTGGTAACTCCAAGAATGAATTGAAGGACTACCATTTTCATCTACACATTGCTCGCCCCCGAATAGATCCATATGGGCATGTAAGAAAGGCATTGGGACCTGGGTTCGCTCATCTCCACCACATTGAAGACTTTTGGGGAGATTGTCAGGATGATAAAGAGGTACGTGCAAGACACTATATGCAAATGACTGCGCATTTTGTAAGGAAGGTGCAACCATTTCCCATACCAGACCAAGTCGAGGAAGACGGCAGCACCATAATGGACCCCAAGTACCCCGCAGTTGCCAACTTGCTGCTACCAACAATAGACTGGGACAAGCAGGAGGTCGATGACCTCGATATTATAACCAAGCCAATATTGGCTTGTACTAAGGAGTGGGTTGATGGACAGATAGCCCAATTGAAACAACAAGAAGTAATTTTGACTTATGAAGGGCTCAAAAGTGAGCCAAGTGCCACAGAGGATGCCGCTGCTGCCACTTCGACCGGTGAGACCTCCAAGTCTCCTCCGGTCACCAGATCCAAGAAGAGAAAGGAGACAGAAACAGAACAGTCTCCTGACCCCAAGGTCTATGCAAGGAAAGAAACGGGGAGCTCACCCTCCAAAAGGCTCAAATGAATGGGGAGCGCCGCGGAACAGCCCTCAACCAAAGAGGAGGAAGCAAAGAGTGCGGATCAATTGGAACCCCTCTTGGCTCTCCCTGCCCTTGTTGTTGCACCACTTACCTCCCTAGCTATGATCGCCACATCCCCGCCGGCGGTGGACATTTCTGTCCATCTTGCCCCTTCGCCTCCGGCCGAGTCTGTAATAATTGTCGACTCTTCTTCTGCCCTAACTACTCCCCCTTCCTCCACTGCCATGTCACCAACCACATCGCTCCCTCTGGAAATAGTACCAACACCTATTCCCACTTCCACCATGCCTAAGGCTCTCTCAAGACATATGCAAAATCTTCCCCCTGAGCTCTCCCAAATCATAATGGATCCCACTCTTCAAGCAGCCCTTGCACAAGTCCTCGCTACTGCTTAGCCTTCACAACCACCGACAGGGCCATTGGCTATGGAAGCCACCATGCTAATCTCTAAGGAGTGGGAGGAACGAGAGCGGGAAGCCTCGAAGCCCTTTGAGGAGGAAGCCGATGAATACCACGAACACCCAGAGTATGAACACCGAACCATTGATAGGGTGCCTTATGAGGAGGAGGGAACAACCTCTCCTGAGAGTGGGGACAAGGAAGATAGCACCAGTGGTAAGGTAATCGTGCAAAGCTTTGATGATGATCTTGAGGAAGAGTTGGCCTGGTGGCTAAAAAACACCGAGGCGGGAGCAGAAAGGTCACCCTGTGACGAAGAAGGACAGCCACCAGAAGATAGTCCAAGAGAAGATTTACCTGAGAGTGGAACCCAAGTTGTCAAGAGCTTCGAAGTCGAGCAATCGAGGGAACCTGTGCATGAAGTTGAGCGTGTTGAGGAAAATAAAGAAGAAGAGACAGTAGAGAAAGAAGGTCCCATGCATCAACTGTCCGTCGGGTTTCCTATCAAACACCTCGTGTTCGTCCAAGACTCCGACGAAGAAGGGGGGGATGCAACAAAAGGGGGAGGGAGGACCTCGGAAGATAAGGAAGCAGGGGCCTTAACCGAGGGGGGTGAGGGTGATCATGGATCACCTAAGGGTGTGTCCCCTATGCCAGAGTGGTTAGAGAAGCAGCTTGAAAGAAAAACCCCTGTACTAAAGGGCCCAAGGGCGAAGCTAGAGGCCATCTTAGCTCGAGCTCAAATCACGACAAAGAAGGAGAAGAAGCCCAAAATCCAATCCAGGGTAACGATGGATGCTTCCGGGTCTCGAGCAGTGCAAAAAGCAACGCCTGTGATTGGCTGGGTTGGGGTGGGTTACAACATCTCCACCATCGACTTGGGGACCGCCACCAGAGAACAGAAAGTTGGGCATCTTGAAGAATTGGTAGCTACGGTGGTACATCTGATAAAGCAGGATAAGATCTCAAAGGATGAGCTCAAGGCACAGGTGGCAGCCTTAACGGATTACATACAACAATGGTCTTCAGTGGATGACCTGCCTACCACATCCACAGCCACACCCCAGCTGCTATCCAAAGAGTAGATTGATAAGATGGAAAGGAGGAAGAACTTGGAGAAGACGATGAAGAGTTGGTTCCGACAGGTCTTGTGTGTCAGAAACATGGGGATTAACCAGACTGTTCAGACAGCCAACAAGTTCTTAGACTTGTAGCAATCCTTGGAGGGCACCAAGAGGCTATGCACTGACTTCCCTGCAGCATACGACTCCACCTTTCCAATGATCGAGACTATCCTTCAATTTCCAGAAGCCACGTGGGAAAAGGAGCTTGCGTTTAAGAAGGATGATCACTGGGTGATGGATGTATGGCGGCGGGACTTTAGCAATAGGAAGGAAAGGTTGGAGCAAATAATGAGCAAGGTGGATCCGGATATAGAATGGATAAAGGAAATCAGGGCAGAATGCACTCGTTATCTCAAGATGATGACAAAATATGATATGCCCACAGTGCAGATGGATCCAGAAAAGGTGAGGCCCTACTTCCAGAAGAAAATGGAGGACGAGATGTCTAACGAAATAACAATGGAATTTATGAGTTTTGCTGCCCGTGCATTTGACCAATCAGAGCTATTCAGAGATCAAGGTATAAAATACAATGAGGATTGGAAAAGGCTGGAGGATAACGCGAAGGAGTGGAGCTACCAAGTGCTAAGGTATGAGATTATTGAAGTGGACAAGCTCCAGGCGGTCATCCTCAAGTTCATAGAATATGCAGCATCCAAGAAGCAGGAGGACAGCCTTGTTGATGATAAAGAGCTCCCTAAAGAGTAGCTACAGTAAAACAACAATCAGCTAAAAGACGAAGTGCTATAGTGTCGTCACTAGGGGACAAAATAGGGAAAATGACAAAATGTAATTTTAAATTGTGATATATTGGGGGTAGGTGAAACCCTATTTTGTAATGAATCTTGGCCACACAATGAGAATTAATCTTGGCCATTCATTTGAATTTTTTGTCACTATAAATAGGGCTCTCCTTTCATTTGCAAAGGGAGTTGAGTTGTTGTAAAGACATGCTACAGAAATTTATAAGGAAAAGACATTGACTTGGTACATTTTCTGAGTTTCCCACATGTTACTTGATTCAATCTCCATTGTTAGATGTTTAACTTAGGTTTTATTGCTATTCTAGTTAACTGTTTTCTTGCTTTGGTAGATTTTAGGAATGTTGTCCTATGATCATGAAAATTCCTGTTGTGTAGATGACTTCTTAGTCCATACTTTTAAGCTATTTGTTGATGGTAGATAGCTGTGTAAAGTTAGTCTGGGCTTAAATTCAAAGCTGCTCCAAACTTTCATCTTTGTTCATGCATGCACATGGTGGATGAAAGATGAAACATTTGCAGACCTTAGAAGATAGCACAAATTCCATGAGACTGTGAGATTTCTGGCTAAGTGGAATATTGTTTCCAAGAAGCTGTCCATTGCAGGAACTACATCATCGCTGTTCACAATTAGTTGCAGATCTAGGAACCTCCTTTCTTCCCTGCCCTTTTTCATTTTATTTAATGAGTAACCTATGCTAAGGTTCATTGCACATTGTAAAGCTAAATCCAATGACAAAATGGAGTTCAAGACTGTTGTTTGAACCTACAGCAAATGCATAACAACTCTCCCATCTTAAGAACTTTGTTTCAAGAATCCAACTTCCCCACTTTGTAACTCATCCGTAAGTCTGCCTTGTGATTCTAGCAAATCACATAAATCAATTGAGATATTCCAAGCACTATCAAGACCTGACATTAGAGACCTTGGGATAGTGTTCTGCAATCTGATTGTGGAAGATTGTCTTTCAAGAGAGGTAGTGCACCTGCGCACTGCCTATGTTGAGAAGTGCATAAAAAACACATCAACAAGTCTAAGATAACCATTCACATTTTGGTGCTAGAAAGAGGGCAAAAATATCAAATTTAACACTTTTTTTGGTCAATTTCGTTGATTTTTCAACAGGTTTGTTTGTTATTCTCGATGTAGTGCATTCATGGCTTCTTTCAGCGCATAGGTGGTGACTTTTGGTGCATCTAAGCTCTGTTATAGTGCACCCACAACATCTTCCAGCGTATTCACCTACTGTCTTAGCACATGTGGTTTGAATTTTAGCGCATCTAGTCACTGTTTTAGCGCATCTAGTCACTATTTTAGTGCATCTGGTCACTATTTTAGCGCTTTTATAGTCAATCTTAAAATGGCCATATCTTGGTCATATGAAGGTCTTTTTTGAAGTTTTTTTTTTAAATAGGGTATAATTTCATAAGCTATGCAATGGTGTAAGTGTTTCTCAATTTTTGTATAGTTAAAATTTTCAATTTTACATCAAAAGTTAAAACACATTATAATGTGGTCTAGATTCTAGGGTTTTTATGCTTAATCATTCATCTAACCCTTATATCTTCTTGTTTCTTGATCTCATCTAACATTTTGAGCACTTTTGCATGTTAGGAATTCAAGAAGGGAAGGGAGGAAACAAAGACAAAGGTTCCTTATGGCATTTTCTCTCGATTGTAACAAGTGTTTTTAAACACTTTGGGAGCAATTATAATCCCATTTTAAGGCTTTTGTTATCTTCAATTTTTAGGACTCAAAATAATTTTCATATGGGATTAAAAATAACAAATCAAAGGGATTAAAAAGAAATTAAGGAATTGACTAGAGTTGGTTTTGGATCTAAAAATTGAACAAGCAAACTTCACACTTCATCTTGGTGCTTAAAAAGAATCCATTATTGCTTTTGAAGTTAAAATGAACATGTGTTTTTTGTGTTTTGTAATCTCTTTTACAAAGTAATATTATTTAAAAGGTGTATGCACTTCTCTCACACTTCACGATGATCTTGAGAATCAAAAGTCTTTTAGTGATATTAAATTGTATAAAAGATTGCCTCCATATTTCAATTTGGGTTTCTTAAAATTGAACAAAATATTGCTAGTGTGAGTTGAGTATATCGTGTGTGTTCTCTCTTTGTTCACGTGAACAAAGATTGATCGAACTACGAATGTGCTTGCTCACTATTTTTTACCTCTAGAGGGGCCTGCCTAAGACCAATTTGAAGGCAATTCCAACCGTTTTTTCACTCGGGCCGATATACAAATGGATAAGACTAAACTGTCAAGTCCTCATGGTATGTAGGCCTTATCTGTGCAATGTCTTTCAGAATAGGGTGCTACCTTAAAAAGTATAAGCGCCCCTAGTATGATTAATTAAATCCTTTAGTGGCTTGTTGGATGCTCGTGTGGTGCCATGTCCTCGATCACCCTGACTAAGAACCAATTTGTGTAGAAGCCAAAATACTTACTATAAATTTTTGGTGCAAGAACGGTCATTCTGAAGTTGTCCCACATTTTTGCAGTTTTTGGTAGAGATGAAAAGTTTGTCATGGGAGATTCATGAGAACTGAAGTTTGGCTAACCCGTAGAATTGAGTTTCGTGGAGGGGAGCCAATGTGGTCAAGCTTCTAATCATCCACCAAGAATAGGCACAACTAGATTTATCCAAGTGGGAATTCAACAAATATTATCTCTTTCTATCCTAGGGTTGTGCATCATTTTGGAAGCAAAAAACACTTTGCTTGGATCTAAAACATTGGAAAACAAACATTCAACCATGATCATCAAATTTCAAACCCTTTAGGAGGAGAAAATACCTTCGAAGAAATTCAAGTGCTATTGCTTGCCCTAGGGATTCCATCCTTAGAGGCTTCTAAGTATTTGGATTTGTATCTCAATTTTCTCTCACTAAAGTCAACATTAGGGAACTATTGCCTTGATTTCCTTGATTTCCACATAATGGACATTGTGGGATGAAAATAAGTTGGGACATTATACATTTAATTTAAAAAGCTAAGGCAAGAGATTGTTTGTGGTAAAAATAACTCATTAAGAAAAAATAAGAACAATTGAACCCCACACATGTGTTGTTCCAAATGATCTCCTGAAAGATCAAAATCCAAAAACCAAAGTCTAAAAGTCTTAGTCCAAGAGCTCTTAAGAAACATTTATCTATGCTTTACGAATTTAGAGAGAGATTGGTCTTCAACTTTTACAAGCATGCATCAAAGAACAATATGAATTTGTATTCATTTTACTATTTTCAAAATCCAAGACTTTTTCAAAGGTTTGAGTATCTCACATAGGAAGTATTAGCATGTTCTTCAACACCTAGGTCTAGTAAACAAAGGTCTCTCTAAGTCTCTTAGGATTAAAGTCAAAACTCTCATCCATCCTCAAACATAAAAATCAAAATCCATCTCACAAACAACTCTTGGAAATCTTGAAAAAATCCTTCATATTAGACTTTGGGAAAATCCTCTAGAAACAAATCGAAATCATCTTGTTTGACTAGGTGTTTGTAGATGAATCCTTCTTCACACACCTAGTTAAATTATCATCTTGTGGACAAATTTACTCTAAGAAAACATCCAACCTCTTGGAGTTTATGAGTTCACTATCCAAACCAAATCCAATCCAAATCAAATCAAACCAAATCAAAATCAAAATCCAAAATCAAATCAAACATAAATCCAAAAGTCGTAAAGTTTAGTATCTCCTTCAACATTTCTTAAGAGTTCAAAACATTCACAAATCACCCATCATTTCACTACCTCGTCACCATCCTTGATCCTTAATATCTTAGACTTTCTTTTTTGTACCTAAATTTTAGATCAATCCAAGGGGTTAGAGGTTCACCTCCCACATTCCTAAAAATTGATCCTCATTTTATGGTCCAAACTAGATCTCAACTCAAGAAGAGCATGGAAACAAACAAAGAAACCTCCACTTCAAGTGACTTAAGTCAAACTGCACCCAAAATCAATCCCATTGGGTCTAGCAATCCCACACTCAATCTTCCTCCACTTCCACAAGATTCTCAAGAAGGTGGCCAAGTGGAGGACATCACCAACAATGTTCTAGGGATGACTCAAGATGAAATCATTGAAATGGTCCAAAATCCCGAGACTCACAAAATTGTCAATGCCATGATGAAACTTAATCCCTCACAATACATTCTAGAATTGGAAAAATAAGGTGCTAAACTCCCTTCTGACTATGATGTGAGCACTCTTGTGGAGAAATCTATTGGGATTATGCCACCAGTCTCCTTCACACCATCCTTTCAAAGCATCACTCAAAGCATCTGACAAATCACATCATCCATTGCTCCAACCCAACCAATTGTCAACAAGGGGAGCTCATTACTTCATGCTCTTCAAACACACCCCCTTGTGAACAACCAAGAATTGGATGCAAACACCATCTTGGGTCAATCTGTTCCTCAAAATTTGAAACACCCATACATTTCACTCACTTTTCATGACCCCAACGACCCATCCTCTTTTCATGTAACACTGACATATCCTCTTAACACACAAGTCTCTCTCCCCATGACTTCACAAGGAGAGGTTGGATTATTTGGGAAAGGGGGAATATTTTACCCCTCATCGTCATCATTTCCTTGAGGGAACACACCACCCATCTTCCCACCATTTCCACCTCTACCATTAACATCCAAACCACTCCTCAGTTTAGGGAAACCCCCTTTACCAAACCTCAATCAACAAAATCAAAACAATCCCCCAATCATAAATCAAAACATCACACCAAATCCTCTTATCATGCCATCAATATTGCAACAACATGTGGCAACAATCCAAAAATCTCAAGCAATCACTACACCATCCATAAATCTAGACTATCAAGGACCAAGCCCATCAATCACACCACCTACCACACAAACCTCTATCATCAATCCAATGACACCTCTCATCACAACAACTCACACTATTTTGAATCTGCCACCACCACCACCAAGACCAACACATGTCCAACCAATATAGCATCACATTACAGGTAGCTCAACAAGCCTATCAAAAGGAACTTCAACAATTCCAAGCTCAACAAACACAAAACACACAAATTGTACAACAAGTTGCTCAACAAATGCAAACAACTCAAGCAGCACAACAAGCACAATAGGCTTCCCAAGCTCAAGCTTTGTTGCAACAACAACAAGCCACCCAAGTTGTGCAAGCAACTCAAGCTGCACAAGCCACACAAGCTACACAGGTTGCCGAGGCTGCACAAGCTGCCCAACAAGCTCAAGCTCAGGAACATGCCCAATATCAAGCTCAACAAGCACAAGCACAAACATAATACCAAGTAGCTCAACAACAAGCATATCAGCAAGCCTTGCAACAGTACCAAGCCCAACAACAAGCATTGATCACATAAAAAAGCTTGCAACAAACTACCACCACCATACCCAACACTCCACCCATCACCCAAACGACTAAACTATTTCAAAACATATTCACCCCACCTCCCGATCTGCAAAACGATGTGTCAACACAAATCAAGTTGCTCTAGTAACAAGTGCTAGACCTCTAATATGGGAAAACAATAAAAACACCAAGCAATTTGTGCCCCTATCCATTCAACAGGAGCCTTGCGATGGTACCATTCCCAAAAGGGTTTGAAATCCCTAAATTTGACAAATATCATGGGACAAGAAACCCTGAAGATCACATTAGGGAATCCTAAGTACATTGCATAGAAGTTGCATACGACCATACATATCTAATGTGACTATTCCCTCAAATTTTGGTTGGGACCGCCATGGAATGGTTCTCTCGCCTTCCTCCTGGAATCAAAAAGTTCCAAGAAATCATGGACACATTCATAAAAAATATGCATTCAACATTGGCATGGATGTGAGTCTAGAGGAACTATCTGCACTCAAACAAGCCAAGGGGGAAACATTCACATCCTTCTTGCAATAATGGCGATCCAAGGCCAACAAGAGCAAGTGGGCCATGCTAGAGGAACAACAAATATGCACCATCATTGCCAATCTTGAGAAAAATTTGTCCTTCCATTTAAAGATGCAATGTATCACTAGATATGACCATTTGATCCCCAAGGCACTCAACATCGAAAGAGCCCTTATTGCACAAGGGGGGACACCCACATATCAAGAATATCAAGATAATTGCCCACCCACCAGTTACAATGAGAAACCTCACATGGGAAAAGAACAAAAATGTCACTAATGATGGTGTGGTTGATGTGAACGTCATAATCAATGCTCCAAAACAAAACACTCAATCATACCAGTAACCACATGGAAACAATCAAAAGAACACACAAGCCAACATAGTATCACATCAACCACCCAACAATCAAGTCAACAATTTGAATAATCAAGGAGGACCACCCTCGTGGAACAAATATCCCCCCAAACAAAAATACACAACCCTTGGGGAATCAATTGAATCTGTCATGAAGAAACTGGTAAACGAGAATCTCATCAAAATCCCCATCTATAAGAATTATCAAGAACCCCAAGTGAAACCACCATGGTACAACGAAAATCACCTTTGCAATTTTCATAAAATCAAAAGACACAACAAAAAGTTGCATGAGGCTGAAAAATATGATCCAAGACCTCATCAATGACAAGGTCATAAATGTTGAACAATCGGCCGAAATCAAGACCTAAAGATATACACGAATCCAATGTCGGATCATATCAAAGGGAATAACCACAGAAAGAAAAAGTATGGCAATGTAAACCATGTGTACGATCATGTTGTCACATCCCTAGATGAAATGGTCATTGTTATTAATGTCAAAGGAGCCAAAGCCGATTGTGGAGTCACCACACATGGTGGAAAGGTCACCATTGTTGGATCATCACAACCACCTAGGGCATCCACCTCAAATATGAAATATGTTCCCAATGGTTATAATGTCTTAGGTCAGCTGAAAAGAACCCCCACTCTTATCTCCATCATGGAGTTACTGAAGATCTCACTTGCACATAGAAAATTTTTAGAGGAAGCATTGGCTTCATCCACCAACTCCGCAGATCTTGATGTTGGCCAGTTCCAAGCTATGGTCAGACACATCACAACTCTCCTAAATTTTTTTGATAAGGACTTTCCCACCCAACCATCTCATAATCACGTGCTCCATATTGAAGTCCTCATTCATAAAAATAAAGTCAAAAGGGTCTTGGTGGATGGGGGTGCAGGTCTAAATATCTGTTCGCTCAAACTAATAAATAATTTGGGATTCTCTGAGGATTCCATTGAAAAAGGTAAAGGTATCACAATCAGAGCATATGATGATTAGGAAAGAGTGTCTCAAGGCACTATTCAACTCCCTATTCAAGTATGCCCAACCATTATGGAAACCACATGTCAGGTCCTTGATCTTGATTTACCTTATAACATCCTCCTGGGGCATCAATGGATCCATGGGATGCAAGTTGTCGCATCCACTTTCCATCAGTGTGTCAAATTCCCATATCAAAATCAAGAGGTCACAGTCCATGGTGATCCTGAGCCCTTTTATTATTGCAAGAACCTGGAAGCAAAGTACTATAAAATCCCTCAAGTCCCAAAGAATGATGAAGGCCCTTCAACCCCATATGTGGACCTAGCTACTTTAGCCTCCACTTCCGAGACAAAGACACCTGCCATTCCTAATATCTTTGAAATCAAGGTCATTGTCCAAGAAAATGAGTGTGGGGATTGCAGAATGAAGAAGAGTGATTTTATAATAGGAGAGTTACCTCAATCTCCTAGGTCCCATGGACAACCCCAACCAATTGAAACATCATCCCAAACTTTTAAAGTAGACCCCTCTAGGTTCAGATGTTGGGGAGATCTAAGTCAGGAAGTAGTAGACAAAAAAGACATATCAAGCTTGTTGTACCAAGATGAAAGGCTTGTGCTTGATCTTCCCATGGATAAGAGCAACAAAGGATTGCAAATGATGCTTGGTATGGGATATAACAAAAACAAGAAACTTGGACAAAATGACAATGGTCTTCTAGGAATGCTCATTCTTGAGAAGCGTATGAGAAATCTTGGCCTCGGATGTACCCCTCCGAAGGTAACCATACTTGACAAAGGCACCCCAGTTAGAAAGGTCAAAAATCCCCCTTAGTTATCAACATTCGCCCTTTAGTTACCAGTATCCACAGGTCGAGTCATAGACAACTTTACCTTTGACATAACCGATGTATGCAGTGATGAGGATCCCATAACTAACTTACCTATTCTATTCGAGGATTCCTCCCTTCTCATGATTAGTACACTATCTTTTGAGTCAAACAACCAAACCCATGAGATAAACTTAGTCTATCCCCAACTCATCGATTAAGACCAACGCGAACCACCAATTTGGACACATTTGAAAACAATGAGGTGCTCTCAAAATTCATGGGATTACAGGATACTATACCATGTGGAGATCACAAGGATAGGTTTGACATTGTGCTAGACACACATGCCTACTATGGGGAGACAATTGAATACTTTAGTCGCAAAAGTGAAAAATTGAGAATAATATCTAGGTCTTTGAGTGAAAACCACACTGTGGAACTCTTTGACCCAAAACCAGTAAAAATAAAGGATGCATCTAATGGTGAAAACCTCTCTGAGGCATCGAAGGATGAAGGATTCAATCTTCCCCTTAGTGCTATTCATCAAGAGAAGTCAATAGTCTTAGTAGAGAAGTGCAATCCAGTCAACCTGGGAACAGAAGAAACGCCACATATAACCTTCTATGCAGAATCACTCCTAACAGAAGAATAGGAACTCCTAGCTGCGTTTCTGAGAGAAAGAAAATTAAACTTTGCATGGACCTATGCGGACATGCCTGGCCTTGATCCAAAGACTGTGGTTCACCACCTAGTGGTATATCCCAAAGAAAAGCCAGTGAGACAAAAACTAAGGAATATGCATCCCCAGATTGCATTGTTGGTCAAGATGGAATTATAGAAGCTCCTAGATGTAGGGTTCATATGACCGATTGATTATCCAGAATGGGTCTCAAATCTTGTACCTGTTTCAAAGCCCACTGGGGGAATCCGCATCTACATAGACTTCAGAGACCTTAACATTTCATGTCCCAAGGAAGATTTCCCTCTCCCAAACATTGATATGATTGTGGATATGACGATAGGACATGAAATGCTATCATTAATGGACAGATTCTCAAGCTCCAACCAAATCATGATAGCTAAGGATGACCAACACAAAATGACTTTCACTTCTCCGTGGGGGACATATTGCTGGAATATGATGCCATTTGGGTTGAAGAATGCAAGAGCTACCTATCAAAGGGCCATGACACTAATATTTTATGATATGATTCAAAAAATTGTGGAAGATTATGTGGATGACATATTGGCTAAGTTAAAGAAATGTCAATATGACATAACAGCTCTAAGCTCCATCTTTGACAGGCTGGAAAAGTACAAGGTCCAACTAAATCCAAGAAAGTGTGTCTTCAGGGTACAATTAGACAAGCTCCTAGGGTACATTGTATCCATGAGAGGAATCAAGGTAGACCCCACCAAAGTCAAAGCAATCCTTGAAATGGAGGCACCAAAAACATTGAAACAGCTAAGAGGCCTACAAGGAAGACTCCAGTCCATCCACTGATTCATAGCACAACTAGCAAATAAGGCTATCCCATATTCTCATCTACTCCACAAGGGGGTAGCATACAAATGGGACAAGAAATGTGATCAGATATTCAACAAGATCAAGGAGTACTTACTCACACCACCAGATCTCATGCCGCCAATTCCAGGCAAACCCTTGATCCTGTATATATCAACAACAGTAGCTCTTGGTGCTCTCTTAGCACAACACAATGAAAATGTGAAAGAGAGAGCTATTTATTACATCAGCAGAACCATGGTGGGACACGAGCTAAATTACACATCCATTGAGAAATCCTACTTAGGTGTCATGTTCACAGCATAGAAGTTCAGACACTACATGCTAGCACATCAGATAAAACTCATTGCAAAGATAGACCCTCTCAAGTACCTTCTTTCTAAAGCAACGCTTACAAGGCGAACAACTAAATGGGTTATGATCTTAATAGAGCACGAAATTGAGTATGTGGAACGCAAGGCCATTAAAGGACAAGAAATTGCAGATCAGTTGACAGAAGCACTGATAATTAAGAGAATCCACTAGTATCAAAATTCCTTGATGAATCAATCTTTAACTTAAGCATGGAAGATTACTGAAAAAATTACTTTGATGGATCGTACACACAACATGGGTCAGGAGTAGGGGTCTTTTTCATCACTCCACAAGGGTATTGCATACCAAAATCATACAAGCTATCATTTCCTTGAACAAATAACATTGCAAAAGATGAGGCTCTTGTCATAGGGCTGAGAATTGCAGTGCAGTGGCAGAACATGACACTCAAAGTCTATGGAGACTCACAACTCATAATCAACCAGGTAAACAATGAGTACCAAATGAAGGATGACAAGTTGAATCCATACAAGAAACTGGTGGAAAGCCTCAAAGATTTCTTCATTGATATCACATTTGAGCAGATACTTAGAGCAAATAACAGAGCAGTGGATGCTATGGCTACAATTGGATCGCTACTAGATATCCCACGCAACATCCCAAAGCAATAATTCCTCGTAGAGCAGCTTCTCGTACTAGCATTCAAGGTACCAGATTCTAAATTTGTGTGTGAAATTGTTGGTCTCAGTGATCCCTGGTATCATGATATATACACCTACTTGAGAATAGGAGTCTTCCCCATTGATATAACCTTGAACCTTAAAAGAGCATTTGTCAAGAAGTCATCCTATTTTGTCATCTTAGGAGATACCCTATACCATAGGAGCATTGAAGGAACCCTTTTACGATGCCTAAACACTGAGGAAGCTTTGACTGCTTTAACTGAGGTACACAATGGAATTTGTGGGTCACATTCTAGTGGTATGACCTTGGATAAGAAACTACTGAGGACTGGGTACAATTGGCCTACAATGGAAAGGGAAGATCACAACTATCTCTGAGGGTCTCAATAGCATGGGGATCTCATCCATGCACCAGCTTAGGAGCTCCACCCAATCATTACACCTTGGCCCTTCTCGTAGTGGGGGATCGATCTCATTGGAAAAATCACTCCCAGCTCATCCAGTGGACATAAGTTCATCATCACCGCCACGGAGTACTTCACAAAGTGGGTAGAGGCCATTCCCATGACCTATATCACAAGAAAGAAGATATCCAAGTTCATCATGAACTACCTAATTTTCCACTACAGTGTCCCTCAAGCCATTATCTTAGATAACAAGACACCTTTCATAAACTAGGATGTTTGAGACCTATGTCAAAAGTTCAATATCCAACATCACTTTTCCACCCCATACTACCCCCAAGGAAATGGTCAAGCAGAAGCTACCAATAAGACCATCCTAAAAATCCTCAAGAAAATAGTCAATGGCGTTGATCGTGACTGACACTTGTAATTGAATCCTGCCTTATAGGCCTACCAAACGAGTACCTGCACACCAATAGGTGCAACCCCATTCTCCTTGGTCTATAGATCAGAACCCATCCTCCCCATTGAGACAGAGCTCCCATCCTTGAGAATATCATTGCAGAATCTCATCACAGATGAAGAATATCGAGTGTCCTGATTGAACGAGCTGTAATTACTGGATCACCGGTGCATGGATTCCTTAAACCATTTGCAGGTCTACCAAAATGGTCTCAAGTGGAGTTACAACAAGAAGATCAAGAGTCAAAACTTTCAAGTCTATGAGCTCAAATTGAAGGAGAACCAGAAAAATGTACCTAATCTAGATAGAAAGGGAAAGTTTGAACCCAATTGGTTGGGACCCTTCATCATCACAACAAGCTACAAGTCAGAGGCATATCAGTTATCAACACCAGAAGGCAAGCCTCTGCAGGAGCCCATGAATAGCTCCCATCTCAAAAAAAATTATGCCTAATCTTACAAGGTATAAATTCAAAAAAACCAAAAAAATTAAAAGATATAAAAAAAAAGGGATTGAAAACAGTAAAGAGAAAAAAAATCGTCCTCTAGTGAAAACCACTTCGGTGGCACTTTGGGCAAGTACCTTGGTGAAAACCTAGCAAACATGCACCTTGTGTAAATAAGCACTTTCCATCCACCATGATCTCCACGGCTCATTTTGCATTATCCATCCATCACGCTTCCATATCTCCATTTGTCACCCATCTGTGTCTGCATCATAGCTTGATCTTGTGTTTGTATCATGATCCCTCCTAGTACTACTCATCCCATGACCAAGGTCGGTTTGTCCTGCCTATATCAGAGTAGTCTACTGCATCACACTGGGGGCATGTTCTTACATTGAATAGGATTCGTTTATATTCTTGAAGTTTTCCTTAAAATTAGAAAATCCAAAAAATCCCAAAAATGTTTAGAATATATCAAAACCCAAAAACTGGTTAGAAAGTCGGTCAAAAAGTCAAAAAAAAAGTTGTCTTGTCAAACTATGGGTCTCTGAGCTCTGAACATAGGCAAGGTTAATCTTTGATCATCCCCTGAGATACTTAGGTCAGTCCTTTAGGAGTCCGTCACAATAAACTGGCAATCCATTTGTTCATATCTCATCAATAATAAAGTTTGTGTCGGTTCAACTACGTGGTCTCTGTGTGTATAACGTAGGCAAGACTAATAATTGATTATCCCCTGGGGCCCCTAGGATAGGTCTTTAGGTTAGTCTCTTGGTCAAAATATCAGAAAACACCAAAACATTGGAAAATTGGAAAATCAAAACAATTGCAAAATCTTGAAAATACCAAAAAACAACCTCAAAACATTTCATAACACCCAAAAACATCAAAATATTTGAAAAAATCCATCCATCCCCATCTCGCTTTCACCCACAATAAACATCCACTCATAATAAATCATCGTCACCCTCAACCTTTGGTAAAACAATTGGAAACAAGTCTAGTAGGTCAAAAAGTGAAAAACTCAAGTGTCAAAAGTCTCAAGTCTAGGTCAATAAGTAAACAAGTTGGCCAACTCTTGGTATTAATAACCCATCATCCAATCAATCCCAAATCATTTGATAACATCATGTCCTAGGATGCATCCTTCCTACAATGGACATCAACATCGGGCATCGCCGTAGTTTAGTCTTTGCTAGCGGTATGAAGAACATTAGCTTGGTTGTTTGCTTGATCTTTGTCTTTTGACTTATCTTATTATGCCCATTTTGATGACCTCTCGATGATGTCCAAACAAAAGGGATTTAGAGAGAAAGGAATGGGGCAATGATCATTATCTTTTTATCTGTTGTGCTTGTTGGATATTCTTGTAATATAACCTTGGTCATGCATGCTTTGTTTGGTTTGTAGGGAGGGTGTTTTAGGTGTCTTATTGACCACATAGGAAGGCTTGTCTTTTTATGTTTTGGTCTAAGATGTTTGAAATATTTGAATTTCATTTTAAATAAGGTTTTGTATGTCAGGTGTGAACAAGGGTACTCCTATTTGATTGTCGAGTCAAAGTCCATCACACTAGGTGTAATTCCATCCTGGTTCTTTATACCTTGATGCATCGTGCCTATGTATGTTATCAAACATAAGGTAAGTAGGCCCTTTTAAAACCCCAATTCCTGATAAGCAAAGCATCATCATTCATCCATATTTCTAATAAATTATTGACAAATCATGGACTTGTTGGATCCTCTTTTCATCATCTTATTTCTTCTTTCTTCTCTCTGAACTAACATGGTATCATGACAGTCAACCAAACACCACCAATGCATACATCCTGCATCCGCAAACTATCAACATACTGCATATCATTCATATCATTCACATACATTGAGATAAAACATCCATTGCATAATCATATAGGCGTCATCACATCATCCATACATACATACATACTGCATCATCATATTACACATAGAAAAGATGCTGAAAAGAGAAAAAGAACATATCATAACATCATCCATCTCACATGCATTGCATCATCATTTTAGTTGTTTAGGATAATATAGATTGGTTATTCTAAGCATCTTAAAACCATCCCATTTGCACCATCATCATAACTATCCATACATCCATCTTGAACCTCTTTGTCATGAGATCGACCGTTAAATCAAGATTTTCTTTCAATCTTTCGAGGGGGCAGTATACCAACATAATTCTTTCGTTGGGGCAGCAGTGGGGCATTCGAAAAAATTAGAATTTTTTTGAATTTTGATCTCAGCGAGGTTATTCTTTGAACCAACACAACAGGTACATTGCTTCAAAGAGGGGAAAAATGTAGACATGTAAATTATACAGATCGATCTCATGTACCTGATCCTAGTTTACTAACATCAGTTATGCCTAGATCATCTTCTTTACTAACCATTTAATTGAATAACCCTTATTTAATTAAATTCATCATTTTCCTCTTTTAATTAATTAAATAAATTTTATTTGATTAAATCATCATCTTCTATTAATTAAATAAATCATTTTGTTTAATTAATCCTAATGTTCCTCTTTTAATTAAATAAATTCCTTTATTTGATTAAATCATATTTTCATCTCCTTTAAATTAAATAAACTAACCTTTATTTGATTTAAGTCTAACATCATCCCTTTTTAATTAAATAAATCAAATTTTATTTAATTAAATCTAATATTCATATTCCTCTCATTTTGATTTAAATAAATCCAAAAATATAAGTCAAAGTGTCAAATCAAACTAATCTCCATCTAAGTTAATTAAATCTTGATTAACTCTAACACTAATCCATCAAATCCTCTAGATTTTGTAACTTGCACAAGTAAATCAATTTAATTGATTGATAAATTAATCTATTTTCATTCAAAAGGGCATCAAGTTGGAATATTCTTCAAATTTGAAATCTCCCTCCCAAAGGTCTTATCCTCCAACTTGGCATTTATGACTCTTACAAGTCCTTTTTCTCGAGCCAAGTGGCAATAACTCCTCTTCCACATCTTCCTCCGCAAGCCAACTTTCAAATTTCAAATTTCCACCTAATAGCATTTATTTGCATATTCATCAAAATGTGCTCCACATCTCTTCAATAGCATGTTGACAAGTGGCATTTTGCTATTGGTTCTTCTTTTGTCCCACATTCATCCTTTTTGCTCATTTTTTCATCCTTCTCTCCTATAAATGGAGGACTCTTTTACTAATTTGGGATCCACAACTTTATGCAAAGTCATTATCTACAGATTTTAGGCAAGTTCATCCATTGTTAATGAAGGTTTTCATAGCATTTCATCACCGTAGCTAGGTTATTGCAACTTTCATCAAGGAGCACACAATCTTCATCAAAGTTCATCAAAGCTTGCAAGGAATTGGGAAAGGGCTATTTTCCACATCAAAATAGCACCAATTCCCCCATGGGATTGAGGGTTTGAATGTTTTGAATTAAGATTACTTAGCTTTCAATAGATTTTATTTGATATTCTCTCTTGTTTTCTTGATCATTTCATTTCAATGAATTGCATGGGGAATGATTGTTTTAGATGTGTTTGATGACTAACATTGTGTTGTTTGTCTATGTTTGAACAAGTCTAGAATAACCATTCATAGAAAGATAATTAGTAATCTCACCCTTAATGATGGAACTATGGTATATGAGGAGGGGGATATAGCTAATGTTGTTGTCTCCTTCTTCAGGTAAACATTTGAAGATGGAGAGCCGAAGATGAATGACCTGCCCAATTTTGTGGAAGTTATTCCTAAGGTGTTGAATGAAGTTGATAATATGGGAATGTGCAAGGATGTCTCTCTCAAGAGGAAGTTAAAGTTTTTTTCTCATTTGGTGCTTTTAAATCCCCTAGTCTAGATGGGTTTCCTCCTTTCTTCCAAGCTTTTTGGGAGATTATCTCTCAAGATTTTCTTATTGCCACTAGAGACTTCTTCATATTTGGTAAAATCCTTAAGCAATTGAATCAAACCTTCATTGTACTTGTTCCCAAAGTGGTAGAGGCTACTACTATGTTTGAATTTCATCCTATTAGCCTTTGCAACACTATTAATAAGATCTCTAAAGTTTTGGTTAACAAAATTAAACCTTCACAGACTTATCTCTCCTTTCCAAAAAGGTTATGTCCCCAACAAGTAGATTCTTGGTGTAGTGCTTACTACTCATGAACTCATCCATTATATTGAAAACAACAAAAGGCCCACTATGCTCCTAAAAATTTCTACATCAAAGGCTTATGATAGACTATTATGCCCCTTAATTTTGTTTGTCCTTAAAAAAATTGGGTTTGGTAAGATACTCAAAATTATTAACACTTGTATTTCCTGGACCCTACGTACTCAATGTTGGTGAATGGTATCCCTAGAGGATATTTCTCAAGGGGTAAGTGGTTAAGATAGGGGGGCTCCCTCTCCCCCTACTTGTTTATTTTGGCTATGGAAGCTCTGAGTAGAATCTTCCAAAAACTTATTTTCTATAACAAACTCTTGGGGGTTAGAGTTGCCTACTCTTTAGCCCCTTCATCTCATCAATAATTTGTTGGTGACACCATCCTGTTTTGAGCCTCTTCGGTGGTGGAAGAAAAACTTTGGAAGGATATCTTGGATACTTATGCTAAAGTTGATGGGCATCATATTAACTACAACAAAAGCATGCTATAATTATTCAATTCTGAGAGCATTCTTAAAGACAAGATTATGAACATTTTGGGTTGCTAGTAGTATTTCCTACCTACCACTTATCTTGGCCTCCCTCTTACTACTAAAAAAAATCTAACACTTACTAGAACAACATTGTGGAAAGAGTGCAAAGAAAGCTGGTCAAGTGGAATATGAATCTTTTGAGGCAAAAATGTAAATTTCTATTGCTGAAGACCTCAATCCAAAATATTAAAGTATTCTACTTGTCCCTTTTTAAAATTCTCATGGCGATGATTGAGAAAATTGAAAAGATCAAAATAAATTTCTTGGGCTGGAGTTGAGGACAAAAATAGAATTTCTTTGGTTAAGTGGGATAAGATTTGCAAACCTAAGAGTCAAGGTGGATTAGGGATAAGGAGATTGAAGCAATTCAATACAGCGTTGCTTTCCAAAATTGGATGGAATCTAGTAGAAGGAAACAAGGATTGGGCTCACATTCTTAATGGAAAGTACTTAAAGAACAATAATCTGTGTTGTTTCTTTTCTTCTCATTTTATCCCTCATGGATCTGTTACATGGAATTGGCTACTCAAAGCAAGAAATGTTCTTAAGGAGTTAGTTTGGAATGTGGGAAATGACAAGAGTATTGAATTCTAAAATGATAAGTGGATTGAAGATCTCTCCTTATCTTCTAGCCAAATTTTGGATCTAGTTAGGGAACCACTTACAAGATTAAATGGTACCAAACTACATGGGTACATTATTTGGAATGGCCCCCATACCTCGTGGAAAGACTTTGAAAGTCATTTGAGAGGAAGGAACTTGAGAAGTGGGATACAACATGTCTAGATAGAGAAGGTGAATAGCCTGTACAAGCTTATTGTTTCTTGTTGTTTCTTCAGGCTTGATAAGAAGGATGTTTGTTGTAGGTCCCCTAGCCCTTCTAGGTACTTCTTTGTTAAATATTCTTATTCTCTTATTACGGAGGATAAGGACGATTCTACGTTAAAATAGAACATGGTTTGGAACAATAAAGTGATACCTAAAATCAATTGTTTCTAGTGGATGACCATGCATAATAATATCCTCACTATTGATAACTTGAATATTTGAGGATTCTCCTTAGTTGAAAATGTATCTATGCTACAAATGGAAGAAACCGTTAACCATATGTTTTTCCACCGTGAGTTTTCCAAATGGATTTGGGAGGAGGTCTTGGACCACTTGTTGATCTCCTAGACTTTCCCCAACATCTTAGCGATTTTTCCATCTCTTGGCATTTTGGTTCCCCCTACAAGAATCATATTATATGTGAAATACGAAACCGAATCCCTTGTCTAGTCACCTAATAGCTATGGAAATAAAGGAATAATATGGTACTTTGTGACCAATGGAGAAACAAAAATGTTGTCTTCAAAGTCTTCAAACATAGCCTTCAAGACAACATAAATTCTCTAACCTTTGGATCCTCCAATAAAATGTTGACATATACGTAATTAAGAGCCAAGCAAAACTGGGGAATCTCTCAAAGCTTAACCAATCTCAATTGGATAAATATCATATCCAAAAAGGAGACAAAATGGAACCTCCCTAAAAGGGGGTGGGTTAAGCTTAACTTTGATGGTTGTTCTAAGGGAAACCTTGGTGAGGAAGCAACGAGAGGTATATTAAGAGATGATAAAGGAAACCTCATTAAAGGATATTCTTGGGCTATTGGATGCAAATCAAACAATGTTTCTAAGGATATGGTGGTATGGCGGGGGATAAAAAGACTTCTTAGGATGGGGTTTCTTGTAGTGGAAATTGAAGGTGACTCTAAAATTATTGTTAACCTCCTTCAGAATGACATGGATACCTCATGTAAGATAGAAAAAAATATTGAGAATTACATAAATTACCTCAGAACCTTTCATTAGGTTAGATTTAGTCATATCTACAAGGAAGGAAACAACGTGACATATTTGGCTTGCAATTTTTGTCTACATTGTGAAGAATGAAATTATTGGCATTCAAATTTGAATCTTCCGAGCACCCTTAAGCATATTCTTTGGCCCGTATTTGTGTGGAGATCGACATAAACAACCCACTGTCAAGATTTTTGGAACTTCAAGTTGGGTCCACTTCATGGATTCAACAACTAGACTATGAGACTTTTCCCTTTCGATGTCGAGTCTACCATGAATATGGTCACCTGCATCAAAAATTCCCTAAACTTAATGTCTCAGGTATTTCCACTTATGCGGCTTCAGCTAAGATGCCTCCTCAATCAAAACCATCAAGAGATAAAGGGAAATCCCCATGTCTGAAGGGGAAACAAATAAGGAAGGTTTTGTTCCAATGAAGTCTCATAGTAAGGGAAGAGATAAAAAAACCCTTAACAATAGGCAAGATGATGCAAGTTTTAACCAATTTGAGGCCTTAAAAGATTTGGACTAACAATTGGTTGTCCTTGATAAGGATATTTCAATTGATACTATCTTGGAGGTGGAGTAGTTGGCTTCCAAATTGGATGGGAGTGGTAATATTTTTGTTGAAATAGGTACTTAGTCATTGATAAACTTTGTTCACACACCAAAATCTTCTATTTTACTAGTTACTCCAGTGGAGATTGAGGTGGATGTTTAATCAAATATGAATCGTGTGGACTCACAACCATTGGTTGTGGCTCAGGATCCTAAGAAGGGATTCTTAGTTTCTTCTTCCTTGGGCCTGCACCAGAAGAACTTTAAGAAGGGGTACTTAGAGAAGCCTTCCAAGGTAGGGAGGAAGAAAGAATAGGATAAGATCAAGTTAATGGGTGAGAATTTGGTGGAGTCAGGCTTAGTAAAACCTTTTGATTCACATTTTTATAAGCCCCAAAAATGATTGTTCTCTCTTGGAATGTGAGGGGTTTTAACAACATCCCTCGAAAAAAGGTTGTTTGGGAAATGATCAAGGCTCATTACCCTGATGTTTTGTTTATCCAGGAATCTAAGTTGTGTATGGAGGGCATGGTTAAGATAACCTCCAAGTTATGGTGGCATGGTTAGTGTCAGTGCATTGGGGAATAGGTTAGTGTTGGTGGGATTGCATGTCTTTGGGACAAGCAAAAGATATCCCCCTTATGGTGGATCATGGGTAGGTATTCCTTGTCCATGATTGCTTCATATTTAGAATCTCGAGAAATCCTGCTATTCTCTAATGTCTACGCTTTGAATGAACTACCTAGAAAGCTTCGACTATGGGACCATATAAGGTATGTGAGATCTTTAGCTCTTATGTTTCCCTCGGTTGTGGCTTGGGATTTTAATTCTATTCTCAATATTGATGAAAAGAGGGGAGGTTTAGATTTTCTAGAGCCCTCTTCGTCAATGTCTAAAAATAATATAACCCAACTGAATTTGATTGATATAAAGCATCTCAATGGTTTGTTCACTTGGAGTAATAGGAGTGGTGTGGATTCTATCTTTGAGAGGTTGGACAATTTTTTGGTTTCTAGTTTTTGGTTAGGCAATCAGTGGATCTCTAGTTCGGAAATCCTTGATTAAAGAGGCTCAAACCACTGTTCTATAAAATTTTCAGCACGTGGTCGGGAAAGTGCCAAGTATACTTCCTTCAAATTCCAGTTAATGTGGTTGCGGGAGCCTTCTTTGTAGGACCTTATAAAATATTGGCAGTCTCATGGCTTGCCTTTGCATTTGACAACCATGTATACCTTTGTCAAAAGGATCCATTTTGTGAAATTCCATCTAAGGAAGTGGAATAGGGAATGCTTTGGAAATGTCTTTAAGGAAAAAATTTCTACTCAAAATTGGATGGATATCATCTCTAGGTAGAATAGAGATCAAGGAATTACTCGGGAGTCCCTTAAAGTTGAAGCTGATGCTTTGGAGGAGTTGTCTAAATGGGAATTGCGGGAGGAGCTGTTTTGGAAGCAAAGGCAAGGATTGACTGGCTTCAAGAGGGAGATAGGAATACTGCCTTCTTCTTTAACTCTGTCAAAGTCAGGAGACATAAGAATTTAATCTTCTCTATCGTGTCCTCTCAGGGTGTTCAACTATCTTCTTTTTGGGATATCTCTCAAGAGGCCACTTGGTATTTTTCTTCCCTATTGACAAAATATTCTCTCGAGCAATTGGAGGAGGTTGTTTTCAATATGAAAAAGGCAAGGCTCCTAGTTTGGATGGGTTTCCAGTTGAGTTTTTTTAGAAATATTGGGAGATTATCAAATGGGATCTTTTGGAGGTTGTGCAAGAATCAAAAGATAGTAAAAAAATGCTAAAGCCATGAATTCCACATTCTTGTCTCTTATTCCCAAGAGAGAAGGTGCTAGTTCTCTTGACCTCTTTCAATCAATTTCCCTTTGTAATGTCATGTATAAGGTCATATCTAAACTATATCCTAAGAGACTGAATCCCTGACTGTTTATAGTTATCTCGAATGAGCATGAAGGTTTTGTGGCTAGCATACATATCTAGGATGTTGTTATTACAACTGAGGCTATCCATTCCATGGAGGTATCTAAAGAGGTCATGTTTGTTAAATTGGACATGGCTAAGGATTATGATAGGGTCAAATGGTACTTTCTTCGCAAGGTTCTTTTTGTTTTTTGGTTTGATGAGAGTTGGATTAATTGGGTGATGAGTTGTGTCATGTTGGTGTTGTACTCCGTGAAGATAATGGTGTTCCTTATTCTCTATTTGGTGCCTCTACGAGCCTTAGGTAGGTGACCCACTGTCTCCTTATCTTTTAATTATTATGGTTGAAGGTTTAGGAAGACTTCTAAAAGCCCATATGAGTTAAGGGCTTATTCACAGGTGGTGTTGGGGCGAAGGTTTCCTCCTCAGTCCCATTTATAGTTTGTGGATGATATTACGCTCTTGGCGTTGCCAGAATCAGGGAAGTGAGCAACTTCAGGCGATCTCTTGACATTTATTTTGCTACTTTTGGTTAGAGGACTAATGAAGGGAAATCCTCTATATTTTCTTCAACACTCCTCCACTTATTCAATCTAGAATTTCTCACATTCTTAGATTTCAAATTGGTAACCTTTCTTTCGTGTATTTGGGTGCCCCCCTCTCTATGTCCCCATTGCCAAGAGGCACTTGGTAGAGTATTCTAGATAAGTTAAAGGGTTATATCAATCATTGGAATTGTTGGTCATTGTCCTTTGTTGGGAGGATTATGCTCCTAAAGGCTATGGTTTAAGAACTTCCTATCTATAGGTGTATGGTTCAAGTTGCTCCTATAGGTTTTATTAGAGAGCTTGATGCACTCTCTAGGTAGTTCTTATGGTCTAGTATATTGGATTCCAAGAAGTGGTGTATGGTTAAGTGGGACTCTATTTGTAGGCCTATTCAACAGGGTGGTTTGGGTCTTCAGCAGGAAACTATTACTGGCTAGGATTTGGCTACCAAGCTTTACTAGCATTGGTGTACTAATCAGGATCAACACTAGGTCAAGATTCTCGAGGCTAAATATTTGAGAGGTGTTGCAGAGAATGATATTCCTAGATACTCTTTGGATGGTAAGGGGTTCATGATTTGGGATACACTTTAAAAAAAAACAAGCTTAATCAAGTAGGGCATGTTCTAGATTTGTCACAAGGGTGAGGATGCTCTTTTTGGGCTTGATTCCTGGGATGGTCGCCCAAAATATTTTCCACCCATCCTCATTTGTAGACTCTGGGCTGGCAACTTCAAGAAGTTGGGATGGTCGAAGGTGAGTGATTTCAAAGCTGTGGAGCGTTTGGGTTAGGTGGAGGTGCTTAAGTGGAAAGGATGTCACCTGTGGCCCCTAGGGGGCTCAAAAGAGGACCGTGTTGAGTTGGCTAGAATTTTAGCAGAGATAGTTTGCAACTCTTTGCAGTAGAGGGATGTCTTGGCTTGGACTCCTGATCTGAAAGGGGTATACTCGATGGATGTTGGGTATCATGAATTGGATAGAAGGAAGTGCAGGGAGGATGAAGCCCCTTGGTGTAAATATGTTTGGAATAAGTTTGTGTGGCCTAAATGAAACTTCTTCCTTTGGTTAGTTTCTATAATAGGTGTCTTGGGATAATCTTCTAAAGAGGGGTTGCCAGGGTCCTTCCATGTGTTTCCTATTGTAATATATAATTTTTCCTCCACTAGGGTTTTAGGACCTAGGGCAAAAAGCTTTCTATGCTCCACATTCAAGGATGTCCAAAAGATCTCAATGCAAAGGAGAAAGAGATATTGCAATAGGGATGTCCTAGGGGTTGAATCTAAACTAATGAGGGGTTCACCACCAAGTTAATACTTGAAAAAAATGTATGACATGCAATATCTAGTGACAAAACCTAGTGATGCATGAAACTTGAATAAATGTCCTATCAATGCAAATAAATTAAAACAACAAATCGAAAAAGTATAGAGGAGTACCTGGAAACCTGAGAGAGCTTGAAAGGAGACCTAAAATGCTGAAAATCCTAAAATTTTGGTCTACTGGGACTCATTCGCCAATCTGGGTGAATTAGTCCCAGATCTAGGTTTCTGCACAGGAACAAGTTTCTGGAAAAATGGTATCTGAATCTACAAAAATCTCAAAATTGACCTAAATTGGGACTCATTCACCCAAGGTGGAAAATGAGTCCAGTTAGGGTTTTTTGGAGCTTTAAAATCTGAATCTGGTCTTCAATGTCTGCTTTTTTTGTTCCTCTTTGTTTTCGGATCTGAAGCCTTGATTTCAGACTTGTAGATGACTTTTTGGTGAAGATTAGGACCTTGCAAATGGGGAGACAATTCCAACAACTTTCTCCAAGCTTGTAAACTAATTTCCAATGATCCTTCAAGTCTTCAAAGCACCTAGGTTTGCAATTACACAAAGAGAGATAGAAAAGTGTTGATTGTTAGGGAATAGGGGTTTGCCTTGGTCAAACCCCTTGTAGGTAATTAAACCAAATGATGAGACAATGAAATGAAGGTATGAAACATGAATCATGGACAATAATACCTTGGATGATGTCTTGTAAATCTACAACTCAACATGAAATAGCCATGAAGGATGTAGATCTTGATTTTGACAATAGGTGTCGAACAACGTTTGATTTTGGATCTTCAATGCTACATCACATCAGTAGCTCAATAGCATGCTTGATGCTTGATATGCTTGACATGATGATGGATCTTGAATTGCTACAACAATTGATGAAGAATTCTACCCTTAAATGCCTTTAAAAAGATCTTGAATTCTCTCTAGATGATATTGTGAAGTCTTGGAATGCTTAACTCTTGAATGCTTGACTTGATAACATGTAGACTTAACGAAATAATGATTTGAAAGCTCACTTATATAGGCAATCCATCTAATATCCCTTGTATTAGATCCCAAAGGCTGACATATATAAAATTTGAACTAAAACCCAATTTTTCCTGCTCAAAACCTTGAAAATAGGCCAAATGGGACTCATTTGCCAAGTTGGGAAAATGGGTCCCACAGGGCCTTTTTGATTGCTATAGTGTCAAAGAGTGTGTAAATTAAGCTTATTTGTTGATCTTGTTAGGTTTTGATTGAAGTATTCCTTGGGATGCATAATATAGGGTCTTAGGGGCCTATTAATGATGATATTAAGGTCATAAATGCAAGAGGGCCTAAAATTCAATGTGAAAGTGTAAATAAATAAATTTTACAACATTAAATTAAGGAAAAATTGGGTCTATTTAGCTTAAAAAGGCCCTAAATCCAATGTGAATGTGTAGAAAACATTACAACACTAGATTAGGTCCACTTAATTTACAAGCCTACTAAATTTAATGTGAAGGTGTCAATAAATACATGTTACAATATTAAATTAGGGAAAAGTTAAGTTTATTTAGCTTAGAAGGGCCCAAATCCTAATGTGGATGTGTAAAACTCATCACAACACTAGATCAAGGTGATATCAAGTCCAATTTATCATTAATTATTCCCAAATTAAGCAAGAGGAGGACTCTTTTTCCGTCATTACACCTATGTAGTAGTAGTGAGAAGTCTTTTTCATATTTGTTCTTCAAATGCTCTTTCTCCAGATTTATTTGGCACCTTTGGTAGGCGAGGTGGAGACACTCTTGTGTGCATGCTCTTTCCCTTACTGAGTTTTTGAGGACTTTGGGGAGGTCCCCCACTTACTCTTTCCCTCTCTAGATGGCTTGGACTATTGGGCCTTTATGCATTATTTAGAAGATTTGGTTGTCCAGCAAAATCACAAGATTTTTTAGGATAAAAAGCTGATGGTTTTGCAAGTTTGGCAACAAATTCTTGGGATGCTTCAAGGGACTATTTTAGCTAAGTGTGAGGTTGGAGCTCCTTTGAATGCTAGAGAGGCTACGGTTCTTTTGGGTTTGGGTGCAAATGGTCTCAGCTTAAGGAAGACTTGTTCCAAAGGGAGGAGACATCCCAACAGGAAAATCCAAAGAGAAGGTAGGCAGTCCCCGCCACCTGTTATGACTCTGGAAATTAATACTAATGGCTCTTCCAAGGGAAATTCGGGTTATGTTAGTGTGGGAGGTGTGGGGAGAGATAGCTTTGGGGTTACCATTTTCTTCTTCTCTAGGTATGATGTCCATGAGACTAATAATCTCATGGAGGCTCTAGCTATTCTTATTGCTCTAGAAAAGGCTTGTGCTCTTGGCTAGCACAAGGTTATTTGTGAATTGGATTCACAAATCGTGATTAATTTGTTAAATAAGAAGAGTTTTGATCAAGCGAATTGGCAATTGTCTTCGACTATGCAACAAATTCAACAGTTAAGTAGTTCGCTTGAGATGGTGTCCTTTGTTCATATCCCTAGGGAGTGGAACAATGTGGCAGATTGTCTTTCTAAATGGGCCTCAAAGTTTAGGGGTGACTGGAAGATTGATGATTGGGAGCATCTTCCTAGTGACTATGTTCATAAATTGAAGATGTTGATTCATGCGGATATGCATGGTCCATGAACATGTTTCGGTTTTCCTATTTGGGTGACTTGGTGTTCTTTGGTTCTTGGCGACTGGTATGCCTTCCTGGCTTTGGCTGTTTGTAATCTTGTTGCTTGTACTCTTGGCTTTTCTCTAATTGAATAATTTTTTACCCTTTTTATTATAAAAAAGGGGCCTTTTGTGACATTTGTACATTGAAATATTATATTTTTAATTTTTTTAATCTCTAATAATTTTAAATGAGAACCATGCAATCTTTTCTTTTGTTGATGCCTTGTTAATTTTTATTAATTATATTTTCTTGTCACTCCTATTGAATCTCTCCCTAAATTTGTTTTTCATTCAGTTTAAATATTAACACTTGCACCTAAAGGAGGTTCAAGGATTACACCAATAAAAAACTATATGCATGTTAATATGTTAGAGAGTACATGTTTGTGCATGAGTGTGTATGGGTGCCATGTGCTACAAATTTTAGTTGTATGTGGCTAGATTGAACAAAATAATGAACTTTTATATTTTTTTAGACTGTAGGAATCGGCTAACCCCCCTATAAATTGCAGTGCGCCTAGTAAACTTTTTTCACATGACCGGTGACACTAGCGCGACATGCCCTCCGATACCATGGGGACGGTGGGGAGACTAGACCTCATGACTCTTGCTTGCAACAAGATGCTTTAGCCAATCGAGGTAGGCCCACAACCATTTTCGTAAAAAAATTTAAGTATTATCAGATTTTGAAATATTTGCATACATACTTAAAACATAAAACAATGCAAATGAGAAAAAAAAGTTGCCATCATATTGACAAAAAATATTGCAAATGGAAATATAATGTTCCCATTTAATTAGAAAATCAATATTTATCTAGCTTTTACTGATAAGTGAAATTTTGGAAGCTTTTACCAGTAAATGACAGTTGATTTACCATTAAATGACAGCTAAAACTTGTTTTTTAATAACTAATAACCGCGGTTGATAAATTAGATAGATGTGAGTAAAGCCTTTGAAGATGCCAAGGAAGCAACACTCTTCGTGAATGGTACGTGACAGCTGGAAGGGCCCTCCCAATGTTCCTTCGCTAGATTAACCTTTTTTTAATTTAATATTTTTTTCCGTTAGTGCTTCTGCCTTGGAAGTTTGCGTGGTCAAATTGTTGTGATATCTTTGAAATCCTACGACCTATTTTCAGGAATTGTAGTTGAACTGGAAAATTCATCGAATTTGAGGCATTTGAATAGCATTTTCTCATAATACCGTAGTAAATAGCTGTTATATGGCTGTATTTTAGAGGGAGCTTCAGTGGATTCGTGCAAATTTGTAAGATCCAAGCTAGAAGCTTTTGAATCAGAAGGTCAGAGTATATTTTTACTTTTATTTAAATTTAAATTGCTCCTTTATGCGTTGTATTCTCTGGCTCAAAACTGCAGGTTTCTTGTAATACTTGCTCTGTTTGGCTTGATTTTACTTTGATTAGTTCAATTTTGTAGAATTCGTGCAATATTTAATTTTGCAGCATTCTTGCAATATTTGCTTGGATTTGATTTTCAAAGATTGCTTAAGTTTTTGCTATATGCAGTATGTTATTTGCGTAGTTTGGCTGATGTTTGATCTGATTTTAAGGAATCTCGTGTAACAATTTGCCATAGAGTTTTTTCTTTTCTTCCAATTTTATACCAGTGATATTGTTTCGTTTTAAATTTGTTTGATTATTTGTATTTTCTGCAGCGTTTTCTATTTTGAATCAAAAACCCGAAGCCTGAAAGTAAAACAGTCCGCACCTTGTTTGTTTTTTTAATAATGAGTTTGCGTTTACATGCGTTTAAGCTACCTGGAAACTGCAGATATATTTGCTTCTTTTGGGAAACCGCTGTCGACTTGCTTCGTACCACTTAGTTCAGTTTTTGCAGCAGTTCGTATATTTATTTCCTTCGGACTTCAATTTTTCAGTGATTATTTTACCTCATATTGTGTAATGTATTTGCTTTGTTTGCCTTTGTTTCGCAATCTTCTCTCCAGGTAATTTCCTTTCATTTTTGCAGCATTTTGTGCTAATGTTGTTAGTATTTCCTAACTTTACTTTGTTTACTTAATTTTTGTAGTCATACTATCTTTGCTTCGTTTGGCGTAACTTTTGCCATTAATTTGCCCTCCTCTTATTTTGTAGAATATTGGTTTCGTTCGAGACAGCTCTGCCTTATTTACTATTATTTGCTTCCGCACAATATGTCTTTATATAAAACTAATTGCTTCATTTGGCGAAAGTTTGCCATATTTTCCAGTAGAAATTCTTTTATATAACTTTGAGTTTATATTTTCAGCAATCTGTTCGTAGTATTTGCTTTTCTTGATATCATTTTGCTCCATTTAGTTAATCTATCTGCATTGATTTCATGCTGTGTTTTCTCCATAGCTTCAATGTTTGTTCAGTTCGTCAAAAAGTTTCTCCATCAACTAGAATTTGTTGGTTCACTCCAAGTTTTATCGTTGTTTGCAGATTTGCCTAAGCCTAAAAGATATTGATATTTTATGTATTCTTCCGCAGTTCCAATCAGGTCGTCTTTACAGAGCCTTCAAATTCTTCAATCAATTGCAGAATCGCGTAGATTTTCTCCTCAGTTTTCCACAATAATGTTGCTCCGTAGCTCCTCAGCACCGACACTGGGATCCTTGATCCCTCATCCAGATAATATCAGGGAAAATATAGGGAAAGCAATTACCTTGTCAGAAAATGCCAACCGGTTTTGTTTCCACAGTACATATTCTCACTCTCACTTGCATTCTAGCTATAACAGCTGCCCTGCCGACAATGAGAAAGAAATGAACTCCTTGTCCAATTTCAGGCGAGTTCAATCAGAAGGCGACCTGGAGAGCTTGGTCAACCGAGAATCCCCTGTTCCAGCAAAGGGTTTCGCTGAAATGTTTGATGATTTTAATCCCGCTTCATTAAACAAGCCATTGTCTAGAAAGCTATCTTCCTACAAGAGATTGCCTTCTCTGAAATCCAATGCATCACTTTCCTGGTACTGTAATGAAAAGAAGGAAGCGGATCAAGATGAAAGCTTGAAAAATGATGCTGACGTTTTGGAATCAAATATGCAAGAATTTAGCTTTGGAAATGAGGACATGGGAAAAACCAGTGTGACAGACCTTGCTATATCTGGAAATGAAGAGGACATGGTTATGGCAGAGCCGATGTTTATGGCTCTACGACCTGGGATCGGTGTGACTGTGATGAAGCCTTCGACAGACATGGGAATTGGAAGTGGGCATGGAAATTCTACTACCAAAGGGATTCCTACTGGTAGCGGAGGAGATGGATATGATGCTGGATCTGAGGATATTGAGAAATATTATCAGAGAATGCTTGTGGAAAATCCCGTAAATGCTCTCATTTTGAGGAATTATGCTCAGTTTTTGTATGAGGTTAGTATTTTACTATTTTTCAGTATTACAGTATCAATTTGAAAATGTGAGCTTAATGATGATTAAATTCAATCATTCTCTGCTCTTGTGTGATTTAGCCCCCAAATTTAGCCAATCTACCCTTTGGTAGTGATCCTTCTGGGATTACACCTAGGTGCAAGAGGAATCACACTAGCCTTCCCAATGGTGAAAGCTCTATATTCTCAACTTTTTAATCCCCGTAAGATCTTATTCCCTACTCAATTGGAAAATTAACTCAAAGGTCTAGAAGCATTGGACAAGGCTATGCTTTTCGATCATAATCTGGACGGCGCTTCCAGCTTAACAATATATTCTTTCAGCCATAAACAGATTGTAGCAAGCTGTACCTGTTGTGAGTACGTTGTTTTACAATTTTGAAGGAGCATGAGATCATAGCTCTGCAGATCACAATTTTTATTGGAGGAATCTGAGGGAATATAAAGAACAATAATGAAACTGAAAGACTACAAAAGCTATATATCAATCTTAGAAATTATTCCATTGCCTTCTTCTGCATTACATTCTGTATATATAGATTTGATAACATAACTGAAATTTACAACTGCATTACAACTGTCTACAAACAAATAACTAATTATGTAAAATAATGTTCATTATCCTTCATTCTCTTCCATAATGAACATTTTATCCTTCATTCTCCCCCATAATGAATATTTTAAAGAAAATTTCCAAAATACGTGCTGCAACACTATCTTGATTTAGGGCCTCTCCCTAGCCATCTCTTAAAAAACGGTGCATCTGCATTCTCCAATCATCGATGCAGTCACTCTGCAATCAAAGATGATCAAACTTCAGTTGACCATCGTGAGACACGCTTCTGGTGCTCACTCCAAACCTAGATCATACATAGTCAGCTCTCCTCTATCAGCAATATCTTGCAACCTCAATCTTGGGACTTGTCTCACAATCCAACCATAAATCTGTAATTTTTTTGATGTCTTACTAGACAATATCTGTCACTTCACAAACCGCCAAACCTTGCTTGATCACTATCATCTTTGATAAATGATTATTGCTACTTGTACAATTTTGTGAACATACTTGTAATCTTTTCCCAATTCAATCCATGACTCCATCCACAATTCATTCGCATGCATTTTGTCATATATTCATTTTTCCACGTTTTATGCCAACACATCTTTTCAGAATGATTTTTTAAACTGCATATGCTACAAGGATGTATATCCCAACACCTATCGTTTGTATGTCCTTTCCTCTTCCAATTATAACGCTGCACACATTGCATTCCTTGAACATATTTGTTTGAACCTATAACACCTGTAACATGATTCCCTTTACCTATGACATAATCAAAACCTTCATACTTTGGCCTCATAACTGACTCAATTGGCTTTGTGATTCCTTGTCCATGTTTTCCTAAACCTCGACCTTTATATCCCATTCTTTTCATGATTTGAAAACCAATATTCTTCTCAATACAACTAACAAGATTTTCAGATTCAAACATATTATCATCTTCATCTTTACACTCTTCATCAAAAAACAACTTCAGTGATATTACACAAACCAACTGATTAATCAAAAGAACAACACAAATCTTTTGTGCCACATGAAACATCACAAAGTAATGGCTTTGACTTTAAACATTCATTTTCCTTTTGACATGATGCAAGCAACTGATCTAATTGACTATGTTGTGTTTTCAACCTAGATATCTCGTCATTTTGTAAACATTTTTATCTTTTGATTTTTTCAACTTTTCTTCTAAATTTTTATTTTTCTTTTAAACTTCTTCAAACAACTTCAATTTATCTTCTAATTCACCATTTTTTGTTTTATCATTCTTTAATTCATTTTCAAGATAAAGTTTTGCACACAAACATTCATATCTTTTCTTGTGAACTTCCTTTAAATCTGCAATGAATTTGGAATTAGATTGCTTAACTTCCAATAGTTCTTTTTCTAAAACATCTTTTTCCTTCTTTATTCTTTTACCAATTTTTCTCATTTTACATACAATACACCCTTATTTTCTTTGTTACTCTAATGCATACAATATTTAAAATAAGAATTTCAAAAATAACATACCCCACAAAAACAAAACTTTAACCGTTAACATACAACAAAATCTAAACTCTTATTCCCCTTATATCTCCTATTCCAAAACCAAACATCATAAACCATAACCCTCCATATCTGATTTTTTTGTTAAGATCTTATATAATCAACCCTTCAATGAATCAAATTTATTGATGGTTTATAAAGTGGCAGCAACAGAGAATGACCATCTACTTCATGAATTAATATATAAATTAAAATATCTCTTCTTCGATAGATTTGATCCTAACACCTATTTATTGAAGATTATTCACAATTTCACTTGCTACCAATTTTGCCATGCACCATGTTGAAATACAGTGCTTACAAGAAAATCATAAACCCCAAAATTATTTTTCTGTATAAGAAATCCACACAGACCTTTAGAAATGTGCCTCCCTATGCACTATAGCATCAACGATGAAAAAGTGGCTTCTAGGCTAGTGCAACTGACTATAAAGAATTTATGAGGCACTTACAAACTACCAAAACCTTGAAGATTCCAAACTCAGATGTCCGCTTGTAGCCAATTTCTCTTTCATCATATTAGTTGTGCTCCCAAGTTTCAAATCTAAGTATAAAAACTCACATAACCTCCTTGAATTTGGATCAATGGCACACTGTCTCACGTCCACTATTACACCTAGATGCTCTTATCGCACATTGAATGCATACATTGTATTGAATCTGCAGATTAAAAGAAGAAAAGAACTAGAACACAGTCTACATACATTGTACTATGCCCTTCACCTGCACATTCTATGACTAACAGTTTCTTGTTCTTCACTTGAACCTCAATGTCAAACTTGGTGAGCTCCAAAGCGTTTGCATAAAAATTTGTAGCATTCAACACTTCATAAGCAGATTTAACACATTCTATTCTCCCATAGCAGTCTACTGCACAAAAGTGGCATTCTCAAGCACATGAGCAAAGGCACGTTAATCTCTTCTAGAAACATTCTTCGTAGCACCTCCAACAAACTAGTACGCCATATTTAAAACAATATCTTCTATCCATTCTTTCCTAGCAGGATATGCCTACTTCCATAGGCTCATTCATCTTTCAAACTGTAAATTTATCTAATCGCCCATTATTCAAATGTAGTGCTTAACAAAGAATTAGCCCCCTTTTCTCACAGGCACAGGCTTTGATACCAAATGATGGAATATAAAAAGCAATAATGAAACTGAAAAACTACAAAAGATATATATCAATCTTGAAATTATTCCATTATGCATTAGATTTTGTATATATAGATTTGATAACATAACTGAAATTTACAACTGCATTACAATTGTCTACAAACAAATAACTAATTATGTAAAATAATGTTTATTATCCTTCAGAATCGATCTGTCTTATTTTCTCTATTATATTTTGACATTCAAATGTATGGGGTTTGGAAGCTTCTAAATCTACTCTTGGAATTGCTTTCCGAGGAATAAAGTTCAGGGCAAAGTCACTTGGCAAACTTTAATAATGAGAGACATTATTTGGAGTTTCCTAGAATGGAAAATTCTTTGGAAACGATTCCAGAGATTGGTGTCTACTTTTTCCTGTTGCAAGTTCTGGTACATCTAAAGTCATTTCCTTAGGCCATAGTGCTATCAAGGGACAACTCCTATTTTTAATCTATGGGTAGCTCCATGAAACATTATTCATTTAGAAATGGAAAAACTTGGACCCTTGCCCTTAGAGGGAGCTCCCACTGTTTAGGAGGAAAATTTTAACGTAGTGGTTTCATCTAAGGGAATTCCTGCATTTCTTTTCGGCTGCCAATGAGATAAATTATGACTGCTGTAGATAAATGGTCCTAATTTTTCTAAGTTTTATGTATTATGGGCTACAAAAAATTCTTACAAGCAAGAAGATTATTTGAAAAAAAAACTAATGAAAAAATTTGAAGGTTACTAACTGATACTTTAGCCATAAAATTTTCTTTGTGACTGCTGGAAAACTTCAGTCTCCCACTGTAACAACCACCCAATTAATCACTAGTAAAGTATGGAAATTAGTGAATAACATGAAGATAATGTAGATCTAATCTAGGAGGGGTCAAGCATTGACTCAAAAAAAAATCTTAACATATAAAATGATTCTACAACTACTAATATTAACACAAGTCTATTTACAATACTTGACATAACTTTAAACTCAATTCATTTTATATGAAGATACCCACTCTTTGAAACCAGATTGATGACATATACAACAAAACTAATTACAATAGCCATGCTCTCCCAAAACAAATTTAGAACTGTAAAGGACAATATATGCAAATGTGTAAATATATGAACACTTGTATTACAAACCCTTCTCTATTTCTTTCCTTTGTAATCTGATGTGTGTGTGTGTGTGTGTGTGTGTGTGTGAGAGAGAGAGAGAGAGAGTCATCAAGGTGACATCCACCTTGCCACGAAGCATCGAGCTTCCCCGTGCTACTCCACTGGAGGAGCCCGACCCATCACAAAGGATCTAGCTGCATGGGTCAACATGCATGATGGAATCTAAGATACTATGTGAATCACTATTGAGTTGACATACCTATATGCCCATGCAACGCATATCTAATGAACTCATCTATTGATAAACATATTATGGAAGAGAATGTAAATCAACCAAAACAATGCACTTATGAATGTAAACAATAACTATCAATATTTATAGCATGAAAAGTCTCCATCATCTTCTTATGATATCTGAACATTCACTAGGATAGATAGAGAATGTCCAGAAGACAGAGTCTGTATCTGACGTTTAGTCCTTTAAAAATTCAACTTGAATAGTATATTTCCAAGGTAAACAAGTCTAATGAGTACCACTAAGGAACCCAATCTGCAATATAACCATAATTTCTAACTTATTCAATACTATTTAATGTAGGAACAAGAAGTCTTACTTCCTCATTTTCTAATTCCTCGAATATAAAACCCTTCCCTAGGATCTGGTGACAAGATATTTAATAAATTCATCCATATTCACAAATAATGATAATAATCATTAAATTTGCATACTTAAACCATATAAATCATTTCTCAATTTCCAATCTGCAGTTTGCAGCAAATAGGGCAGTGTTTAAATGGTCATATCTTTCATGTCCCTTGGCTAGTTTTCAAAATTCAATCTGTTCTGGAAAGGTAGAAGAATGAAGGACAAAACCTAGAAAAACTTTTTCAAAAAACCGAACTATTTAAGAGCAGGTTTGTCTATAATACAACTCACTAGGTTCATATCACAACAGTAGTAAACAAAAGACCGGCTGTTGGCTACATTTAGGAAACCTTGGATAATATTCTATCTCAGCCTTACTGAAATGATAGAGCCTAGATGGTTATAGTGCAATGATAACCCTTGACAAGCTGGCAACATCTCAAATCCATTTAATAATTACATATACTATCAATTCCTTAGCTGCAAAATTTCACAAAACTTGCAACTAAATATTCCAATTCATTTTACTATTAAACATTCAAACTCAGTTAATTATTTGGCCATATTAGTTTCATTCCTCTAGTAACCTTTATTCTAAAAAAAAATTAGGTTACTAGACCCAATTTAATTTGAATTTCCCTTCAAGGAGGAAATTATACCTCCACTAGGAATTGGTAATATGTAACCAGAAATATATAAATGATTCTTTCCAATGTGAACTAGACACACTTAACAGCAATACAAGAGGTAAAGAACATTTGTATTAACTGCCATGAGGTTTATGAGTAAGAGAGATACAATTTCTTGAAGGCTCAGGGAAGCACAAGGTAGCAGCTTCATCTAGAATGTTCACCAATTCCCACCTCAAAGCCAGGAGCACCACAATTATACAGCCTATTGTACAATGCTCCAGCCTTTTGTAACTTTGTCTCTAAGTATTTAATATAGAATAAGCAGAGGGGGAAGCGGAAAAATAGAGAAAGAAAAAGAAGAGAGGAAAAAGATCCTCAAGCTTGTTTCTCCCAGGCTAGATACATACCAACCTGACATAAGACATAATTACATAGTGTTTTCCATCAACAACAATATTAAGTCTAAAATCAAACATTTAGTTGACCAACATTAAGCCTTATATATTTAACCAAAGGCAGGTTATGGCTTTTTTTTTTCCCGAATATGACTATTATTTCTGTATTGAGCTGCTACAAATAATTATCATACCACTTTCCCATTTATATTGTTTTCTTCAAAAAAAATTTTAAAATGATTATAAAATAACCAGCAATGGAAGTATGCACATATGCATTAGAAGTAGCAGACAATCTTAAGAGTTTTTATTTCCAACAATCCCTTAGAGAAGTATCAAACTAAATAGAGATAGTAGTAAAAGCAAGGCAATTATGAAATTTATTTGCTAGTGATTCAAATAGCATTTATAGGGGTACCTTATGGAAAGGATAGAGTCACCTGCAAGAAGTTTCTTTGCACTTACAGATACACCACCAGGCAATGAACAGAGAACAAGCCCAAAAGATGACTCTTTACTTTTTAGGTATCTTCTAGAGAAACAATGATCCTCCCTTTGTGATTTCTCCCTTTTCCCAATGCTACCTCCTATGAAAAATGAAGTGTGGCATTCCACTATCCAAATGCCAGGCAACAAGAGCCGCCAAAAGCCAAGTGTCCAAGGAAACCCCTCTTATGACAGCTAGTGTATAATTGTGGAGGTCGTGGCTAATGAAGTGGCCTTGGGCCCATTCAACGCATGATGTCAGGTTCATTTGCATATGCCAGTTTAAAGTAACATGTGAACTATATCATAGGATCAAACCAATCAAGCAAAGGAACATTTATGCATATTTGTCTTTATAACAACAAATTCAATCAATTCATGAAAGCTTTAAAGGAAGACTTTCATATTAAATATCCCTTCTGTAGTGGCTAGCAGTCCCCAAGAGGTCAAGTTATTTTAAAATAAGAATTTCATGCAAGGAAACTTAAAAGCCCACAACTCAAAGCTTGGGGATTTTATTCTCATGCAAATATATATATACACACCATTCATAAAATAATATAATTATATTTGATATAAGAAAATTCATAATTCCAAATTTTATTCACACATATACAACCTATCTACATGAGTCTAAGTGTGTGTGTGCATGATTCCATCATGACAAGTTACCTCCATCAGCTAGAACCTCGATGATACTTTCTCTCTCACACATGAGAGGATGTCAACAATTCCTGTCATTCTTGCACAATCAGTTGTCAGCATAATAATTTGTATTTATGCTTCAACAATGCTTAACGTAATTAAAATTATTGTCTATCTAATTGTTTTCATTTTATCCATTAATACAATAATATAGTGATTAAGTTGGGCTAATTGAATGGGATGTGACACCCACCACTAGAAGTCTGAAAATTCTGTTCTGAAGCACTCGCTGCTTTCAACTTTGGGGTGAAAATATTTCTTTTGTTATTTTTACAGTTCTGCAACTACATGGGACTATCTAGTGGAGAATAATTGTAGCAATACCCCATCCTAATGGATCCTACTGGAAGTTGCTACTGGAGGGGCTGGAAGTTTGCAAAACCAATTGAAGGGTTTCATAGCTAAGCAACAGTGCCTAAAGATTTTTGTGTACCAAAAAGACTACTATAGCAGCCAATACTCAAACATATGATGCCAAGCTGAACTTTGATATTCCGTAGGCCAAGGAAGAGGTGTGTTGAAAGTTTGAAATGCTAGCTTAAGAGTTCTATAGGTATCCAGCAAGACCAAAAAAACAATCATTTGGGGAAAGAATTATGAAATAGCCACTAATGTAAACAGGTGTAGCAGAGGTGAAATGTTATAACCACCTGGCCCTTTGACTGCAAAAGCTCCTAAATTTACTAAACAACATTTTCAGAGAAAGAATACAGAAGCCCCTTCCATGGGACCATTGCCTTACCCTCATCTTTTCTGGAGGATATTTTCTACCTTTTAAACATATCTTGCAGGACAGATTCTTCTCTTTTTCAAGCATACAATGCAAGTTTTCTTTTTCTTCTTTGCTCTATAGTTTGGAGATGCTTTGTACCTGTGGGCTTGCTTTCTTGCTCATAATCTACTGAAGAGGACAGGTTTGCCCCTGCTTCTACTGGATGTCTCTTGCACCTCCAGATGGGCATATAATTTATATTTGTATATGTACTCTTTTTAATGTTTACCAATATCTTTGGAGTTTATTTAGGCACTCCTAGTCCTTGAATTGCACTCAGTACTGTAATTTCAAGTCCCATTGTCCTAATCTGGTCCTTTTTGAATACTGATATAGCTTCGTTATTCTATTTCTTTTTTACAACCTTTTCTCCCTAAATACTCAACCCTGTTATTTACAACATCAGAATTTCTTCTGATACTGCCATAAGCTCTTTATGGGCACCAGATGGACTCTGAGATATGCAGATTCAGAAGCTCACCTCTTTCATTTCCCTAGAATATTAGCTTTTATGACTTTCTTCTGTTTGTTGGGAATTGATTCTTTGAATTTAATGTACTAGTCTTTGATAACCTGCAGGCTGATTTCAATATTCATGTTTGCATGACAGACAAAGAATGACTATCACAAGGCTGAGGAGTTTTACTCGAGGGCAATTTTGGCTCAGCCTGCTGATGGCAAAGTTTTAGCTCAGTATGCCAAATTGATGTGGGAACTTCATGGAGATGAAAAAAGGGCCTCAATTTGTTTTGAGGAAGCTGTACAAGCTTCTCCTGCAGATAGGTAAACTTGTTTTGCATCACTTGTCGCTTGATGTTCTTTATTGCATGTGTAAAATGAAATATTTAAATCTTTATGGAAGATAGAACATTTTAGGCAAATGAAGTTTAATTCTTGTAGTTCTGTTCAATTCATAAAATTCCCCTTCCTCCATGATCCGCTCCCCCCTGCCCCGCCCCTTCTATTTTTTTTTCCTAGAAGGGGATTTATATATCAAGTTGGCCTATTAGCTAGGTTGGGACCTAAAAAGTTTTCCTCATCTTTCATCATACAATGAAGCAAGGATCTATATGGGCACAGATTTACGGAAAAATGGTTGACAGTGAAAAGATCTTACAATGGTTTCCAATTTTTGTGACTGACCGAACCATATGGCTCAACATGATAATTAAGTTTTTGCATCTCCATTCAATACTATTTGGCTCGTGTAAGACACTATGCACCATACAAACAAACGAGATATTAAATAAGGTTCTACAAAGCAACTTAATTTTCTACAAATTGGAACTTAGCATTCTTCTGCAGAATTAAGTTCAATAGCTAAATTTAATGCTTCTTTCATTTTCCATTTACAAGTCAAGCCTTTGCGTTTAGATCATTATGTTCTAAACTTTTTTCAACCTATTAAGCAGTCTAACCTTTTTAAGTGTTTTTAAAAATTAAAGTAGTAACAGAGAATAGTGTTTCTGTTGATTACTTGAAATTTTGTATCAGACCTCATCATTTTATGATATTCTGGAAATAGTTAGTTTCGAGAAGTGAATCATTTTGCTTGCTTTGCTGATGTTTTATGTCAAATCTCTATTAATAATATTGTTTTTGTCTTTTATTTCAGTCATGTTCTTGCAGCATATGCATCCTTCCTCTGGAACACAAGTGGAGACCAGGAAGATAACAAGCAGGAGCATTCAAGTTTCTCTTCCTATCCAGATGTATACAAAACTGTTGGTTCAGCAACTGCTAGGGTACCCTAAAGCAAATTGCAGGGCTAGAAAAACACATAAGGTATTATTGACTCATCCACTTCTACTTGAATTCTTTATGAACCATTTGATCTTTTTATCTGCTGATCTTGAAATCAGATTGTGTAATGCTTTGGGGATCTTGGCTCTTTTAGCAGAGGAGATGGTAGAGGTTGAGACAAGTGAGACTTGTGCTTTAGGAAGTTGACATTAACGGCGATTGAGTAATGTCATCCGCTTTGGTCCCTCCAGTTTGACTTAATGGGGATGTTGCTGCAAATATTTGCCTATTGCCAGTTTAATTCCAATAGCAGTGCAACAAATTCAGTTACTGTTATTTGGTAACCTTGGGATCTGGGTTAGACCAATATTTGTTATCAGTCCCTGCCATGGCAGGGTAATCAAACCAAACAAGGAATTGGACTAAATAAACCAATCACATCATTGTGTTTTTCTTTTTCTAAAGTTCGAAAAGTAACTTTCAATATCTATAATATTAAAAATAACCATCATATATATTTTGTCCAATGTCTGATTGTTCTATGTATAATGAACTGACAATTTAATATCCTTTGCAGAGCTATTTTACATTTAATTTCAATTCATTTTTTGAAGAGATCAATCAAATGAAATTATTTTTGGATTGCTTTTCTTTTTGCTATAGTTAAAATATATGCAATAAATTTAGTACCCTTAAAAAATATTTATGGTGAGTTGGCCACAAAAAATATGGTGTTAAGCAAATGTGTAAGGTGTAGATTCATTCAGAGGTCACCATTAAGCCATATCACTCTGTCATTCACTCAATGGCTACTGCAGCAAACATGCATGCCATAGTTGAGTTTTGTCAAGATGAAGAAGAAACACGTAGAAGATCCTCATGGCAGTAAAATCTTAATAGAAAGAATGTGAAATTATCCTTTGTTGTTATTAACTTGCTTGCAGGGACTGTAGAAAGTAATTGGTGAATAGGAGTACATGACAGCAGTTGGTACCTGTGCATAAATTCATTCCAGAGATCATCGAAGTTGAAGGAAGCATCCTTGGAGCACCGTGAGTTTGAGCAATTCTTGAGCAACAAACCAATGAATGTTTGATGGAGAGCTAAACAGAAGGAGATCAGCATAGGGGTGCATGACATCAAAGAAAGCATGGGAAAGAAACACCAGAGTGGAAGAATGGAAAAGGATACTTAATGAAGAAGGAAAGACAGAACCAGTATTGGAGATCTCCTCAGTCGATTCTATTAGTCCCAGCAAGAGGAAACTGTTGTTTGGCAGAAGACAAGTAACAAAGACTGCTATATATCTCGGTGAGGCCACTCAATTGACTGAAAATGTACATGGTTTCATGATTTGTTTCTGACCATACTTGTCTTTCCTTATTTCTCTCATTATACAAGAGACTAAAACACTACAATTCTTTTGAGGGGCACAAAATTTCAACATAGATTGTATCTTTAAACCATAGACATTTCATGAAGATGCATACTAACATACTGAGATATATATATATATACCCCATCACAACAAACTTGTAGGAGTACCTACAGTGTACAGCAAAGGGTAAGGTACAGAGTCTCCTTATTATGAGCCACTTCTCTCATGCTTGAAACAATGCTTTTACATGTTTCTTTTCGATGTGACTAAAAGGGTATCTTTTTACATTTCTATTTTCAGGAATACATCCTGAAGAATTTGTTCAAGGTTCTCATACATGGATATCAAGGTTGAAAAACTATTGTTCTACGTTGATATTTTTGTCCATCCAAAGAGACCAGGGGAAGAGCATCCTCTACCCCAATTTAATCTACTTCAGAATGTGATGAATATGAACGCTCTGTATAGAGGCTTTATTCATGAGGATACCTACTACATATCTGCCCTTATTCATGATAAATTTAGCAGTTGTGGTAGCAAAGTTTTGGTATACAAATTGTTTTGGGATTAATTTTTTGATCTAACCTCATGCAAATAGACTAAGAACAAATATAAGCACTTCAATGAATGCATCTCATCTAGGTCTAAGTCAACAAGTAGTTTAGTTGCAAAAATGGTATCAATTGTTTACTTGTTCCATGAGACAAAGTGACCAGATTTTAGTAGAAGGATGGGAGGGTTTGGCTCTAAGCACATTTGGGATGGATGTTTGCCATCTACATCACAATGGGAACCCCAAAGTGTAATGTCAATGCTAAAACTTGACGTGAAATAATTCTAGTAGTTCGCTTTGTTGTTTCAGAGCCATTTCTTCTATGTACAATGGAGGTGGGAGATATAGACAATAGTATACCAATAACATCAACAAGGGAGTCACGGTCTTCGATTTTTTTAAAGTGGAAGTTGTGGTAGGCATGTTAATGTTCAGTGCATCACAAAGGGTTATTCTAGAGGACAATTGGAGGATTATCTATAATGGATTTGTTGATCAGTTATAGATAGGGTTGGTAATTTTAATGTGACTGCTAGGGATCACATTAACATCGCTAGATTGGACAAAATCATAGAATTCATCTGCAACATGTCATCGAAGCAAGTTGTATGTATCTCACCACCTTCTTAGTCTACAAGATAGAAGCCAAAAAACTTCCCTTCACCTTTAGCATTTTGAAATTCATGGAGCATGCATTTTGATAATGCTCAACTCCGTATGGACCATTCTTTATTGTAAGTTGTCAAATCTTTGATTAGGATGATTGAATTTGAATGAACAAACTTTGGACTAGAAACCTTGGAATTGTCTTTTAATAAACATGGTTGCGATTAGAATGACTCTTTCTCAAGTTGGTAGCTGGTTGACGAAGGGCCAATCAGAGCAAGAGCAAGGTGAAGAGGAGACCTAATTATGCTTGGATCCATGCAAATCACTTCCATGGAGATAATAACAATATCCTTAAACATAATAAAACTAGAAAAGAACCACAAAAGAATGTACACAAGGAGAAAGGCTGGTAGTAGAATGGAGAAAAGTAGGAAAGCATTTGCATACATGGTTTTGTTAGAAACCTTGGAAGTATAGTCTATTTAGTTGTATTTTTGTAGGAAGGAGTGCACTCCACCGAAGAGTTGTAGGCAAATTTTCAAGCTAGTAGATTGCATGGGGTTGATATGCCCCAAGGATAATATTTCGAGAGAAGGACAAAGATCAATTTTGCCTTCGAGAAGGCTACTTATTACACCTATAGTCAATATTCTTGTCATCTGAGGAAGACGAATGTCACATCTCACGTTTAGATCAGTGGGAAATTAAAAATAAATAAAATAAAAGAGACAGTGTAGCCGAATTAATGAAGCATGGGTTGCGTTATGGGCGTGCTATGTGGGCATAAATTTGGAGAAGACAGGAGGGATGGCGGGGGAATGGGCTGCACGGTGAGTGAAGGAAGTGCCTGCAACTCCCGTAAATATGATATGGGCTTGCATTTGCAGCCAGGAAAAGGAGACCCGACTACAGGAGTGGGTGCAAAGAGTAGATGGGAGATGTGTCCTTGTGGACCACAATGAATGCAGGCACGCACAAAATGGATTAGTTTAAAAGGCTTTAGAAACATTCAAGGAAAGGGATTGGCTGGCATAAAAGCCAGACTCACAACCTTTGGTAGCATCCTCCTTGCCTGCGCTAAATGAGAAGTTTTCGAATAGGCCATGGACATCCGTCAAAGTATAAACGATAGAGGAATCTTCGTGAGATGGGAGGGGGAGTGTCTCAAGGAGGCCGAACCCCAGCCTAAAGGACTTCGGTCTGTATAATAAATCACTTATAAAGCATTATGGCCATCCAGATCGATACCTGAAAGAAGAGATTGATAAGTGGAGGCAAGACCTTGAACATATGTGTACTCGCTCAGAAAGGTCCATGATTATAGCTGGAGATTTTCAAGCTCTAGTATGATGGTGGTGAAGGACATGATGGAAACATTGGACAGAGGAATTAATAGCGCAAAGAAGCTTCTCATTCAGAGTAAAAATTTTAATTCAGTGGGAGGAGTGGTGAAGGGTAGAGTAGGGCGGTATTTGCAAGATCACAGTTGCCAAGGCCGTGTACAATGAAGTCATGCTGATTTTGACGCTGCTTACTTTGTACTTAATGTCCATGCCACTGCTGCAGAAATTGGGCCCAGAAATTGCTGGGGCCGCTTAGCACGACGGCGAGAATGCATATGACAGCCTCCAGGCCCTTCGTACTCTTGCTTGGTTTACAAGGTTCAATAACGATGAAGCCGTGGTGATGGTAAAAGTGCTAGCAGAGTTGGGCACCTCACTTTTACTGCTGCAATTTTTAAAGCTGTCCTGCATTATATGGAGACCCCGCAAATCATTTTATATTTATATTTATGACGATTCTGAAGAAATGATGTTAATAGATTGAAGAAGGATTTTGAATAATATTTATATTTATTTCTTCATCAGCGATTCTTGTTATGATTGTAATCATGAGTGATAATTATAGTAACCCACAAATTTAGGGACAGTCATGTCAGCAGTGGTACAGGCATGTTATTATATTTCTCGAAGTTTGTAAGAATCAAAGGTGACTCTTAAATTTGAAATATTACAATTTTTAGGTAAATTGTAAACCGAGTTTAGTTGATCGAATATAGACTACCTAGTGTCTTGGCTGCAAGGAATGTCCACACCCTTTTCGAGTTGGGAAAATAATCAAATTTCATTAGGTTAATCAATCTGACATGGATGTTGTTCTTTGTATTATTAGAATAAATAGTCTAAATTATCATCACCATTGATTTTGTTGCAGCGGTTCTATTGACAAATGTTCCTTAGATTGTGTTTGACGGTGATGTCAAGGTTAAACTTGAGATTTAGTTTTGGAATATGCATAGACTTATAAGTACGTAAGTTGAATCTACTAGAGTGGGGTAAGGCTTTGTTGATCATAATGAAAAAAGTTTGATTTGCAAATGTATAAATGTTATATGAAATCATTTATTATTGATCATCGAGGTTAGATTTAGTATAAATGGTATAAATATTATAAGAAAATGGGATTCTGCCACGGAGTAAATGAAACAAAAGGTTAAGAATATTATTACTATCAATATTATTAAGTGTGCGTCAACATATGATGATCTTGTAGATGTAGTGTTGCTAGCCATCTTGAGTATGCCTCACATTGATCATGCTTAAAGCAAGATTATAATTACTATTTGTATCTTTGATGTTTAGAAGGTCTTTATGGAACCTTGTTGATGCATGTTGTGTTTCATCTAGAAAGATGTCATAATATAATATGATTATGATACTCAATATCATAGAACCATATAGTAGTGGGGCCTCACTGGGAGCCTATTGAGACTTTTACATCATTGTTGCATCATAATGATGTTTTGACTACTACTATCTAAGGATGTATACTATTTACTAGTATTTTATTCTTGGATTGAGTCTAGATTGCATGGAAACTCGTTCCTAGGTATGTTTGGATATCCATCACTAGAGAGGTATATAGTGGATAACATTATTCTTGACAAAACCTAGCTAACCCTTATTCCCCTGCGTAAGAGAATCTTATTGTGTATATAACATGGGTGTGTTTGCAAGGAAGTATTAATGCTAGTTTGTTAAGGTTTAATTAACTCCCATTGGGTGAAAATTTGTATTCTCCTTATCTATTATTTAGATGAGGCGTATTTTGTGTAGGAATTCCAATAGTGTGTTTCTTGAGAGAGACCTAGTGAGGAGAACTACATGTGACTTCAATCCCATTTGGAAGTGAGTATGTAAAGCAATCCATGATTTCAATCCAAATTAGTTGATAATCTATTGATCCACTTTAATCCATTATCATCATAGGGATATGTCTTTCCCAATCCTCACGTTGTTTTGAGATGTGTCCTTCCCATATCAAACAATGTCGTCGTCATCATCAATCAATCCATCAATTGGTTTTTAGCTTGACTTGGAGGCTCATAGTCCTTGGTTGCTTTTGGTTTGTTGTGCATGATTGCTTGTTGCTTGTGTGTTTTATCATTATTTGCATTTCTCATGGTCTTTTGCATTCTATTGTCACAAGGGCTTCATGGTCTTCCATATCATGGTGTTATGGGGCATATGCTTGCACTTGACCTTTTTTATCACACATTTGGCACATTGTCATCTTGGTTCCTTATACCTTGGTGCATAATGTTAAGTACAATATTAAATCTAGGTTGCTCATATCATTGTAGCATGATGATCCTTCATCCTCCCTCTCCATCCACATTTTCATCATCCTTATCCATTTTCCTCTATCCTTTTATCTTTCATCCTTTAAGTCCTCTCATCCATTTTGAGAGAACACTTGTGTTCTTTGAACCTACATGTCCTCTCGATGGGGAATACCACTACCTCCTCATCATCATTCCTCATCCTCACTAGTGATTGAGGCATCATGTTTCTAGTCCTAATCCATTTCCTACCCACCATGTTTTATTCTTTGTAATGATGTTACTTCTCTTAGTCACAACATCATCTCAAAAAGGGGCAAAATTTAGACACTTAAAAATGTCCTAACCGAACCACACCTCGTTTTAGCCTATCCTAGATCTCATTAAATAATTAAATAATATTTATTTAATTAATTAATTTACCTATCACCTTTATCCCATTTTATCATAGCCAATTAATTAAGTAAATATTTATTAAATTTATTTGATTAATTTATCCATTATCCTTATTCCCCACCTTTAATTGAATAAATTTTATGTTTATTTAATTAAGTCTATTCTTATCCCCAAATCCTCCAGCTAAATTAATTATATTTTAGGCTAATTAATGCCCATTACCATTTTCTTCCATTATCTAATTCAACTTTATCGAGCCTATCTAATTCAACTTTATCGAGCCTATCCTTATCCATTTAATCCTATCCATTGATTCCATTCACATGGATTACAATATAAACTTGACACCAAATGAGAAGTGTCCCCTTCACATGTCTAACTAAGCCCTGGTCCAGATTCATTGAATCTAGACACTTCTCAAAAGTCAAACTAACTTTTCATCTTAGCCCTTTATTTAATATCTCACCTCATAATCCTAGCCATCCAGATAAGGATGTCGCCCTAAACCTAGCCCTTATCCCTCATGTGACACTTGTCATATGACTACAAGTTCAATCCAAACCCTATCTTCTCATTCCTAGCCATTCATCATGAATGCATCCAAACCCTTCATTTCTTTCATCTTATTTCTATAAATGAGAAGTCTCCCATCCTATTTGCATCAACATTTTTTATGCTAATGTCATGCTACTCGATTTTTTATTGATTCATGAGCAACCACATTCAAATATTCAACAACTCAACTTAATACATTCAATCTTTTGAGGTTTACATGTGTTTTAGTTTGATTTAAACTATTTTTACCCATATTTTTATTATATTCATTTTACATGTATACAGATGTAATAAGATTATGACAAGTGTTTCCATCCTATGAGATGTGACAACTTGAGTCATTAAAGTTTAACAACCTTATCCCTATGTAAAGCTAAGCTAGTGTAAAGAGAACTCAAGTGGATAACTAGCCAGTAATTGAACTAGGTAGATAAAGTACCCCTTTCACACCAACACCCCCCCTTAAGTGCAACTTAGGGAGAAGTATACAATGCAAAGATGTAAATATAGGTCCCGTCTACTATGCCTTACGAGGTACCCATGTACATAGAAATCTCTCATATATAGAGAAAATGAGAAAACCCAGAGGGACAAAACTCCTCTCCAAAAGAGAGAAAATAGTGAAAATGCTCTCAATAGAATGTGAAGGACAAATCCCCATGTGAGGAAAAAGTCCCCCCATAAGAGAGAATGAACAAAGAAGGTCAAGTGAACCCCCCCTAAATGTACAATATCCTACACTGATGGTAGATGCTCAATATAGAACTTTGAAGATGGTCCAAGATTGTCAAACAACATTCCTCCCCTTAGGAAGAAAATGATACGTGCAGGATATATTCTCATTCTTGAAAGGAATAAGTCTTTGGAATCGGCTCAAATGTCACAATGTCAGAAGTCCCAATATTAATTGAAGAAGGGGACGATTTAGAACAATGTGAAGACTGATGTAGAGCAACGACCAAATATGATGATAAGTCCTTCAAATGCTACTCCAAAAGATGTCAAATGATGATAAGAAATGATATAAAGCATTAGATACCATTGCAGTAGATGTCAACATGAATGGAGACCAAGTTGAAACTGTCAACTCATGAGTATCTGTAGAATTTGTCATTGTGGAAGCATATAAATGTGAAGATGGAGCAAGAGGATCTAAATATACCCATTTACAAAAATAGGAAAGGAGAAAGTCCATTGGAAACAAAACTCCTAACCACTGATGTCCAAAATCCAAAAAATAGATGAAGTTGTAATTGTCGATGAAGAGTTGTTGATGAATCCCACACTGCAATAGGAATAATATTGGAATCAAACATACCACTGCATAAGTATCAACTAGATACTTTGGAATGCTCGAAATTACAGATTTGGTACACAGTCTATATGAGTATCACTGATTTTGGACACTACTCAACTAAATATTAGTTGAAAATACAAGTACCATATTTAGTTGAAAATACAAGTACCAAGTCTCTGGATGTAGAACTTGACCCTCTGAATACAAGGAGATTGCTTCCATAACATGATTGTCTATATTGTATCTAGTCCATCACACCAAAATGCATGGGTAACAAGTTGTTGCAATCGTTGTGTATATAGGAACTCACACTTGATACATAGATCAATCCTAAGAAACTTGCAATATGAAATATTTGGCGGATTACACTGAAGTGACAAGATTTTAACACTTTATTTTAATACATTTACAACATCTTTTACATATAGGAGTTATGTGGACAACATCAATAATGCAAATATGGAAACTCTAATGAAGAAGCCAAGCATAAATCAACTTTGAAGTTGACAACCATATGTGACTGGTAAATATTCCCTCTAATTGGGATGTCGCCATAATATTAGGAACAATTAGCCCCTGTTGGCTGCTGGATGGAAGAATGTCACAAATGGTACAATACAAAGCTCGACAGTCAATTAGATTTTTTTTCCAATTTCGCTTATTAAAGAAAAATTATGTTTTTAAAAAAAACTTAATAAAAAATTTAATTAAAAAACATAAATTTTTTTATTAAAATAAATAAAATCATTTTAAATTAATACCTTTTATCGTGAAAAACTTTTATTAAAAATTAATAACAAATTTTATTAAAAACATTAAAAAAAAAAAAAAAAAAAAAAAATTAATAACAAAAACATAAAAGAAAACATAAAAAATTATTGAAAAACTTCAATTAATTTTTTTATTAAAACTTTAATTACAAAAATTAATAAAAGATCCATTTAAAAAATAAATCTAAAAGAAGTTAATAGTGGGGGGTCGTAGCCTCCTCCACACCCCACACATTAAATGAAAAACTTTTAAAAAGTTATATTGGTGCTTTAAATGCCTTAAAAAACTACACATAATAAATAAAACTTTATTAAGGTTAGTGGAAGGCCCATTAAGGCACGAGGTCCCATGGGTCCCCATGTTTATGGGGCATGAGACCTTGTGTGGGTACCCATGTGTCATGCCCTAAAATTTTCATCAAGAAAAGCCAACAATTTTTATTTATTTTTTAAATACAAATGTTAATGGTTAGGGATGAACTACCATACTCAACAAGGTAGATAATTCTCAACACATTTGGAGATGTTGCTAATGCAAAGTCTTCATCAATAAATTGTGTGATGGGGAATAAGTAGAGTGAACAATGCCATGAGCATGGAGTCCATCACATGCACCTTGAATCGTTAGGGGTTTGAGTCATAATAGTCTAGATTACACACGACACCAATATATTTAAAAAAAATGATAAAAGAAATATGAAACTAAGGTTCCACTGGACCATCGGACAACAACTGTAATGTCAAATCACTCTAGCATTAGTCCAACTACTATTGTTTGAGACACATGTAGCATTATTCACACCACTCAAGTAAAATTAATGCAACATGATCAAACATCCCATTCGTATCAAGTGGTAATTGATTATGTTACAAGGGAATAATGGTAGAACAATTTTAGTTAATCCGAAGTATAACTACTATTAAATTAGTCAAGGCTAGGCATTGCTCATGGTATTATTATCCTTACTATCTATATAATAACCATATTATTATTGTTAAATTATTTTCTCTTTTCCTTGCTAAGTATAGAAAACATTGATAATATGAATCATTAATGTTAGCCATTATACTCACATTTTGCCTTACTGATTTTAACATTAAACAAAGCGTTCCTAAGTTGCTATTGCCATTATTAACAATATTACTCTTGGTATCCGTAGTACCACTTATTTGAAATTATTGATTCACATGGCATGATTATAACTTATTATTGTTTAAAATCCAAAGCATCTTTCAATATATATATATATATACACAATAACTTTAACTATTACTATTATTAATTTTTCTTATATTAATACTTTGTAACATTATTACCTATTGATTAATACATAGTTTAATATATATCACTTTTGAAACTTTAAATATTTTTTATTTCTATAAATAAATAAATAAATCACCAATTAAATTGTAGCTTTAAAATTCTCAATTTATAAAAAAAACACCTTTCACACTTTAAATATTTCTTTTGTTTTAATAAAAAATAAATAAATCACCAATTAGTATTTTAGTCTTAAAATTCTCACTTTATAAAGATAACACCACTAAATAAAATAGTCTAGCTTCCCATTTTTGAGTTAAAAACCATATCTATATAACTTTTAGAAGAAAAAAAAACACATATATATATTCTTTTAAATCTAATAATTAGAATAATTTCATATTAGCTTAATAAATGGAAAGATTCCTTATTATCTACTACCCTTTTTGTTTTTATCTAATCTTAATAGTTACTTGTTATTACTTTTTCCTGTTTAATATAGATAAGAATTAGGAAAAGTAGGGATATGTTTTTTTTTTTTTAAGTTATATTGTTTTTTTAAAATGATTAAATAAAAATTCTAAAATTTAATTTAGAGAAAAGTAAGGAGGATAAGAACATTGCATATTCCAGATTTGGTATTGTAGTTTTACATGAATATTAAAATATGAGTTACATAGCTATTTAATTTATGAGATCAAGAGGAGATACTTACAACACAAAAATATTAATTATCAGACAAGATTCATAACCAGGTGTTAGGTGAAGAATGTCTGTCATGAGGTAAGTGTGTGACATTATATTTCTTTTTTTTCTGCAACAATATAGTATTATTTCCACCATTGACAGGTGAAGACTTCAATTGATATGAGAATTTTTGGATTGGAGGAGATTTTGTTTAAACAAAAACACTTAAGTCGCCATTTAAAAGCTATCACTCTCACCATTAAATATCAGTCAGAATAGAAGACTTCCTAGTAAATTGCAGAATTCTGGGGATGGCATTTTATAGCCCGAACAACACGCTTTGTTTCAAAGCTTGAGGTGGGTTAAATAGCTTGTCATAAGTTAGGTGGAAAAATCACCAATGAATCATACAGATAAGGTGCCTTCATTCAAATCTGAAGAGGGATTGAGATTGAGAGTCTTTTCATTATTCACTTTGAGCTTACAAAGATTAGGGAACGTGTCCTTGGTACTAGTATCTACTTACGAGCAATGTCTTTGACAAGCATACTTACTGCCCACCTTTCTATCGGGAGGCTACAATAATGTATCAAGGAGACTACTTTAATAGTCTAATTATAATAAAAACATTTAATACAAAAATTGATCGTTGAACAACCTAGGTATGAGCTATGGTAAATAACCAGCTATCAAAATCAAATCTTGCAAAAATGGGTAAATTTGATTTGTAAGAGTTTCACATCATTTGAACACATCTACTTTTTTTTTCTTTAATACCACACCAACCCTACCTTATGGCCACTCTATAGGTATGAGCATTTGTTTCCCATAATAAAGACTATAATGTTCTGGCAGGCTGACTCTATGCTATAGGTGAACCTAGGCCAAGTTGTGCATTTAGCATTAACTCACCCATATACTCTAGTGTGCAGCTGACAGGTTTGAAATGATGAATCAAGCAAAAGGCAACCACGCTCATTATGACTACTTTTCTTTACACAAGTACTAAAACTCCTATGCGTTGATGGGCATTAGACCACTATGCATAATAGCTTCTTGGAAATGCATATTTTAGATTGATCATATCAGTCTTCTCTAATCTAGATGACCAGAAGAGTGTCCAATAGAGTGCTAGAATGCAAACTCGAGATCAGACAAATTGAGTTGTGGCCTTGGCACTCATGGCCAGACAGGCCGATTGTGTTTTTCTTTTTTTTGTCATTCACTGTACCTATTCTCATGCCGATGTGTTAATTAAGTTCTTGTTTTTCTTTTTTCTTGCAGCCCTCCAAAGCTAAAATTTTGACTTGTTTGAGGTTGAATAATAACAGAAAGGTTAAATGTGCAGAAAGGGTGAGGGTGGAAGCTTCGTGGGGATGGACCACACCCCTTCTCTACGTCTCTGCTTACTAGTTAAGATTGCATTCATGAAAGTAAATTAGATATTCCTACATCACTCAAGCATGTACAGATGTGAATGTTGACCGTTGTGATATAAAGTAAATTGACATTCATTAATCCCTTTGCGATAACAGTTACATTCTAAAAATTTATGATAAAATTTGAGTAAGGAGGTTTTAGATATTCAATCATTCTTTAGAAGAATATATGTTTAGTTG
>VDFB02049217.1:102064516-102119912 GCA_007258455.2 Sequoia sempervirens | reverse complement strand
AGGACAGGTTTGCCCCTGCTTCTACTGGATGTCTCTTGCACCTCCAGATGGGCATATAATTTATATTTGTATATGTACTCTTTTTAATGTTTACCAATATCTTTGGAGTTTATTTAGGCACTCCTAGTCCTTGAATTGCACTCAGTACTGTAATTTCAAGTCCCATTGTCCTAATCTGGTCCTTTTTGAATACTGATATAGCTTCGTTATTCTATTTCTTTTTTACAACCTTTTCTCCCTAAATACTCAACCCTGTTATTTACAACATCAGAATTTCTTCTGATACTGCCATAAGCTCTTTATGGGCACCAGATGGACTCTGAGATATGCAGATTCAGAAGCTCACCTCTTTCATTTCCCTAGAATATTAGCTTTTATGACTTTCTTCTGTTTGTTGGGAATTGATTCTTTGAATTTAATGTACTAGTCTTTGATAACCTGCAGGCTGATTTCAATATTCATGTTTGCATGACAGACAAAGAATGACTATCACAAGGCTGAGGAGTTTTACTCGAGGGCAATTTTGGCTCAGCCTGCTGATGGCAAAGTTTTAGCTCAGTATGCCAAATTGATGTGGGAACTTCATGGAGATGAAAAAAGGGCCTCAATTTGTTTTGAGGAAGCTGTACAAGCTTCTCCTGCAGATAGGTAAACTTGTTTTGCATCACTTGTCGCTTGATGTTCTTTATTGCATGTGTAAAATGAAATATTTAAATCTTTATGGAAGATAGAACATTTTAGGCAAATGAAGTTTAATTCTTGTAGTTCTGTTCAATTCATAAAATTCCCCTTCCTCCATGATCCGCTCCCCCCTGCCCCGCCCCTTCTATTTTTTTTTCCTAGAAGGGGATTTATATATCAAGTTGGCCTATTAGCTAGGTTGGGACCTAAAAAGTTTTCCTCATCTTTCATCATACAATGAAGCAAGGATCTATATGGGCACAGATTTACGGAAAAATGGTTGACAGTGAAAAGATCTTACAATGGTTTCCAATTTTTGTGACTGACCGAACCATATGGCTCAACATGATAATTAAGTTTTTGCATCTCCATTCAATACTATTTGGCTCGTGTAAGACACTATGCACCATACAAACAAACGAGATATTAAATAAGGTTCTACAAACCAACTTAATTTTCTACAAATTGGAACTTAGCATTCTTCTGCAGAATTAAGTTCAATAGCTAAATTTAATGCTTCTTTCATTTTCCATTTACAAGTCAAGCCTTTGCGTTTAGATCATTATGTTCTAAACTTTTTTCAACCTATTAAGCAGTCTAACCTTTTTAAGTGTTTTTAAAAATTAAAGTAGTAACAGAGAATAGTGTTTCTGTTGATTACTTGAAATTTTGTATCAGACCTCATCATTTTATGATATTCTGGAAATAGTTAGTTTCGAGAAGTGAATCATTTTGCTTGCTTTGCTGATGTTTTATGTCAAATCTCTATTAATAATATTGTTTTTGTCTTTTATTTCAGTCATGTTCTTGCAGCATATGCATCCTTCCTCTGGAACACAAGTGGAGACCAGGAAGATAACAAGCAGGAGCATTCAAGTTTCTCTTCCTATCCAGATGTATACAAAACTGTTGGTTCAGCAACTGCTAGGGTACCCTAAAGCAAATTGCAGGGCTAGAAAAACACATAAGGTATTATTGACTCATCCACTTCTACTTGAATTCTTTATGAACCATTTGATCTTTTTATCTGCTGATCTTGAAATCAGATTGTGTAATGCTTTGGGGATCTTGGCTCTTTTAGCAGAGGAGATGGTAGAGGTTGAGACAAGTGAGACTTGTGCTTTAGGAAGTTGACATTAACGGCTATTGAGTAATGTCATCCGCTTTGGTCCCTCCAGTTTGACTTAATGGGGATGTTGCTGCAAATATTTGCCTATTGCCAGTTTAATTCCAATAGCAGTGCAACAAATTCAGTTACTGTTATTTGGTAACCTTGGGATCTGGGTTAGACCAATATTTGTTATCAGTCCCTGCCATGGCAGGGTAATCAAACCAAACAAGGAATTGGACTAAATAAACCAATCACATCATTGTGTTTTTCTTTTTCTAAAGTTCGAAAAGTAACTTTCAATATCTATAATATTAAAAATAACCATCATATATATTTTGTCCAATGTCTGATTGTTCTATGTATAATGAACTGACAATTTAATATCCTTTGCAGAGCTATTTTACATTTAATTTCAATTCATTTTTTGAAGAGATCAATCAAATGAAATTATTTTTGGATTGCTTTTCTTTTTGCTATAGTTAAAATATATGCAATAAATTTAGTACCCTTAAAAAATATTTATGGTGAGTTGGCCACAAAAAATATGGTGTTAAGCAAATGTGTAAGGTGTAGATTCATTCAGAGGTCACCATTAAGCCATATCACTCTGTCATTCACTCAATGGCTACTGCAGCAAACATGCATGCCATAGTTGAGTTTTGTCAAGATGAAGAAGAAACACGTAGAAGATCCTCATGGCAGTAAAATCTTAATAGAAAGAATGTGAAATTATCCTTTGTTGTTATTAACTTGCTTGCAGGGACTGTAGAAAGTAATTGGTGAATAGGAGTACATGACAGCAGTTGGTACCTGTGCATAAATTCATTCCAGAGATCATCGAAGTTGAAGGAAGCATCCTTGGAGCACCGTGAGTTTGAGCAATTCTTGAGCAACAAACCAATGAATGTTTGATGGAGAGCTAAACAGAAGGAGATCAGCATAGGGGTGCATGACATCAAAGAAAGCATGGGAAAGAAACACCAGAGTGGAAGAATGGAAAAGGATACTTAATGAAGAAGGAAAGACAGAACCAGTATTGGAGATCTCCTCAGTCGATTCTATTAGTCCCAGCAAGAGGAAACTGTTGTTTGGCAGAAGACAAGTAACAAAGACTGCTATATATCTCGGTGAGGCCACTCAATTGACTGAAAATGTACATGGTTTCATGATTTGTTTCTGACCATACTTGTCTTTCCTTATTTCTCTCATTATACAAGAGACTAAAACACTACAATTCTTTTGAGGGGCACAAAATTTCAACATAGATTGTATCTTTAAACCAGAGACATTTCATGAAGATGCATACTAACATACTGAGATATATATATATATATATACCCCATCACAACAAACTTGTGGGAGTACCTACAGTGTACAGCAAAGGGTAAGGTACAGAGTCTCCTTATTATGAGCCACTTCTCTCATGCTTGAAACAATGCTTTTACATGTTTCTTTTCGATGTGACGAAAAGGGTATCTTTTTACATTTCTATTTTCAGGAATACATCCTGAAGAATTTGTTCAAGGTTCTCATACATGGATATCAAGGTTGAAAAACTATTGTTCTACGTTGATATTTTTGTCCATCCAAAGAGACCAGGGGAAGAGCATCCTCTACCCCAATTTAATCTACTTCAGAATGTGATGAATATGAACGCTCTGTATAGAGGCTTTATTCATGAGGATACCTACTACATATCTGCCCTTATTCATGATAAATTTAGCAGTTGTGGTAGCAAAGTTTTGGTATACAAATTGTTTTGGGATTAATTTTTTGATCTAACCTCATGCAAATAGACTAAGAACAAATATAAGCACTTCAATGAATGCATCTCATCTAGGTCTAAGTCAACAAGTAGTTTAGTTGCAAAAATGGTATCAATTGTTTACTTGTTCCATGAGACAAAGTGACCAGATTTTAGTAGAAGGATGGGAGGGTTTGGCTCTAAGCACATTTGGGATGGATGTTTGCCATCTACATCACAATGGGAACCCCAAAGTGTAATGTCAATGCTAAAACTTGACGTGAAATAATTCTAGTAGTTCGCTTTGTTGTTTCAGAGCCATTTCTTCTATGTACAATGGAGGTGGGAGATATAGACAATAGTATACCAATAACATCAACAAGGGAGTCACAGTCTTCGATTTTTTTAAAGTGGAAGTTGTGGTAGGCATGTTAATGTTCAGTGCATCACAAAGGGTTATTCTAGAGGACAATTGGAGGATTATCTATAATGGATTTGTTGATCAGTTATAGATAGGGTTGGTAATTTTAATGTGACTGCTAGGGATCACATTAACATCGCTAGATTGGACAAAATCATAAAATTCATCTGCAACATGTCATCGAAGCAAGTTGTATGTATCTCACCACCTTCTTAGTCTACAAGATAGAAGCCAAAAAACTTCCCTTCACCTTTAGCATTTTGAAATTCATGGAGCATGCATTTTGATAATGCTCAACTCCGTATGGACCATTCTTTATTGTAAGTTGTCAAATCTTTGATTAGGATGATTGAATTTGAATGAACAAACTTTGGACTAGAAACCTTGGAATTGTCTTTTAATAAACATGGTTGCGATTAGAATGACTCTTTCTCAAGTTGGTAGCTGGTTGACGAAGGGCCAATCAGAGCAAGAGCAAGGTGAAGAGGAGACCTAATTATGCTTGGATCCATGCAAATCACTTCCATGGAGATAATAACAATATCCTTAAACATAATAAAACTAGAAAAGAACCACAAAAGAATGTACACAAGGAGAAAGGCTGGTAGTAGAATGGAGAAAAGTAGGAAAGCATTTGCATACATGGTTTTGTTAGAAACCTTGGAAGTATAGTCTATTTAGTTGTATTTTTGTAGGAAGGAGTGCACTCCACCGAAGAGTTGTAGGCAAATTTTCAAGCTAGTAGATTGCATGGGGTTGATATGCCCCAAGGATAATATTTCGAGAGAAGGACAAAGATCAATTTTGCCTTCGAGAAGGCTACTTATTACACCTATAGTCAATATTCTTGTCATCTGAGGAAGACGAATGTCACATCTCACGTTTAGATCAGTGGGAAATTAAAAATAAATAAAATAAAAGAGACAGTGTAGCCGAATTAATGAAGCATGGGTTGCGTTATGGGCGTGCTATGTGGGCATAAATTTGGAGAAGACAGGAGGGATGGCGGGGGAATGGGCTGCACGGTGAGTGAAGGAAGTGCCTGCAACTCCCGTAAATATGATATGGGCTTGCATTTGCAGCCAGGAAAAGGAGACCCGACTACAGGAGTGGGTGCAAAGAGTAGATGGGAGATGTGTCCTTGTGGACCACAATGAATGCAGGCACGCACAAAATGGATTAGTTTAAAAGGCTTTAGAAACATTCAAGGAAAGGGATTGGCTGGCATAAAAGCCAGACTCACAACCTTTGGTAGCATCCTCCTTGCCTGCGCTAAATGAGAAGTTTTCGAATAGGCCATGGACATCCGTCAAAGTATAAACGATAGAGGAATCTTCGTGAGATGGGAGGGGGAGTGTCTCAAGGAGGCCGAACCCCAGCCTAAAGGACTTCGGTCTGTATAATAAATCACTTATAAAGCATTATGGCCATCCAGATCGATACCTGAAAGAAGAGATTGATAAGTGGAGGCAAGACCTTGAACATATGTGTACTCGCTCAGAAAGGTCCATGATTATAGCTGGAGATTTTCAAGCTCTAGTATGATGGTGGTGAAGGACATGATGGAAACATTGGACAGAGGAATTAATAGCGCAAAGAAGCTTCTCATTCAGAGTAAAAATTTTAATTCAGTGGGAGGAGTGGTGAAGGGTAGAGTAGGGCGGTATTTGCAAGATCACAGTTGCCAAGGCCGTGTACAATGAAGTCATGCTGATTTTGACGCTGCTTACTTTGTACTTAATGTCCATGCCACTGCTGCAGAAATTGGGCCCAGAAATTGCTGGGGCCGCTTAGCACGACGGCGAGAATGCATATGACAGCCTCCAGGCCCTTCGTACTCTTGCTTGGTTTACAAGGTTCAATAACGATGAAGCCGTGGTGATGGTAAAAGTGCTAGCAGAGTTGGGCACCTCACTTTTACTGCTGCAATTTTTAAAGCTGTCCTGCATTATATGGAGACCCCGCAAATCATTTTATATTTATATTTATGACGATTCTGAAGAAATGATGTTAATAGATTGAAGAAGGATTTTGAATAATATTTATATTTATTTCTTCATCAGCGATTCTTGTTATGATTGTAATCATGAGTGATAATTATAGTAACCCACAAATTTAGGGACAGTCATGTCAGCAGTGGTACAGGCATGTTATTATATTTCTCGAAGTTTGTAAGAATCAAAGGTGACTCTTAAATTTGAAATATTACAATTTTTAGGTAAATTGTAAACCGAGTTTAGTTGATCGAATATAGACTACCTAGTGTCTTGGCTGCAAGGAATGTCCACACCCTTTTCGAGTTGGGAAAATAATCAAATTTCATTAGGTTAATCAATCTGACATGGATGTTGTTCTTTGTATTATTAGAATAAATAGTCTAAATTATCATCACCATTGATTTTGTTGCAGCGGTTCTATTGACAAATGTTCCTTAGATTGTGTTTGACGGTGATGTCAAGGTTAAACTTGAGATTTAGTTTTGGAATATGCATAGACTTATAAGTACGTAAGTTGAATCTACTAGAGTGGGGTAAGGCTTTGTTGATCATAATGAAAAAAGTTTGATTTGCAAATGTATAAATGTTATATGAAATCATTTATTATTGATCATCGAGGTTAGATTTAGTATAAATGGTATAAATATTATAAGAAAATGGGATTCTGCCACGGAGTAAATGAAACAAAAGGTTAAGAATATTATTACTATCAATATTATTAAGTGTGCGTCAACATATGATGATCTTGTAGATGTAGTGTTGCTAGCCATCTTGAGTATGCCTCACATTGATCATGCTTAAAGCAAGATTATAATTACTATTTGTATCTTTGATGTTTAGAAGGTCTTTATGGAACCTTGTTGATGCATGTTGTGTTTCATCTAGAAAGATGTCATAATATAATATGATTATGATACTCAATATCATAGAACCATATAGTAGTGGGGCCTCACTGGGAGCCTATTGAGACTTTTACATCATTGTTGCATCATAATGATGTTTTGACTACTACTATCTAAGGATGTATACTATTTACTAGTATTTTATTCTTGGATTGAGTCTAGATTGCATGGAAACTCGTTCCTAGGTATGTTTGGATATCCATCACTAGAGAGGTATATAGTGGATAACATTATTCTTGACAAAACCTAGCTAACCCTTATTCCCCTGCGTAAGAGAATCTTATTGTGTATATAACATGGGTGTGTTTGCAAGGAAGTATTAATGCTAGTTTGTTAAGGTTTAATTAACTCCCATTGGGTGAAAATTTGTATTCTCCTTATCTATTATTTAGATGAGGCGTATTTTGTGTAGGAATTCCAATAGTGTGTTTCTTGAGAGAGACCTAGTGAGGAGAACTACATGTGACTTCAATCCCATTTGGAAGTGAGTATGTAAAGCAATCCATGATTTCAATCCAAATTAGTTGATAATCTATTGATCCACTTTAATCCATTATCATCATAGGGATATGTCTTTCCCAATCCTCACGTTGTTTTGAGATGTGTCCTTCCCATATCAAACAATGTCGTCGTCATCATCAATCAATCCATCAATTGGTTTTTAGCTTGACTTGGAGGCTCATAGTCCTTGGTTGCTTTTGGTTTGTTGTGCATGATTGCGTGTTGCTTGTGTGTTTTATCATTATTTGCATTTCTCATGGTCTTTTGCATTCTATTGTCACAAGGGCTTCATGGTCTTCCATATCATGGTGTTATGGGGCATATGCTTGCACTTGACCTTTTTTATCACACATTTGGCACATTGTCATCTTGGTTCCTTATACCTTGGTGCATAATGTTAAGTACAATATTAAATCTAGGTTGCTCATATCATTGTAGCATGATGATCCTTCATCCTCCCTCTCCATCCACATTTTCATCATCCTTATCCATTTTCCTCTATCCTTTTATCTTTCATCCTTTAAGTCCTCTCATCCATTTTGAGAGAACACTTGTGTTCTTTGAACCTACATGTCCTCTCGATGGGGAATACCACTACCTCCTCATCATCATTCCTCATCCTCACTAGTGATTGAGGCATCATGTTTCTAGTCCTAATCCATTTCCTACCCACCATGTTTTATTCTTTGTAATGATGTTACTTCTCTTAGTCACAACATCATCTCAAAAAGGGGCAAAATTTAGACACTTAAAAATGTCCTAACCGAACCACACCTCGTTTTAGCCTATCCTAGATCTCATTAAATAATTAAATAATATTTATTTAATTAATTAATTTACCTATCACCTTTATCCCATTTTATCATAGCCAATTAATTAAGTAAATATTTATTAAATTTATTTGATTAATTTATCCATTATCCTTATTCCCCACCTTTAATTGAATAAATTTTATGTTTATTTAATTAAGTCTATTCTTATCCCCAAATCCTCCAGCTAAATTAATTATATTTTAGGCTAATTAATGCCCATTACCATTTTCTTCCATTATCTAATTCAACTTTATCGAGCCTATCTAATTCAACTTTATCGAGCCTATCCTTATCCATTTAATCCTATCCATTGATTCCATTCACATGGATTACAATATAAACTTGACACCAAATGAGAAGTGTCCCCTTCACATGTCTAACTAAGCCCTGGTCCAGATTCATTGAATCTAGACACTTCTCAAAAGTCAAACTAACTTTTCATCTTAGCCCTTTATTTAATATCTCACCTCATAATCCTAGCCATCCAGATAAGGATGTCGCCCTAAACCTAGCCCTTATCCCTCATGTGACACTTGTCATATGACTACAAGTTCAATCCAAACCCTATCTTCTCATTCCTAGCCATTCATCATGAATGCATCCAAACCCTTCATTTCTTTCATCTTATTTCTATAAATGAGAAGTCTCCCATCCTATTTGCATCAACATTTTTTATGCTAATGTCATGCTACTCGATTTTTTATTGATTCATGAGCAACCACATTCAAATATTCAACAACTCAACTTAATACATTCAATCTTTTGAGGTTTACATGTGTTTTAGTTTGATTTAAACTATTTTTACCCATATTTTTATTATATTCATTTTACATGTATACAGATGTAATAAGATTATGACAAGTGTTTCCATCCTATGAGATGTGACAACTTGAGTCATTAAAGTTTAACAACCTTATCCCTATGTAAAGCTAAGCTAGTGTAAAGAGAACTCAAGTGGATAACTAGCCAGTAATTGAACTAGGTAGATAAAGTACCCCTTTCACACCAACACCCCCCCTTAAGTGCAACTTAGGGAGAAGTATACAATGCAAAGATGTAAATATAGGTCCCGTCTACTATGCCTTACGAGGTACCCATGTACATAGAAATCTCTCATATATAGAGAAAATGAGAAAACCCAGAGGGACAAAACTCCTCTCCAAAAGAGAGAAAATAGTGAAAATGCTCTCAATAGAATGTGAAGGACAAATCCCCATGTGAGGAAAAAGTCCCCCCATAAGAGAGAATGAACAAAGAAGGTCAAGTGAACCCCCCCTAAATGTACAATATCCTACACTGATGGTAGATGCTCAATATAGAACTTTGAAGATGGTCCAAGATTGTCAAACAACATTCCTCCCCTTAGGAAGAAAATGATACGTGCAGGATATATTCTCATTCTTGAAAGGAATAAGTCTTTGGAATCGGCTCAAATGTCACAATGTCAGAAGTCCCAATATTAATTGAAGAAGGGGACGATTTAGAACAATGTGAAGACTGATGTAGAGCAACGACCAAATATGATGATAAGTCCTTCAAATGCTACTCCAAAAGATGTCAAATGATGATAAGAAATGATATAAAGCATTAGATACCATTGCAGTAGATGTCAACATGAATGGAGACCAAGTTGAAACTGTCAACTCATGAGTATCTGTAGAATTTGTCACTGTGGAAGCATATAAATGTGAAGATGGAGCAAGAGGATCTAAATATACCCATTTACAAAAATAGGAAAGGAGAAAGTCCATTGGAAACAAAACTCCTAACCACTGATGTCCAAAATCCAAAAAATAGATGAAGTTGTAATTGTGGATGAAGAGTTGTTGATGAATCCCACACTGCAATAGGAATAATATTGGAATCAAACATACCACTGCATAAGTATCAACTAGATACTTTGGAATGCTCGAAATTACAGATTTGGTACACAGTCTATATGAGTATCATTGATTTTGGACACTACTCAACTAAATATTAGTTGAAAATACAAGTACCATATTTAGTTGAAAATACAAGTACCAAGTCTCTGGATGTAGAACTTGACCCTCTGAATACAAGGAGATTGCTTCCATAACATGATTGTCTATATTGTATCTAGTCCATCACACCAAAATGCATGGGTAACAAGTTGTTGCAATCGTTGTGTATATAGGAACTCACACTTGATACATAGATCAATCCTAAGAAACTTGCAATATGAAATATTTGGCGGATTACACTGAAGTGACAAGATTTTAACACTTTATTTTAATACATTTACAACATCTTTTACATATAGGAGTTATGTGGACAACATCAATAATGCAAATATGGAAACTCTAATGAAGAAGCCAAGCATAAATCAACTTTGAAGTTGACAACCATATGTGACTGGTAAATATTCCCTCTAATTGGGATGTCGCCATAATATTAGGAACAATTAGCCCCTGTTGGCTGCTGGATGGAAGAACGTCACAAATGGTACAATACAAAGCTCGACAGTCAATTAGATTTTTTTTCCAATTTCGCTTATTAAAGAAAAATTATGTTTTTAAAAAAAACTTAATAAAAAATTTAATTAAAAAACATAAATTTTTTTATTAAAATAAATAAAGAAAAATCATTTTTTAAAACTTTATTAATTTTTTAATTTTTAAAAACTTTATTAAAAATTAATAACAAATTTTATTAAAAACATTAAAAAAATTAATAACAAAATATTAAAGAAAAAAATTATTAAAAAAAATTATTGAAAAACTTCAATTAATTTTTTTATTAAAACTTTAATTACAAAAATTAATAAAAGATCCATTTAAAAAATAAATCTAAAAGAAGTTAATAGTGGGGGGTCGTAGCCTCCTCCACACCCCACACATTAAATGAAAAACTTTTAAAAAGTTATATTGGTGCTTTAAATGCCTTAAAAAACTACACATAATAAATAAAACTTTATTAAGGTTAGTGGAAGGCCCATTAAGGCACGAGGTCCCATGGGTCCCCATGTTTATGGGGCATGAGACCTTGTGTGGGTACCCATGTGTCATGCCCTAAAATTTTCATCAAGAAAAGCCAACAATTTTTATTTATTTTTTAAATACAAATGTTAATGGTTAGGGATGAACTACCATACTCAACAAGGTAGATAATTCTCAACACATTTGGAGATGTTGCTAATGCAAAGTCTTCATCAACAAATTGTGTGATGGGGAATAAGTAGAGTGAACAATGCCATGAGCATGGAGTCCATCACATGCACCTTGAATCGTTAGGGGTTTGAGTCATAATAGTCTAGATTACACACGACACCAATATATTTAAAAAAAATGATAAAAGAAATATGAAACTAAGGTTCCACTGGACCATCGGACAACAACTGTAATGTCAAATCACTCTAGCATTAGTCCAACTACTATTGTTTGAGACACATGTAGCATTATTCACACCACTCAAGTAAAATTAATGCAACATGATCAAACATCCCATTCGTATCAAGTGGTAATTGATTATGTTACAAGGGAATAATGGTAGAACAATTTTAGTTAATCCGAAGTATAACTACTATTAAATTAGTCAAGGCTAGGCATTGCTCATGGTATTATTATCCTTACTATCTATATAATAACCATATTATTATTGTTAAATTATTTTCTCTTTTCCTTGCTAAGTATAGAAAACATTGATAATATGAATCATTAATGTTAGCCATTATACTCACATTTTGCCTTACTGATTTTAACATTAAACAAAGCGTTCCTAAGTTGCTATTGCCATTATTAACAATATTACTCTTGGTATCCGTAGTACCACTTATTTGAAATTATTGATTCACATGGCATGATTATAACTTATTATTGTTTAAAATCCAAAGCATCTTTCAATATATATATATATATACACAATAACTTTAACTATTACTATTATTAATTTTTCTTATATTAATACTTTGTAACATTATTACCTATTGATTAATACATAGTTTAATATATATCACTTTTGAAACTTTAAATATTTTTTATTTCTATAAATAAATAAATAAATCACCAATTAAATTGTAGCTTTAAAATTCTCAATTTATAAAAAAAACACCTTTCACACTTTAAATATTTCTTTTGTTTTAATAAAAAATAAATAAATCACCAATTAGTATTTTAGTCTTAAAATTCTCACTTTATAAAGATAACACCACTAAATAAAATAGTCTAGCTTCCCATTTTTGAGTTAAAAACCATATCTATATAACTTTTAGAAGAAAAAAAAACACATATATATATTCTTTTAAATCTAATAATTAGAATAATTTCATATTAGCTTAATAAATGGAAAGATTCCTTATTATCTACTACCCTTTTTGTTTTTATCTAATCTTAATAGTTACTTGTTATTACTTTTTCCTCTTTAATATAGATAAGAATTAGGAAAAGTAGGGATATGTTTTTTTTTTTAAAGTTATATTGTTTTTTTAAAATGATTAAATAAAAATTCTAAAATTTAATTTAGAGAAAAGTAAGGAGGATAAGAACATTGCATATTCCAGATTTGGTATTGTAGTTTTACATGAATATTAAAATATGAGTTACATAGCTATTTAATTTATGAGATCAAGAGGAGATACTTACAACACAAAAATATTAATTATCAAACAAGATTCATAACCAGGTGTTAGGTGAAGAATGTCTGTCATGAGGTAAGTGTGTGACATTATATTTCTTTTTTTTCTGCAACAATATAGTATTATTTCCACCATTGACGGGTGAAGACTTCAATTGATATGAGAATTTTTGGATTGGAGGAGATTTTGTTTAAACAAAAACACTTAAGTCGCCATTTAAAAGCTATCACTCTCACCATTAAATATCAGTCAGAATAGAAGACTTCCTAGTAAATTGCAGAATTCTGGGGATGGCATTTTATAGCCCGAACAACACGCTTTGTTTAAAAGCTTGAGGTGGGTTAAATAGCTTGTCATAAGTTAGGTGGAAAAATCACCAATGAATCATACAGATAAGGTGCCTTCATTCAAATCTGAAGAGGGATTGAGATTGAGAGTCTTTTCATTATTCACTTTGAGCTTACAAAGATTAGGGAATGTTTCCTTGGTACTGGTATCTACTTACGAGCAATGTCTTTGACAAGCATACTTACTGCCCACCTTTCTATCGGGAGGCTACAATAATGTATCAAGGAGACTACTTTAATAGTCTAATTATAATAAAAACATTTAATACAAAAATTGATCGTTGAACAACCTAGGTATGAGCTATGGTAAATAACCAGCTATCAAAATCAAATCTTGCAAAAATGGGTAAATTTGATTTGTAAGAGTTTCACATCATTTGAACACATCTACTCTTTTTTTCTTTAATACCACACCAACCCTACCTTACGGCCACTCTATAGGTATGAGCATTTGTTTCCCATAATAAAGACTATAATGTTCTGGCAGGCTGACTCTATGCTATAGGTGAACCTAGGCCAAGTTGTGCATTTAGCATTAACTCACCCATATACTCTAGTGTGCAGCTGACAGGTTTGAAATGATGAATCAAGCAAAAGGCAACCATGCTCATTATGACTACTTTTCTTTACACAAGTACTAAAACTCCTATGCGTTGATGGGCATTAGACCACTATGCATAATAGCTTCTTGGAAATGCATATTTTAGATTGATCATATCAGTCTTCTCTAATCTAGATGACCAGAAGAGTGTCCAATAGAGTGCTAGAATGCAAACTCGAGATCAGACAAATTGAGTTGTGGCCTTGGCACTCATGGCCAGACAGGCCGATTGTGTTTTTCTTTTTTTTGTCATTCACTGTACCTATTCTCATGCCGATGTGTTAATTAAGTTCTTGTTTTTCTTTTTTCTTGCAGCCCTCCAAAGCTAAAATTTTGACTTGTTTGAGGTTGAATAATAACAGAAAGGTTAAATGTGCAGAAAGGGTGAGGGTGGAAGCTTCGTGGGGATGGACCACACCCCTTCTCTACGTCTCTGCTTACTAGTTAAGATTGCATTCATGAAAGTAAATTAGATATTCCTACATCACTCAAGCATGTACAGATGTGAATGTTGACCGTTGTGATATAAAGTAAATTGACATTCATTAATCCCTTTGCGATAACAGTTACATTCTAAAAATTTATGATAAAATTTGAGTAAGGAGGTTTTAGATATTCAATCATTCTTTAGAAGAATATATGTTTAGTTGTTTTACAGTTGCCTTGATATGTAGTCTGACAGAAAGTGAATCGGTAATAGAGAATTTAGACTAAAGAAAAGCTTGTACTTAGCTACTATTTGACATAACATGCAATAGGTTCCCCTAAGAATAAGTTCTCAAATTAATGTTATAGAGATCTTGTCACATCCATTAGCGAATGATATAATACAACCTTGAACATATATTTCTTGCTCAATATTGTTTGATAGAGATGGAAATTATTTTACTCCCAAGCAGTTGTAATTAAAATAAAGATAGAATTTGGGTACAAAAAATCTCTTTGAAAATCGATTAAGGACTCTGCAACTTAATTAGCAGGTGATTTAGTCAAATTTTAGGATGTTCTCCTCTCTTTTTCTATTTCTTTTTTTTTAACTGAAGCTTTGAGATTTGATCGCATGGTTCAAGACCTCTATTATTGGAGTCTAGTGTTCAAATAAAGTGGAATAAGTCAAGTATTGCTATAGAAATTTTCTGTGTATTTCTCTTCTCTATTTTCTTCCCTCCAACATATAAACTGAATTAATAAAAGCAACCCCCAAATTTCATGCAATTGTAAATTACATAACTATCATTATTTATTAAAATAAAATTCCCTTAACCCAATGGTTTATGCTTGGGATGGAATCATCTAATAAAAGAAAACAAGTTCTTTACACATAATTCCAATAGAAGGTAGGTTAATAATCACTTCAAATTTTAAGATTGTAAAATTTTTTTAACATGATAATACATCAATGGGAAAATTTTGCTCTCCTCCCTACCATAATGGCATCATGAAGCCTCATGGGCTCTAGTCATACCCCCGAGCAAGGAAATCTTTAGCTCCAAGATGATGAATGGAGTCTTAAAAGTTTTACATAATGGGATAAGAATAGAGTAACCTCAAATTGCATGCATACAAGTTCACCACTTGCCATATTCATCAACGCTCCATACCACATGTTACCATATTACAATAATAAATAGAGGATAATGGAAGTAAGGAAAACTTATCTCTTTTCTTTAGATGAGGGAATTTAACTCTTCTATCCTTCTCTCCTTTCCAAGCCAAGCCATCTTGATCGCTACTATCTTCACTAGAGTTCTCCAAAAGGAGAAGTGGGGTAACACCCCACTCCTTCCTCTCCAAAATATCTAGGGGTTTCAACTTGCAACCTTTGGGTGGGGAGGTGTGAAGTGTACCTGCTTTCATCAATGAGAGTCATTTCCCCATTAATGAGAACATGCATTTGGAAAACCACTCAAAATTCGTCACTCTCCATTATGAGAGCTTTTCATGGGTCAAATCATGTTGTAGGGGCACTATTGTATGCCCATTTTCCCCCTACCACTATGGTCTAGACCCTAGAGGGTTTATTTTTGCATCCTAACCCAAAAATTTGACCAACAACTCTCATTAAAAGCCCACTCAAGGTCCCATCCGAGTTTCCAACTTAGCTAGGGGTTCCCAAGACCTAATCCCCACTTACACCTCACATGAATCACAACTAAATGCCCTCACAACCTTAGTCTTCTAATACAATAACTCTACTTGTTTCTAGGCCTCCATATGGGGTCAAATTTGTATCCTCGAGAAGAAGTCTTTTGATTTGCTCTCAATAGTCCTCCCTTCTCATGCTAACAACGTTACCTTCTTTATTTATCTTCCACAATACATCTAATCATCAATTCAAGAAAACCATATAACATTTTAGGTTTGGCATTAATCGCGTGTGAAGCGAGGTCTTACACCATGCACCCACAAAGTATGGGGTGGTCTCAATAATTTATTATTATTATTTTTTAAAAACTTGCATTTGATTATTAAAATGCAAAATATTGAAAAAATTTGAAGCTTAGACTATTATTTTCATGGAGTCTTTAAAAAAAATTATTTTCTTTGCAAACTCAACTAAAAATTGACAAATTAATAGTTAATTTTAGTATTTTTGAACCTTTTGAGCATGATGACAGGGTCAGATTTGACCCAAAATGCTCTAAAATGGTAGTTCTTTATTGGATTTGACAATGAACCTTCTGTTTCAAATTCCTACAAATCTGGCCTTCGATATTCGACTCATATGACAGAAAGAGCATATATGAATTTCTCAGTTGCTCTAGACTCAATGGTGAGCTCAAAATTTCTCCAGGAAGCTTCAGAAAGCCTGCAACTGGCAAGTCAATGTATGAAACCCCTAAAAAAATGATATTTTTCCACACTCCTTTGATTCTCCATATCATCCAAGGATGCAAGAGAAGAGCATATTTAGTGCTTTGGGAAAAAATAGCTCTACACTCTCAAATTTCTTAAAATATTACTAACCCACAATTCATTCTTGCTCTGATACCATGTAATATTTGTTAAATATTCTACCCAAGATACAAATGATTGAAGAAAAACAAATACAAAAATAAGAGATGAGAAAGAATAAACTGTATTCCTCTCAAGAGAATGCAAAGCTTTTGTGATCTTGAGAATTGGAATGAATGATGTAATATTACAAAGGGAACCCCTTGGTTATATAAGATAAGGTGAGAGAGAAGATGTAATAAGATTATGAGAAGTGTTGTCATTCTATGAGGTGTGACAACTCAGGTCATTAAAAATCAACAACCTTATCCCTATGTAAAGTTAAACTAGTGTAAAGAGAACTTAAGTGGATAAATAACTAGTAATTGAACTAGCTAGATAAAGTACCCCTTTCACACCAACAAAGAGGTATACATTGAATAACCGAAAGGATTTCAATTATCAAACAAACTGGATATGGTATGTGGATTGAAGAAGGCACTTTATGGACTGAAGCAAGCTCCCAGAGATTGGTATGTAAGGTTGGATAGATACTTGTTACAATAAAGATTCAATAAAGGTATCGTAGATGGTAATATTTATTTCAAAGTTGAAAAAGATCAAATCTTGATTGTGGTAATGTATGTTGATGATATAATTTTTGGAGGAAATGAAGCTATGTACAAGAAGTTTGCAGGATAAATGTAGGATGAGTTTGAAATGTCAATGTTTGGAGAGATGAATTTCTTCCTTGGACTAGAAATCAATCAGATAGATTTAAAGGTATATTCATTTCACAATAAAAATATGTCAAAAAAATGTTGAAGAAGTTTGGAATGGAAGATTCTAAATTAGTATGTACCCCTATGGTTATTGGTTGCAAGTTAGACAAGAATGATGAATCCCCTAAGGTTGATTAGAGAAAGTATAGATCAATGATTGGAGGACTACTATATCTAATTGCTACTAGACCAAATATCATGCATGAAATTTATCTTTTGGTTAGATTTCAAGATCCCAGAGAGTCACATGTTGCAGTAGTGAAGAGGATATTTAGATACTTAAAAGGCACTCTGGATCATGGCTTGTGGTATCCAAAGGATATTGATTTTACTCTGAGTGCTTATATAGATGTAGATTGGGTAGGATGTCTAGATGATAGGAAAAGTACAAGTGGTGGTGCATTCTTTCTTGGATGCAGATTGGTGTCTTGGTTGAGAAAGAAGCAAGATTTAGTTTCTTTATCTACCGCAAAGGTAGAATACATTGTAGCAGCATCTTGTTGCATGCAAGTGTTGTAGATGAGGCAAACCTTGAAGGATATCTGAGTGGTATATGATGAACCAATTTCTATCTTCTATGATAATACATTGTGCTATTAATATTTCAAATAATTTGGTAATGCACTCAAGGAAAAAAATATTTCAATGCAATATCACTCTTTAAGAGAGAAGGTTGCAGAGAATGAAGTGAAGCTTGAATATGTGCCTACAAAGGATCAGGTTGCTGATATATTTAATAAGGCTCTTCCTAAGGATACTTTTGAGTATCTCTGAGAGAAGTTAGGGGTTATTACCCCTCAATTGAACTAGATGCATAAGGATATGCATCAGTCCAGTGGATCTCAAGATTCATTCTTTATTCTAGACTGATGTTGGTGGCTACCTCTCAGGGGGAGTAGGTAGTGGCATTGTTGGTTATTTTAGTTAGGGGGAGTGAGTATTGTCATTATGTTGGTGGTTTTTTTCCTTTGTCACTTGTGTCAAAGGATATGTGCAGTGGTTTCTAATTGATACAATTTGTTATGTGATCGTAAGGAGGAGAATGCAAAGTAGTAAAGGAAAATAAAGTTGCAAAGCAGTGCTGAGCATGTACAAATATGTTTGATATTAATGGGGGGGAGATGAAAATGTGTTGCCCTTTTCTATTGATGTCAAACGGTGAGAAATTTATGTGAAAAAGACAAGTTGTGAAGGGGGAGAAAGAATAATGTGAGAAAGGAAAAGGTTGTTATGGAGCAGTGTGTTGATAATCAAAGTTGTGTTTGTTGTTGGTGGTTTTTCATATCATGTGTTGCCATCAATGACAAAGGCGGATATTGTTGCAAGTACGAGAAGTTGGTGTTGATTTGGTGTTGTCATTGATGTCAACAAGCCTATAGTAATATTGTTGAGAGTTTGTGGTGATGCTTTGATTAGTTGCATTATGTTGCCATTAGTAAGTGTTACTAGTGTCAACCTCCAATGTTGCTTTGATAAGCTTATGTTTATGGATGCATGGTTGATTTTTAATGTTGTAGTTGGTCTGATGGTGATGAGGAGGTGTTGAAGATGATGAGAATGTGTCTCTGGTGCTTGGTTTCCAAGTGATTTTGAGAAAATTTGAATAAAAGGGGAAACAGTGTGTTGAAGAGGTGTTATGTGCTACAGAGTAGTGTTCTAGTTTTTCTCTACAATTCTTCTATGTTGAAAATCTACTAGTTCGGTTCAAATGTGTTGGTCAAAGGTGTTATATCTAGAATTGCTTGGTCTATATTTTTGTACAGAGAAAGTTGTCTTCACTAATGTGTGGACTATGTGTTCCAGTGGTGTTTGGGAGAAATAGTTTTGCTCCACATTTCTCTGTAGTTTGGTTTTTGGTCTTGTGGATCTATAAGTGTGTTGATATTTTTTATATCTATCTTTAGTTGAATTTTTTCATGTTTTGGTGCTCCACAAGGTGGCTCCTTGAGTTACAATGTATGGAAGATTGTCTGAGTGTACTGGGTGTGTACATTCTTCAGGTGAAAGTTGTTGCAAAGGAATTTGTTGGATTTTAGGGTGTTCTTGGAATATTCCAGATGATGTTCAAGTGATGAACATTATTCATAATTCATCTTTGGATCAAAGGAAGCATGTACTTAATCTTTAATGGTGTCTACATGAGTTCAACCGACCTTGGGAGTTTACACTAGTTGTGGATTTTCTTTAGTGTTTTTGGAAGCATGGTGTGGCATGTATGAGTGGATTTAGGACTAATTTAAGTTGTGATGTGGTTTGCCTTCATTCCTTTCCATTGTAAGAATGTTTCAGTGCCGACCTAATTTGAATTTGCATGATTAAGGTGCATAGTCGACCTTGGAGAATGCTTTCAAGGTTTAAGATATAAATAAGAGTTGTGTTGATGAGGGATGAGATGTTGAAAGAAGTTTGAAGTGTGTGGTGTGAGTTATAGAGTTGTTAAGTGCAAATTTATGAAGTGCAATGTGAGATTCAATATGTTAGACTACTGAACTTGCAGTGAGTAGAAGGTGTCTACAATCTTCAGTAAGGTTATGAGGGTGATCCCATAATACTGGTTTACAATTTTTGGCCAAACTGGACATTGAAATAATTTTTTCTAACTAAATCTTCACTTTTGGGCACCTATAGCTACTAAACCGCAAGGAATTTGAAGATGATGCAAACTAGTGATTTATGGCATTTTGTCTGTAAATTCTAAATATATTATTTTCAAAAAAATTGGAATTAGATTGCACTTCCTTTTCCATCTCCTTCGAAAACAAGTTTTTTCAATAAACAACATTTTTAAGGAGTGACGCTCACCGTATAATGCCTGACTTTTTTTTCATTAAGGATAAAATTCTATTTTTTTCAAATTTAGATTTGTAACTGCGATATCTAATGCTTCCAATTGGTTTGATAGTGTTTTATTGAATATTTTTTTCTTAATCAAGTTTCGAAGTCAAACCAATTACAATTTATACATAGGAAGACCGTATAACGCGTTATTTTTTTTGTATTTATCAAAATTCTTTTTTTTTTGTTGGATCAAGGAGTTCAATATCTGGTGCACTCATTTTTTTCATTTTTTTTGATAATTTTCTATTTTTCCACATGTGCAGAACAGAGAGCTTGATTTTCAATGAAAAACCTATGTTCAATAAAACTAAAAAATAAATACATAATAAAACCAAAATATATTAAAATTATATTCGTTGGATAGCTCATTCCAAGGACTACCATCATTCAGTTGGTTCTGTGAAGTCTCCTCCATTTTCATCCTCAAACCGAGTTTCGAAGTGCAAAATTTTGGACTTTTTTTATGCTAGAGGGTGAGAAGGTGGGAAAAGGGAGGTTCGGGCGAACCATGGTTCATTAGAATCCCCTTTCAAAAAATGTTTTCTTTGTGTTTTTTGGTGGGAATGGTGGAACCTTACATTTAATTGGTTCGCTCAAACCAGGGTTCATTCGAACTGTCTTTTGGTTCGCTCGAACCAAAGGGTTCATTTGAACCCAAAAAAAAAAAATTTTTTGCATGGGGTCATTTTTTGAAACTTTTCCTTCCTTAGTTGAATTGTAAACCACTTTTGCGGGTTTACCTATGAATGTGTTGGTGATGTTTTGGTGGAATTTTATGTTGCATTGAGATGGATATCTCATTGTAACATTCTTCTTTCCATTAGTAGACTTTGGAAAATAAATGACTACGTGACTAACACTAGTAGTATTTGGAAAATAAATCACTAATTTGGTCATCAAGTAAAATAACAACTAAGTGGCTAAATTAATGAATAATTTGGTCATTTATAAGTGACTAGTTTGGTCATCAGGTAAAATCACAACTAAGTGGCTAAATAAATGACTAATATCAGACAAATAAATATGACTAAATAAATGACTATTACTACTCTATTTTTGTTTCTTTCGAATTTGATTATAATCCATGGAGCTTAAGCCCCCCTCATGGGACCCCTACCTAAGCGGGCCATTTGGATGCCTAGGTTGCTTGGTGCACCAAAAATACCTATTGCGTGGAAGGCATTGCCTCTCGGTGCAGTCTTAAGGCCTTCACATATTTTATAAAAAAAATTAACATTTATATTCTTTAACTTTTATTACTCATTATGTTAATGAATCATTAATGTTTTTAACTATGATTTGAAGCCAATTTGATTTTCTTATTGTGTTAGCATATCAAATGTATCAAAGAGCAATTGTGGTCAATTTCACTAATAAAATATGATTTAAACAATCCAACTGCATTTTGAGGGCTATCTTGCAAACACTTTCATTTCAAAAGGTCAAGTAGTTATTTCTAGAAACAATTAGATTCAATTTACATGGATTGAAGAAACGTAATGTTTGTAAAAGTAATTATTTCTAGAGGTAGTGCCTTAAAAATGTAAGGTCAAGTAGTTATTTCTAGAAGCAACTAGATTCAATTTACATGGGTTGTAGAAACATAATGGTCAAGTCTACTAAAAACGAAGATTTTTCCCTTAAAAAAAGAACATTTTTCCCTAAAAATGAAGACAATAAAAAATACCTTTCTAAAATAAATAAAAAATATTTCCCTTCACTCAATTCATTTTCCTTCCCTTTCAAGATGCATTTTCTTTTCCCTTACAACATTTTAGGCTGATGACAACTCAACACAATTAAGAATTCTGATAGCTTCTCATCAAGCTTCCCACAATTTTACAGAGAAGGATGTGTTGAATTTGGAGTTCCTCTGCACTCTAATTCTTTGTTATTTGAATGTGAATTTGGAGGAGCTCCGACAATTGCAGTCAATTTCCAAGAGGCTTGGACTTGTTTCTTTGCTTTCCGACAAGATTCACAACTTAGAGAAGGTATGTAAAACTCTATTCTTTGCCAGTTTCTTTTAGGGGTTGTACACAAAGTTTCTTCCATGAATATCATCTACACAGGCCTTGGTTATGCCCTCATTCTCCTCTTCTTTTACAATACAACATTGGAATTTAAGATGTTATGTAGGCCAATTTTTAAGTTAGTATTTAGTCTAATTTATTCACTACAAGAATGCTTAAGAGGAAGGATAGGGGTAATGGTATGGTCAAGAGAGACGTTTCTCTAGGACTCAAAAACCAGAGTTTACAACTTGTTTTATACCTTGTTGAATATAACATAGTGAGGGTTGTGTTTGTATTAATGCATTACTTGTTTTAACAAAAAATTCACTTTTAGCTCCAGTCTCAAATGTTAAGCTAGATAAGCTTGAACTGCCACTTTTAAAAAAAAAAAATTAAATACAGTCCATGCATAAATGTAAACTCCTAGAAGTAACCCTGCCATTATCACTACCCAATTTGTGGGACTATATTTCTTTGGTGTTGTTATCTACACTAATGACATTTTATTTACTCACATTTCCTCTTACTTAGTAATAATCACATTCTTGCTTGGTATCTAGGACTGTCACAAGTTGGATAAGAATTTATTTTTTTCTGTTACAAGGGCCCTTTGAATAAGTTTTCATGATTTTTGAAGGGCACTCAAATGGATTCTTTGGTTGTTCATCTCCACCCCCAACACTTCCACACTCTAATGAGGTTGAAACCCTTACATTTATTTGAGTTTCTTCCACTTCATTGTCACTACTGTCATCCTCATTACTACTCATGTTGTTTCTTTGAGATTTAATGCAACTTTAAATTGAACAAAAATAAAAAATCGAACATTTCTTATTTTAAGCTTTGGAAAAAACTTGGAGAAAAAAATGATAGAATGACTTACCTCTTTGAAGAAATTGCAATCTCACTACCAATGATGCCCTAGATTCAACCTCTTTTGTAGTTGCTCCTTCAGTCCATGCTAAAACAATTTTCTCTTCCTTCAAACCTTGTGGCAATGTATAGTTGAATAAAACTGGATCAACAAAAGGTATGCTTGAATTGTTTTGAATGCTTGATGGTAAAAATGCTTCCAATAATTGATCTTTGTTTGAAAATTTCAATTGCTTAGTACATCAGAATCTGGAGTGTAAAAATGAGGTCTTTGGGGTCTACACCAATGACTATATTGTTGGATGTTGTGGTTGTGTTGCTAATATGCAATTGTCATTGATGTAAACACTATTGACATTAATGTCTTAGAAGTTGTATATGTCGAGGATATTGAGAAACTTGTAATAAATAAGTTGCAGGTTGTCAGTGGTGAAGTGAAGTTCAGTCTATTGCCGAGCTTAGTACATTGATGATAAGAGGTTGTGGATTAAAGGGTTTCTTTTTGAGTATATCTAGTTTATCCACGTTAAGTTTTAGAGATCCATGCGAAGATTTGATCGAGTTATGAGCAGTTGTGTTCTAACAGTCATTTTGTTGCTTCAGTTGGCATTCCTGAATGAAGATGATGTGATTCTAGTAAGTTTAGTTGTTGTGGATGTTTCTCTGGTGATTCATGATGTTTATGGATGTTTCTAGATTGTGCTCTATCTGTGTTGCACATCTGCATTGATCATTTTGCTCATGATTGGAGATTTTCTCTTGTGTGTTCACATTTTTCATGTTCATGGCCGACAAGGTGTTGTAGCATGTTGTGGATCTTCGAGGAATAATTTTTTGAAGGTGGTTTGTGTTTGGAGATTTTATTTTGGGTCTCCACTATGTTGTGGCCAACCTTGGTTGAGTCGCATTGAAAATTATTTATTGTTTTGGGCCGACAGTTTGCATATGTTTTATTATTTGGTTGAGGACGACATGTAATGATGTAATCTATTGTTGCAGATATATATGTGATTGTTTATTCCATTTGAAGGTGTGCTCATGTATGAGATGTGTGAATAATTTCCTAATCATTTGAAGGTAGAAGCAGAGTGTGAAGAAGTGTTCATGTGCTTAATCGAAACTATAATCAGGCATTAACAGATGCTATTTTTCTCAGTCCAAATCTTTTGGATGTAATCCATATCTTTGTAAGATAGTGGGTCTTCTTTTGGGCAGTAAGCCTTTCTATATTTGAGCGGTGAACTCTAGGTAGTGCGCCTGAATGCATGTGCATTCCCCATGCACATTTCCTTATACTTTTAACATGGTATAATCTTGTGGACTAACCTCCACCATGGTTTTTCCCCTAACAAGGTTTCCACGTAAAAAAATCTTGGTGTTATGTGTGTTTTTGATGTGTTGTTGATTTATGCTTCCATGGTTATTGATCAAATCTAAAAATAAGGTTAATAAGTTTGATAAGTTTGAATTTATGTGACAACTAATTCACCCCCCACTCGGTTGTATTCCCTTGTTTTGCCAACAATTGGTATCAGAGCAAGTTCCTTGGAATAAGTTTAACAACTTGAGATGATTTGGGATGGCAACATACAAGAAAGATAGTCTGAGATTTGATGGAACAAATTATTCTCTATGGAAGGCTTGAATGGACTGTCATTTGAGCTGCATTGATGAACCCTATTGAAAAATTACAAAGAATAGGTATATCATTCCACAAAATGGTCCTTCTACTACAGATGATATTAAGGAAGCCGAGTACAATATCAGGGGTAAGGAAGCATTGTTGAGTGCTTTAACTAATTCTGAGATGACAAATGTTATGTATCTGATGACTGCTTATGAGATCTGGAAAAAGTTGGAAACTTTGTATGAATGTGATGCTAATGTGAAGATTGCTAGGTTGTAAAGTCTGAAAGGGAAATATGAAATGTTGAGAATGGGTGATGATGAGAACATTACCTCTTTCATGCAAAGAGTGAATGAACTCGTATGTGGTATCAGATGTGCTGGTGGATGATTGGAAGAATCAGAGATTGTTGCTAAAGTGCTTAGATCCTTTCCTGTTGCATAAAAAGTCAAAGCTACTGCTATTGAGGAGCTCCAGACTGAAACACATGTAACTAGAGACATATTGATTGGTAAGCTTACTGCTTTTGAGTTGAGTGAATTTGGTGATGCTCTTCCTAAGATAGAATCTGCATTCAAGGCTAGTACTTTTGAAAAAGATAAACAAAGATATGATCTAGGAGAAAGTTCTTCTAGAACAGTGTTCAAGTATGAAGAGGAAATGAGAGAGATTGAAAAAGAGGAGAGAAAACTAGAGGAGCTTGAAGCACTTATTGTCAAAAGGGAAGCTAGAGGAGAAGGTAAGTATAAAGGAAAATTTCCTATTAAATTTTTTTCTTGCAATAAGATAGGTCATTTTGCATCAAGGTGTCTGGAAAGAGTTCCTAAGCCAAGAACTAACAAGCCTAGATTTCAGAGAAATTGCTATTATGTTGTTGATGAAGGTGTGACAGATGATGAATCTGGTAAAGGGAATGCAAGTGAAGATAAATGGGTATTTATTTCTATCAAGGAAAATGATCCTACCCCTACTGAATCTATTAGTTGCTCAAATGTGGAGAAAGCCCTAGCTGCTCGAGTTGAAGAGAAAGATGAATGGGTGATTGACAACGGATGCTTTCATCACATGATAGGTGATAAAAGAAAAATTGTGAGCCTGGAAAAGTATGATGGTGGTGTTCTAAGATTTGGTGATGACAAAGCTAGTGTAATCCATGGCAGGGGATGCATTTCTCTTGATGGTAAGAATAATACTAATGATGTTCTTTATGTGGAAGGTTTGAAGAATAATCTCTTAAGTGCTGGACAAATGGTTGACAAGGGATACAATCTTCAATTCAAGAATGGAAAGTGTAGAATATTGGGAAGTTCTAGAAATGTGATTGCTTTAGGTACAAAAACAAAAGGTAACATATTTCACCTGAATGCTACTAGTAAAAGTTGTCTGATGGCTCAAGTTGATGAAAGTTGGTTGTGGCATAAGAAAATGTGTCATGTAAACTTTGACAATATTATCAAGATAAGTTCTACTCAGGGACTGAAAGATCTTCCTAAGTTGGTAAAGCCTACTAATACTATATGCAAGGAATGTCAGTTAGGGAAGCAAACTAGAATTTAATTTTGAAGCAAACAACATTGTTCAAATGAAGTGTTGTAGCTTGTTCATACTGATTTATGTGGTCCTTCAAGAGTCAAAAGTTTACAAGGAGACATGTACTTCATGTTACTTATTGATGATTACTCTAGATTGATGTGGGTTACTTTCTTAAGGGAAAAATATGAAGCTCTAGAGAAATTCAATATTTTTAAGGCTATGGTTGAGACAAAGACAAGTCTGAAGATTAAATGTTTGAGATCAAATAGAGGTGGTTAATTCACTTGCCATGAGTTTAATTATTTTTGTGAAGTGCATGGGATAAAGAGACAATTATCCGCCCTGCGGACCCCTCAGCAAAATGGAGTTGTGAAAAGGAAGAACATGACAGTTCAAGATGCTGCTAGGACTATGATGCTGGAACGAAATGTTCCTCATATCTATTGGATAGAAGCTGTGAGTATTGTTGTTTACATTCTCAACTAGGTACAAGTCAAAGGTGATACTGGTAAGACCCCTTTTGAGCTATGGTCTGGTCACAAGCCTACTGTTAGATATTTCAAAATATTTGGGAGTAAATGCTATATCAAAAGAGATGAAGATATAGGAAATTTTGATGCTAGGAGTGATGAAGGAATCTTTCTTGGTTATTCTACTAAGAGTAAGGCCTACCGGTGTGACAACAAGAGATTGAGGAAAGTAGTTGAAAGTGCAAATGTCAAGGTTGATGAAGACATAGTTAGACCATCTAGAACCTGTGGATATGATTCAAATGATCAGAATAACAGTTCACTCACATGAAAGAAAGTTCATACTCAAAATCAAGTTCAAATCATTCCACTGAATCAAGAAAATCAAGAGGAAGGAACTAGTGAATGTGTTGAAGAGAGATCACAAGAGCCAGAAATTCAAGAACATCCTAAGACTCCAAGGTATGTAAGACTAAATCATTCAAAAGATCAAATTATAGGTGATAAGAGCAAAGGTGTTCAAACCAGAGAAAAATTGCAAAAGAATACTATTTGATTTCAGAGATTGAGCCTAATAGTGTGAATGAAGCATGCAAAGATGAACATTGGGTGGAAGCAATGAAAGAAGAACTACAAAAAATTGAGAAGAATAATACATTGATTCTTGTTCCTAGACCTAAGGACAAAAATGTAATTGAAACTAAATGCGTCTTTAGAAACAAGCTGAATGAGCAAGGTGAAGTTGTTAGAAACAAAGCAAAATTGGTGTGTAAAGGATATTCTCAGATGGAAGGAATTGACTTTGAAGAAACCTTTGCCCCTATTGTTAGGATTGAAGTTGTGAGACTATTTCTTGCTGATGTTGCCTACAAAAACTACAAGGTTTATCAGATGGATGTCAAGTCAACGGTGAATTGGAAGAAGTTTATGTTGAGCAACTTGATGGATTTCAATTGACTGATCAGGGATATATGGTTTGTTGGTTGAAGGAAGCATTGTATGGACTTAAGCAAGCCCCAAGAGAATGGTATGCCAACTTGGACAAGTATTTGCTGAAGCTTGGATTCAATAAAGGTACTGTTGATAGTAATATGTATTTCAAGATTGATGATGATAAATATTTGATTGTTGAAGTCTTTGTTGATGATATCATTTTTGGAGGAGATGATAGTTTGTGCATGAAGTTTGCTGATGAGATGCAGAATGAGTTTGAGATGTCTATGATTAGTGACATGAAATTATTTTTGGGATTACAAATTACTCAATTAGATAAAGGGATCTTCATATCTTAGTCCAAGTATGTGAAAGAATTGTTAAAGAAATTTGGTATGGAAGATTCAAAGCCAGTTGGTACACCTATAGTGATCGAATGCAAGTTGACACAAGATGATGATTCTCCGAAAGCAAATCAAACTAGATACAAATCAATGATTGGTGGATTGATTTATTTGACTCAAACTAGACCTAGTATCATGAATGTTGTATGCATTGTTGCAAGATTTCAAGCTGATCCTAAGGAATCTCATGCAACTGTTGTGAAGAGGATTTTTAGATACTTGAAGGGGACAGTTGATTTTGGCTTGTGGTATCCTAAAGATGGTGATCTTACTTTGAGTTCCTTTACTAATGTTGATTGGGCAGGTGATGTAAATGACATAAAGAGTACTAGTGGTGGTGCATTTTTCTTGGGTAAGAAGCTAATTTCATGGTTAAGTAAGAAGCAGAATGCCATTTCTTTATCTACTGCAGAGGCAAAATACATTGTTACTACTAATAATTGTACTCAAGTATTGTGGATGAAGTAGATGTTGAAAGATATTAGAGTTGTGTATGATGAACCTATTGCTATATTCTATGATAATTCAAGTGCAATTAAAATTTCTAAGAATCCAGTGCTTCATTCAAAGACCAAGCATATATCCATCAAATTTCACTTTTTGAGAGAGAAGGTGAGTGAAAAGGAAGTCAGATTGGGGTATGTGCCTACTAAGGAACAGATTGTAGACATCTTTACCAAATCGTTGCCTAAGGATACTTTTGAGTATCTTAGAGGGAAACTAGGGGTGATTACCCCTCCTAATCAGAACTAAGATGCATTGACTTGCATCAACCTGTGCATTTCATAGTCATATCTTGATCCAAATTGACGTTGTGGTGGCTGCTACTTAGGGGGAGTAGTCAGATGTTCAGATATGTGGTCCAGAGCTTGTGTGGAGAAAATAGATCTTTTTCATTGATGTCAAAGCACTACTGTATTTGACTCCAAATTTCGATGAATGTTTGTTGAAATACCAACGAAACACTCATATAAATTTTGTCGCTTTTTTGACAAAAAATTTAAACGTTGAAATATCGACCCAAAATCGTCGATCATCGCCACAGAAAATGGAACCAGTGTTCATTGGAATGTCGACGAAAACTTTGTCGATATTCCGACAAAAAATAACCACAACACAATTGGCATGCCTCTTCCAAAGCATTGAAACAACACCAAAGTTTGTGAAAATTTTGACAATATGGGCAAGTCATTACGACAAAAATTTCATCGCAAGCATAGCAAATTCGTCGAACATTTTTGGTGGTTTGTCGATTATTTTTGTCAAAATTTCGATGAAACAATGCAATTTAAAAAAAAAAAAAATTGTTCAAATGTAGGCATTCTTTCCTTTGCCAATGCTGCTTAATTGAATTATATAACATAATTGTATTTAATCACATAATCTTAAGGTGCTTAATATTTGAATCTATCAATTAGTTGTATCAAGGAATGAATTTCCAACAAGAGAATGAATGACACATGGAGTGGACGACATGAAGTATTGTATCTAAAGATCAAGCACAAAGATGAAATACAATAAGGTAGTGGATTTCTTTAGCCAATTATCAAATCACACACTCGTCATAGTGCTAGACTTGCACAATCAAAACTTCTCTAACTAGGACCTTTGCACACTAGCTTGAGACTTTAAATAGACCTACACCATGTTTTCCCAAAGTAAATAGGTGAGTGAGTTCCATTTGGTTGGAAATATTCTTTTCAAGCTTAGACATCTTTGTGTTCTAGAGAACACACCTGAACAAAGACTCATCGCAATGGTGTACTATGGTAAAAAAATTGCACATTTATGGATTACCAAGATACAAACAATGGAGCTACATCAACATTTTTATTTGCCTCATATGCATGTAGACATTGAGGACCATATCAAGTCCTTTTGGACACCTGGATTGAAGACAATTATGGTCCTATTGGGACTCTGTTCTAGAACTGGATCTACAGCCTTCTATACACTTGTATAATCCCCACACCCTTAGTTATGTCCACTTGTAGCAGAGACAAAATTTGTGCCCTTAGTTATGTCCAATTACACTCCAGGTTGAAACAATGGAGCAACATAATGCAGACCCATCCTGTTGGCTATCATTCCAAATTCAAAACCAAATTATTAGTGTAATTGTCTATTACCCATAAACTCTAAAATTTAAATAGCCTTCAAATCGTTTGTTATTTGGGATATCAAATTTTAATAGTTCATAATAAAAACTTGACAATATTTTTGAATTAGACTATATAAATTTTTCGTGATGATATTCTATTTTCTTTCATACTCTATGATCCATGTTCAAAATGAAATAACTAGAAAAAAAAATGAAAAATACACTTAATCAAATTTAGAAATATTACCTACATATAACTTCAAATAACCAACCAATAAAACATAATTTCTATATTTTTTGAGATACCAAAAAAAATCCAAATCGTAAACAATGTGCAGTCTGATTAACTTTTGGGCTTCACCTGCATAACCAAAAAAAAACAATTGGCTAATGTGTGCAATACATAATTCCTACCAAAAAGCACCCATTCCCATAACCTCTGGAGAAAAGGAATTCCTCTGTTCCAGAGAAAACAATGTTTACCTAAGAAATCAAAAATGGTTTGGCCATTAGAGAAGCAACCAGTAGGTTTGCCAAAAAAACCTTGTCCAACACGAAGCAACATTTTCATGAGCAACAACTCTTGTATTGATATAGTTATCATTCCCCCAGTCTCCAAATACAAAAGGAGCAGAAGACTTAGAAGGGCCAACATGAAACTGATCATACAGACCTTTGCTCCTCCAAACACGTCTTGACAAATAAAACTGCCACGCAGAAGAGCACAATCTTAATCCATATGTAGCAATTAAAATTTAAAGTCATCGCATTTGTCTCCAATTCTAGCACTGAAAATGCATTAGAGCCCAAAAAAAATTTCCAAACAATAGGCAAATACAATGCAAAATATTGAACGAATATAAAAGTTTTCTAAGTGTTGAGAGATAACCTAATGAAGTAGCCATGCTCTGCTGCAATCCCTAACATTTGATTTGGAGAAAACCATTCGCTCAAAGGTTGCCGACCTCTTCCACTAACAATAAAGACTATATTCTTAGAATCATTACACAAGCTATTTTTAACAGATATGACATCTGCACTGGGGGTTTTATTGATAGAAGTCTGAGGCATCATAGTACCATCATAATCCAATAAAATTGCCCTATTGTTGCCCATCTTGTATGCAGAGACTATATACTCAATAGAAAGCTTTTTGAAGTTTGGACCAAGAGACACAACCCTGAACCCCAATCCAAATCCAATACCCCACACCTTCTCTTATAGTGATCCACACATGCTCTTTGCAGATCTTGCTCAAAACTACGAGCCCAATAATTCACATCATGTGTACTCACACACCTGTAATGATTTTCATGGTGCAACTACTGCTTAGCTACAGGCATGGTGAGAGCTACATTGATGGCATCAACAACTGCTTCGATATTCCATGGATTGACTCTGATAGCCCCACTGAGAGAAGGGGAGCACCCTATAAATTCATACATGACAAGCATGCTCTTCTTTGGAGTACCAGAACTTAGTCCTAAGGTTTCATCTAATTTGGGGAAACCTTGCCTACAGCAAACATATTCATACAAAGTGAGATTCATTCCATCTCTTACAATATTGACAACACAACATTCAACGACCACATAGAAGGCATACCTCTCATACAACGAAACAACTTTGTCTAGGAGTACAACAGGTTTGTAGCCTGGAAACCCAAAGGTTTCATTGATTCTCTTAGTTGTTGAGTGAGTCTCATTCTGTATTTCCTGGGCATCCTTGCCTCTACACCTTGCAGGATTGGCAATCTGCACTAAAACCAACTTTCCCCTCCACTCAAAATGTTGCTTGAGCAGTTGTTCCATTGCCAAGAGCTTCAAACTGATACCTTTGAATATGTCCATGTCATCCAAACCTAACAGTATTTTCTTCCTTAAACTCTTCTCTCAGCTGCGCGACTCTCAGAGCAGTGTCAGATAGATTTAGAACACATTCAAGCTTAGCCATATGAATACCAATTGGTAGAATCTTGATGCCAACAGTGCGGCCATAGTAATAAATTCCAATGTAACCTCTTTTAGAGTGGTAATCTATGCCAAGCATCCTACTGCAGCAGGAAAGAAAATGTCGAGCATAATCAAAGGTATGGAAGCCAATTAAATCTGCATTGAGAAGAGCCCTCAGAATTTCATCTCTAACAGGAAGTATGTAGCAATTTAAAATTTTAATTGCATCCCTTCTCTTCCCCGTTCGATAGCTTGTTGCGATGGAACCAAATCCATCGCAGGAGCACATCTCATCCCCACCTGGTTCATCAGGAGTAGAAGCAATGGATGATGCTTACCTAGCCTTCACCAATATGACCGGTTTCAGATTCTCCGGTTGTCCAATCGATAGTTTCCTTCTCCTTCAAAGCAAACAGATAGTAAACATAACCCGCAATGAATCCACAGAGGAGACTGCAAAAGTGAAATGGAGGTGGGCATTTTAGATGAGGAGTTGGAGCCAAAATGAAATTTTGAAATGGATGCAAAATTTTAATTCAATATGTTTAAATGATCCGCCCTTTTTTGGTTGTTTTTGGCGTTTCCCTCCAAACTCGTCCGGTTTCGGCGAGGGTTTAAGATAATGTTTATTAAAATGAAAATTATGGCAAAGGTCCTAATAATGAATATTTTTATATTTTAATAGTTTTATAAACATTATATATTATATATAATATTGTAATAAAATAATATAAATATTATATTGTATTATTATATAATATTATATTATATATATATATATAATAATATATTATATTATATTATATAATAATAAGTATATTTTTATATAATACAATTATAATTAATATAATATATATTTAATACAATAGTAATATTAGATTAAATTATATATAATATAATTATATTTATTATTATATAATAGTATATATAGGCTTTTACCTGATATTTTAGAGGATTTTACCATTACACTACCGCTGGTTTGTCCTCACTATCTCTCCCTCTATCCTATATTTATCTCTCCCTCTACCTATATCTCTCTATCTATATTTTGTCTCCCTCTTCCTCTCTCACTCTATCTTCATCTCTACCTCTATTTTCCTCTCTCCCCCTTTATCTCTATACATGTCTCCCTCTCTCTCTATCCATCTATCTCCCTGATCTCTATCCCTCTTTATATATATTTATCTCTTCCATCTCTATCTATCCCTCTCTCCTCTCTCTCTTTATCTCTCTCCCTATCCTTCTCTCATCTCCTCCTCTCCATATCCCTCTCCTTCTACATCTCCATTCTATCTTTATCTTCCTCTCTATCTCTATCTCCTTACCCCTCTATCTCTCACTCTTCCCCACTCTATCTCTCCCTCTTTCTATCGCTACCTCTCCATCTCTCTCTCCCTCTCTCCTTATTGCAAGCATAACATGAGCTTGTTGGTGATGGAGCTTGATCATCTTCCTAATTCAGAGGTTTTATTTCAATCATGTTTGGATCCATGTAAGTGGATGCATAGTTTATTTGAAGCTATGATTTCTCCATTGAGACCTTTGTTGCACAAACAACATCATTTGCTAAATTTCCTACCAATTGACCTCATGTACTGCATAAATGTATGCAAAAAATAGACCAAAATTTATCCTAATTGAAATTCCACACTTTTTCGGTGTACCCATTGCACACTAAGGTGTGATTGCTAGTTAAGTTTGATTTGTATGTTTTATTTTAGAACTAGAATGGTAGAGATAGGATAAAATAATACCATTGGTTGAAAAGTCATTGTAAGAACCTTAAATTCATACCTTAAACCTACAAGATAAACCTTATAATCAAAACAAAAATCTAACACTTAAAACTAAAAACTATTGTATTTTGTGATAAAACAACCTTGTTTGACCTTAGTAAAGATGACTTATCTACTTGTTACATGATTATGGCATAGTATTTGATGGGACCTACAATAAAAACCCTTATGAATACAATGAGGGGTTTGTAGAAAGAGAAGACTATGTATGTGGTATTTCTAAAGTGGTACTTGGTTCAATTATGTGATGGTCAAGTAACACAAATCAATGCAAGATGATATCATTGGATGAGTATTAGTTGGCTAGTATATTATTACTAGATCGATCAAGAGAAAATTGATAGCTAAGTACTTGAATTTTATTTTATTGACACTTGATAAATGCAAGATTATAGAGGTATTATGTTTCTCAATTGAAGTAAAGAAAGTGGTTGACAGGGAAGTAAAATATTTTAGAAACTCATAAATGATACATATATAGATATATCTTCTTTATATTATCCTTGTAATTAGTTATATATCTTCAAATATAAAAAATTAAAAGGAATCCAATGTGTATCATCTAATAATAACTTATAGAAAATATCAAAAAGATCAATAATAAAAATATATATATTAACTAAGAATCCATGCAAGCATACAATAGTATATGTTGGTAAAACTATAATATATATGTTGGTAAAACTACAATAGTATATGTTGGTATACATTCGTCGAAAAAGCGACAAAAATCTCATTTGAAGATTTTAATAAGAATTGTTTGTTCTAGAGATACCAAAAAAATATTTTCCTACTAAATATTTTCAAAAAGTGCAACTTGTTCAAGAATAATGATTGGATGGGTTGGTAGAGCCTCTCATAATTCTCTTGAGATTTATCAACAAATCCAACCTTGATCCAAGCCACATGATAAATATGGCCAAATGTGGTCCTTAAAATCAAGGTAGAAGTGTTGATACACTTTAATGGTTGTTAAGGTTTAAATGTTTGTGTTGGTCACTTTGTGGGTTGTTTCGATATTTTTATTATTCAATTCAATTATATCTTGACTTTGTTGATCAAATGCAATTTTTTTTGTTATATTTAACATTTTCAAGCATATAAAAAATAATTCTACTTTAGCTAAATGTATGCAATGATATTTTTCGTGTTTTGATTGTAGGAATGACTAATTGTCATAATTAATTAACCAAATTAAATGGTTTACTCCACACAATTTTATTTTATTTTTTTGGGTAATTAAAATGAGGTGTAAGGGCTTTCTTCCTTTATATTTATAATTTGACAAAAATTATATAATAAGTTTAGCCATTACAAAGGGCGATCTAAAGAATTACATATTTCATATATCACACAACATGCCAAACAAACAATATGCCAACCCAAGCATTACATGTTTGATATTTCATATAAAAAATTGATAGTATTCCAACCCATGCTGTCAACCCAACTACAAACAAAATAGTTGTAGTTACTAACAAGAGACAACTAACAATATCCTTAAACAAATAATAGGTTTTCATATTTCAAAAATGTTTATTAAAGATAAAATTACCAACAACTAAAATGAGCCCCATTACCAATTTCTAAGGTGACACTAAGACCATAGGCTATCCACAACTAAGGTCGTGTTCTCCTAATTGACTAGCCCTACTCTACGTTGCAAAAACTTGATAGATGTTACCTTCATGATATTGAACCTTTCCTAATGAGGGGAGCACTTGACTTGTTTACCAAGAGCTAACACTCCCATTAAAGGTTTGCATGACCTCCCTTGACCTTTAAAAAGTCCTAAATATTGACCAATTCTATCACCAATTCCATAAATCTAGCCTTAATTCCTCTCATGATGTCTATTGAAGCTAACCCATAAATTTGAGGCCCATGAAAGGGAGAGACTCCATCTTGACTAGGATCACTTTCTCCACCACCTCTTCCATACGATGTCAGAGCTTCTCCCAGATGTAATAGGTCCCAATGCCTTTATTAGTTCTTTATCACAAGTGATAGTGAAGATATTTGAGACAAACATTGAAGATATTTATGTATTGACTCAATGATTAGTAGCCCCTTCAATGAAGTATTTCCTAGTATATCTAGTGTTTCTTCCATCGTATCAACACCCTAAAAAAAAACCTTATGTATTCTAGTTTCCTTTATTTCACCTGTGAAATCCATCTACCTTAGCTCCCCACCAAACGAAATATATGGCTATATTATTATTGCTACTAAAGGTACTTCAAAACTAATAGATGATTAAGTTGTTTGCTTTGAATGGATGGGTTGTTGACATATATGTTTATCTCTCTTGAGACTTCCAAGTGTATAATAAGTCTTTTGTATTGATTGAGAAGCATTTTAAGGGAGGGTTGCATAAAGTACAATGATGAATTTCTACCCAAAATCAACCATTTATCCCATCCCAAATCTTGCTAAGGTGGGTCCAACTCCTAATGTCATCACTAATAATTAATTTACCATTTTCATAAACGTGTTGGTTAAATAGGAAGTATACCACCTTGTTGCCTTCTTAATAGCAATGTGAAATTATAAATGAAGATAATGTGTCCAAATGTCCCATCACTTTAAATATTTTGAATGTCCCATGACTTTCATGTTCCCTAATCAGGATCAATATTTGTGCCCGATGTTCATCGAAATTTCAACGAACATTGATTTTTTGTCGAAATTTTGACAAAAATCACAGTTCGTCAAAATTTCAACGAACATCGTGGACAAATTTTATTTTATTTTTCAAAAGTACACATGTACCCGATGATTCATCTAATTGTACATCTTTCATCGGAAAGTTTCGTCGTATTTTGCAGTCAAATGAGTTAGTGAAGGGGGAGAAGAGTCATGTGAAAAAGTATGAGTCATGTGGGGAGAAGAGTAGTGTGAAAGAATTGAGGAGAAAAGAGTCAAAACCTAAGGGGGAGTAAGTGCTAAAGATAGTTGCGTTGATGGTATTTTTCACATCATGTGTTGCCATCAATGCCAAAGGGGGAGATTCTTGGATGTTGTGGTTGTGTTGCTGATATGTGGTTGTCATTGATGTCAACACTATTGGCATTAATCTCTTAGAAGTTGTATATGTCGAGGATATTGAGAAAATTGTAATAAATAAGTTGCAAGTTGTTAGTGGTGAAGTGAAGTTCAGTCTATTGGCAAGCTCAGTACATTGATGATTAGAGGTTGTGGATTAAAGGGTTTCTTGTCGAGTATATCTATTTTATCCATGTTAAGTATTAGAGATCCGCGTGAAGATTTGATCGAGTTATGAGCAGTTGTGTTTTGACAGTCATTTTGTTGCTTCAGTTAGTTTTCTTGAATGAAGATGATGTGATTCTAGTAACTTCAGTTGTTGCAGATGCTTCTCTGGTGATTCATGATGTTTGTGGATATTTCTATATCGTTCTCTATCTGTGTTGCACATCCACATTGATTGTTGTGCTCACGATTGGAGATTTTCTCTTGTGTTGATGTTTTTCATGTTTGTGGCCAACAAGGTGTTGTAGTGTGTTGTGGATCTTCGAGGAATAATTTTTTGAAGGTGGTTTGTTTTTGGATATTTTATTTTGGCTCTTCACTATGTTGTGGCTGACCTTGGTTGATTCACATTGAAAATTATTTATTGTTTTGGGCCAACAATTTGCATATGTTTTATTATTTTGTTGAGGCCGACATGTAGCGATCTAATATCTTCTTGCAGATATATATAAGTGATTGTTTATTCCATTTGAAGTTGTGCTCATGTATGAGATGTGCGAATAATGTCCTAATCATTCGAAGGCATAAGCAAATTGTGAAGAAGAGTGAGTAGAGTGTGAAGAAGTTTTCATGTGCTTAACCGAAACTATAATCAAGCATTATCAGATGCTATTTTTCTCAATTCAAATCTTCTAGATGTAATCCATATTTCTGTAAGATAGTGTGTCTTCTTTTGGGCAGTAAGCCTTTTTGTATTTGAGAAGTGAGCTCTAGGCAGTGCACCTGAATGCATGTGCATTCCCCATTCACATTGCCTTATACTTTTAACAGGGTATAATCTTGTGGAATGACCTCCACCATGGTTTTTCCCCTAACAGGGTTTCCACGTAAAAAAATCTTGGTGTTATGTGTGTTTCTTATATGTTGTTGATTTATGCTTTCATGGTTATTGATCAGATTTGAAAATAACATTAATAAGTTTGATAAGTTTGAATTTATGTGACAACTAATTCACCCCCCCCTCTCAGTTGTATTCCCTTGTGTTGCCAACATATACAACATTTCAACCTTATGTGAAGAGTGATGGGAATGGAATTTCTTGCTTCTGTTGAAAAATGGTTGTTGCATTGTTTGTGTCATCTGTCTCAGAAACCTGCTCATATTGTCCATATTCTGATCGAGAAGCTGGAAATTGCTTTTGGTGACCTGTTTCAAGGCCTTTATCATATCTTCCTTGTTGTGAATTTATTCTGGGTATGTGGTTATAGCAGCACAGTCCTATATAATCATAGCTTTGATACCAATGAAATAAACCAAACCAAAATCTAGAAATTATCAAAACAAAATTTCCTGAAAAATTTGCAAACCAAATTATGGAATCAAGAAGAATGATAAAATTCTGATTGAGTACAACTAGTACAAAACAACCCAATTCCTTATATGGGCCACCTCCAAACATAAAAAATGAACCAATCTTAATTGTATCAAAACCTTTTGCAGCTAAGTCACACAATTTGCACATTAGTCTTATCACAATTTTCTTCTTCTTGTAATATTAGGCTTAATATTGCATGCTAGGATCACTCCCCGAGCATAAAAAATCAAAATCACACAATTTTGTTAAATGCAGGATTCTTGTGCTAGAGAAATACTTTATCCCAAATGAATATAATAATTTATGATATCCTATGAAAAAATTAGTATCTACTATTTAATATTGGTCATGGTCATTGGTGGTTAAAACTTAAACTATCATTTTGGTTTAGCCTAATAAAATGTGCAAGGCATAACATAAACATTGAGACATTAGTATGGGAGCTCATGTTGGTATCATCTTAGGAGGTTATAATGATCCCCTCAATTCTTGTGTCTACTTAGTTTTCTTATGCTTCTGGCACATTGCTTTGAGGTTATATTTTTTCAAGATTCTTTAACCTGCAATTCACAATGTAGTTATCTTTAACCTTGAACAACTTTTCAAGGTTTATTTAAGATTGTTTATCTGATAAGTTATGTCTATTGTCAGATTCTTTTGGAGGTACAATGGAATGGATCTCGGATTTATGGATGTCAAAGCTCTATACATGAGAATGGTCCAACAAGAAAAGAAATTACTTTTGTTCCTATAGAACCTTCTAGGTCAGGCATATCTATTATAGGTGGACCATCTATAAGCAAGGGTGTTTCAAGAAGTTGTAGTCCAAAATTATCACAATGTCAACTTCTAAACTCACTATTAAGGGAATTGTATAATGGGCATGGGATTATCAATAGTAGTGTCAAAGAAGGTTCGACAGGTTTAACTGGACTACAAAACCTAGGGAACACGTGTTTCATGAACAATGCTATTCGGTGTCTAGTTCATACACTCGAACTAGTGAGATACTTTTGAGAAGATTATAGCCAAGAAATAAATTGGGAAAATCCTTTGGGTATGGTTGTAAGTATCTAAAACCAATTTGATCTTATCTTAGTGAATTGATGTTTTTCCTTGTCAAACCATAGACCAAAATTGTCGATGTTAAGTTATTCATTAAAGGAAGGTGGAAAATTATATGCATTGCATAGTTTCATTGTTTTGTTTTGGAATGCATTTTTGCTACATATTTTTCCCTCCTAGTTGGTATCAATTGTTTTCTGCATACTCATGTAGGGTGAACTTGCTTTAGCTTTTGGGGAGCTCTTACGAAAACTATGGGCTCCCGAAAGGACACTAATTGCACCTCGTCCATTCAAGGGAAAACTTGCTTGTTTTGTACCTCACTTCAGTGGTTATAATCAACATGATTCACAAGTTAGTATATCCTATTAGTTTTATCCATGCAAGCTATAAAATAAATTAACAAAGATTAGTACACTTATGGTTCTATTATGAAGAAAAATACTACAAGTGTTTTTATTTAGGAATTTACCTTTAATGACTATATAGATCAATCAGTTTCTGAATTAAGGAAATTTCTTTTTTTTTGGTTTGATTTATAAGCTAATTAACTATAAAGGGATTTGTTTGCAATGCACATGTATTTTCCAAGAGCTTCTAGCATTTTTATTGGATGGACTTCATGAGGATTTAAATCAGGTGAAACACAAGCCATACATTAAGTCCAAGGATGTAGATGGGTGACCAGACGAGGAAGAAGCAAATGAATATTGGGAAAACCATATTGCATGCAATGATTCCATAATCGTGGATGTCTGCCAATTGAGTGAAAATGTACTATTTAGTTGTATATCTTTTGTTTTCAAGTGGCTACAACTGTGGTTAGAGTAAAAGTAGTGCTACCACCTTTTTTCAGAATGCCAAATATTTGATCCAAACTTAATATTTATGATATAATGCACTTAAAAATCTGAATTTCTCTGTTCTAATTCTCTTCGGTACAACAAAGAAAAGTATAAGAGGTTTCCATGCTCCTATCAATATTTCTTATCCTTTTTGATGTTGCCATCATGGATACATAGATGGTGTTTGGGTTGCTTTGTCTTTGCAAGGAATCTTGAAAGTGGTGCTTGGCTAATATCCATTTTGGATGATAGAATAACACATCATTCTAAAAATACAAATGTTATATGCATACCTTAGAATTGCTCAATTATTTGGAGGGTACCGGTATGCATTTTGGCTAGGCCTAGTTCACACCTGAGCTTTTCTGATAAGCTCAAAATCTAAGATAATTTGGAGGGATATGCAACTGGTAATTTAGTTTTCACTTTTTAGCTCTTCCTTATTCGCATGATCAGGTTCCTCTTCCCCAATATGTTTTAGTTTTCTAAAGATTTCTTGGCAAAGATTGACAAGCTCAAATCCTCAGCACTATCACCTCATCTTTCAAGAGTTGCATGAACATTTCATTTGCTTCCTCATCTCTATTCTTCTGAACTTGGTCTCCAATGTTTGAATTTTTACACCCTTGAAGTGTAGGGAGTCCCCCATTTCTAGAACCGTCTCTTGGTCTATTGTAGCTTCTTTTAGGCCAAGGATTTAGCCTTTCATGGAGGAGAGGTTATCCTCCATATTCTAGATTTTATCCAGCATAATAAAGTAAGAATGGGTAGTCATCTACACTAATGACATTTTATTTCCTCACATTTCCTCTTAGATGGTAATAATCACAATCAAGGGGGATCCTCCTAACTCACAAGTACCTTTAACTTTTTAAACATTTACTACTTGGAAAGAGGAAGTGTGATTACAAACCATGTATAGTTATGCCTGGCATCATTCGGGATTGAACAATGCCATATTTGTGCAAATAAATGACTATGGATAAGTTATTCCTTAAAGGAGAAAAATCTATACTTGAGAATCCCCACATACTTGGCCTTGTAGTGTGGGGTATGCTCAAAAATTATCTAAAGTTCAAATGCATGTATCTATAAATAATTTTATTTTTACTAGAGAGGACTATATTTCTTGAATAGTAGCCATTGCTTGGGTCATTGGATATAGTACAGTGTACACACTTTGTCATCTCACTTGGTAAGTTCTAGAAATACCATGTGGCATCATTTCATGGGCCATTTGAGAGAGACAATTTCCTTTATGTTGTAATTATTGAAGTGCATTGTGAAGGGAATCTTGTTATTTGATAATGGCTTGTCCCACATGTTGAGAGTGCTCTTAGCGGAGATGATTGCAAAAAATATTGAGAAGTAGCCAAATGTAAAATACAAGATCACTGGCGACATGAATGTATTGACAATACTGGTTGTGAGTTAGTGGCGTACCTAAGAGAAATGATGGTTGATTTGCTCCTTGATTATATCTCATAGTTTAGATATGATCACATCTAGATGAAGCTAGATTATAATCTCACAATACACAAGCAGCTAGTCCAATCCCATTTATAGGTTTCCAAGATGTCGTAAGAGTAAACATCTAGAAACACATCCTCTACTATTGAAGTTTAATAAATATATCATAAAAGAATGGAAAATTTCCATTTGATGATGACTTGGTGATAATCTAGCAGGCAATGAATGATTGCCAGCAAATTACGTGTTTGGACATTATGAGTTGCAACTTAGAGTTGCACCCAAGAGCATCAATGCATGATCTGTTGCTTGAAGATTGGTTATATAATGGATGATCCTATCTAGGTAAGGCTAGATTGTTTGTTCGTATGCACAGGCAGTTGGTCAACATGTTTGTTGTCATACTCTTAAGGCTTAATCATCTAAAGTTGTTAAAATTCCCCCAATTTTGAAAATTCAAGTTCAAATATATAAAAATGAGAAAGTTATAGAAAAACAACAAGGCAGCATTAAAGTAATCATGATCTGAATCTTTGCTATATCTATGTTCCTTCCTGATGTGCTTGAGGTCTTTATCCTCCTTATGATACTGAATTCTTTAAAAAAAATTATTTAGAAATCATCCTCCTTAAGACTTCATTTTCTTTTTGTCCTCTTAGACTACAATCTGGGGGTCATGGACATATGAATATATCTATGTACTTAAGTGAATATATTGTTTCCTTTTTTGTTAGCTACAGCATGAATTCCATGGAAATTTTCTACTCGGCTTTTCATACTCTTTTCTTTCTTTCTAGAAGCACACGTGGGTCTTTTCTGGAATGTTAGAACCATTTCTTTTCACTTCTAATTGACATGTCTTTGGAATGCAGGTATGCTCTTCCCTCATTGGCACTATTTATGTATGTGCTAGGGGATCTTCTTTGCTTATTGTTACCAAAGTCTATTTGGGGATTGTCATTAGCCAATGATATGTCAACCATCAGTAAAAATTCTAATGAGGTAATTGTTGATGGCGATTTTGGCACCACAACAATGCAAACAAAATATTGTTATTTTGCTTCTCCTGAAAGAGAAAGGCAACACATGGATGCCTTAGCTCCCAAGGTCTTTGTAGTTGGGTCTCAACTGTGCTGATGTTATTCAGTGGTCAATGCAATGGTAATATTCAAGGGGTCTACTGGTGTTGAGCTTCTAGATTGTTCTAAGATCAAGCATGAAATAAAACCTACTCTAACAAGGGTTTTTAAAGAAATATAAAAACATAAGTTAGAGTTTTGAAACAGAAAAGAACAATAGTTCATCCAACCTTAACCAGACTTGTTAACTTCAAAGAATTATAAACCAAAATTGTAGAACAAAGTAAACTTGTGATTGACACAACCTCTTTCATTCACAGTGCTCATTCGCTTAATAGATTTTATTATTATTACCACTTAAATGAAACACAAAATAATATTTCATTCCTTGAAGACTTCACAAATCAAATGATCAAATTAAGACAAATATCATTCAGGAATACAACATGACGGAGATTAAATTCTGATTGCTTCTACTGTTAGTAAAACAGATAAGCAATATTTACAAAGTTGGCACAATCACCAGTGTACAGAGAATCTGTGGCTCTAGATTGTTTCCAACTACACTAAGAGAACTTAGAAAATACATTACAGTCTGCACTAAAACCTTACTGCTAACCAAGAAGACAACAGAAGCTCTCATTACTAAGAATCGAGATACAACTCTATCTCCTTCTGTTAACTCACTAACTCCTAATAGTTCTAACTCTAAAAAATTCTCATTCTAAAATTTCTTTAACCTTAGAAGTTCTAATCTAGAAGTGCTAATACCAAAAGGTTCTCTCCTCAAAAACTCTAACCTTTACAAAGAGGCAAGAATGCCTTATATATGGAATGTAACAACTGGAATGTGTTGTCCCCTACACTAGGGTTTACAAAATATCTGTAAACAAGAGAGTCAGCTCTCAGATCTTTCTGAGGAAATTCAAAATTGCATTCATTGTGAATCCTTGTTGTCCATGCTAATGAAGGATTCCTACTCACAAGAGAAATATTTTTAGATCTTTTGACAACTACAACATTAATTCTAGCATCTTCGTGTCCACCTTTGAAATCCCTCGTGGAGTCGCCTTGAATGCTCCAGGATATCTACATTAATATTAATCTGCCTCTGCCGGTGGTCACCATAGCTGTCCCTATGAGTCATAGCTTCTTCTTCTCCTCGGCTCCCTTTTTGTTCTAGACTTATCAGAGTCGGGGAGACATTACCCCGAATTTCTCTTCTCTTACCGAGCCCATTCTTGTTATCGGCGAGACTCCTGAATGTCGGCCAGACCTCCTAGCGCATACCTTTCCTCTCCCCGAAGGGACATCCCGTCGGCATGACCTCCTTCCTTCGTTGAGACTTCTTAGTGAGCTCCCTATGTCATACCAAAGATTGATCCTTCGGTAAGACCATTCATTTCGGGCAGACCTCTTGCCGAAAGTATCACCCCTAGAAGATTTTCCATTTCAGGGAGATATCTAATGTAGTCATGCCGAGATGGGTTCCGTCGTTGCATGCACTTCGCTGTAACATCCCTTTGTTGGGAAGATGTCCCATAGATACCCGATATCTCGGTGAAAGCTTTACTAGTTCACCCTTTTGTCGCCGTGACACACTAGTTCTCTCGCCAAAGTTCCTTTGTGTCGCTCAGACCTTTCTCGTTCAACGAGAGTATATAGCGATCCCCTTCATTTCCTTCGGAGTCTTACCAACACCTTGTTTTGGTGAGACATCCACCATTCGGCTAGACCTCTGGGTGACGCTATGTTGCTTTGCCGATATGCGGACCCTTCCCTGTCGGCAAGACTCCCGACGTTCGGTGAGAGCATATACCGAAGGGAACAAATCACCCTGAAGTGTTAGACCCTCTTTTCTGCTTAGTCGGTGAGACTTCGTAAACTCACCAAAACATCTTGGTGGGGATAACACCTTATGCCGAAGGGATCGCCTCTTGATAGTGGTTGGTGAGACATGGAGACTTCACCAAGACCATACACCGATGAAGATGACTCCCGCCGAAGTGCTTGCCAGTGGTGGGGTAGTCGGTGAAACTTTAGGGATTCGTCGAGACATCTCAACAAAGAGAGAACATCTGTCGACAGTGTATGCCTTTTGCCACCGGTCGGTGAGACCCGAAGATCTCGCCGAGACATCTCTCCGAAGGAAACCCCTCATGTCGATAGGGAATTCATGTCACCAGGACAATGACCCTTGTCTTGCCAATGACCCTTGTCTTGTCAATGGATCCTGCATATGATTTTTGATTGTTGTGGCATCTCTAGGGTCCTGCCGATAGGCAACATAAACATAGATTTGATCCAAATGAACCATAGGTCGGGGAGACCATCATAACCCTACGTCGATAAGATGCACAATGGGGAGTATTCTGATTCTTTGGATTTCGAACAGTTAGAGCCTAGCCACCAGTCGGTAAGAATCTAGAAAAGTCTTGCCGACTTTTGCCGTAATTGATTTTTATGACCAATTGGACTGGGGAATACATTCCAGCTGAGCTCCCTTGGAAAATATCATCATGTGTAGGGTTTAATCCTGCATTCAAAGAAAACCATAGTAAAGATCACACCAACAGAAGTCAATTAATCAAAATCATCATTAAAACGAATCGTGTGTCAGTAGGGTGCTGTTAAATTTTCAAATAAAATGATCATACAAACAGTTCAGATTTTAGGCCGACCCGCAGAATCCAAGCCAAGGAGGAATTTTGGAGAATTCCGAGCCAGGCGGATTCCAGTGGAATAAGTATGAAAACATCCATTAGAAACTTAATCTGATCATTATCAATCAAGGAACAACATGTGAGATCTCAAAATAGCATAAAGGAAACATAAAATGCATCATCATTTGCTAACTAGTCCTACTACTCCATATTTCTTCACATTTCTTCAGATTCTGGGGAAATCCACGCAGGACAGATTTCTGCGAAAGAGAAGACATTCCTGCGAATCCAGAAAAATAGGGGACAACGGACTTCGGGAAAATCCAGGGGAGAAGGAAATCTGTGAAAATCCGGTCCACGTGGATTTCCGCGAAGACTGAAAATCCTGAACGACAATGGTTAGCTGGAGTTCGAGCAAGATCTAGGAAAATCTGGATGAGAAAAAAATCTGTGAAGGAGACATTGCTCAGAAGCCTCGGGGATTTTAGGAAAATCCAGTCCATGCAGAATTCCATGAAGACCAAAAATCCCCGAACAAAAGCGTTCGGCCGGAGTTCAAGCGAGATCTGGGAAAATCTGGATGGGGTGGAAAATCCCGAACTCGGGAGAAAACCTGAATTCCAACTGAGGTAGAACCAAACCTTGACAAAACCAGAAGGACCACCAAGGGGAAAGCAAGTAACCAAAAGCAAAAAGAAACCAGAAAGAGAAAAGGGGGACCCATTTTGATCCAAATCAAAGTGGGGTGGTTATGCAAGGCATAACAAATGGCGACTCGACTAGGAAAATGGTTTAACCATTTTCATGAATATGAAGGATTCATCTACCCAGAACTCCTGGTTCATGAACATCACAACTCTTGTTGGGTAAGTTAAAACAAACAAGGTAGAGCTAGAATCTCAAATGTAAGCCAATAGTAACTACCCCCTGAATCAATGTGTGTGCTTGATTGTGCATCACTCTCTCATGATGTTTTCCTCATCTTTTGGACAACAATGCATAAGATTTTAGCTACATGAGTTGATTCCCTTTGGCTGTTGTGCAATGATATCCTAGGCATTGCTTCGCTGCCAGTCAGGCATCCATAGCCCTAACCGAGATACCTCTAGTTCTCTCATAGCATTTCTCTACTGCCAGTCAGGCGTCCATAGCCCTGGTAGAGATACTGGAATCACCCATTTGTATTGAATCCTCTTTTTCTTTTGATAATTCTTTTCTTTTTTTCTTTTGAAGTTTCAGATATTTCATTTAATTCTCTTTTTCTTTTCAATATTTCAGATGTTTAATATCTGATCTGGGTTGAAAACTACCATGGACCTCATAACAGCACTTGGGAAATCGTATTTTTCACTCAAATCTTACAACATTACCATCCTAGGACAAATATACCATTACAAGAGGAGATAATCTTAATGATTTGTGATAGATTCAGGGGAGCTGATGAAGGATTTTTTACTTGGGACCTTGTTTTTAAAACTTTCCACAACTTTATTGACAACAAGCATGAAACAACGAATTGAGGATAAAAGCACCCGATCAGAAAACGTGAAAATATCTAAACCACTTCTCTCCTAATGACCAAAGTATGCTTCAGATAACAACCCAAAGTTTCAGATGGAAAGGATGGATCAACCCCAAAGAACAAAAACAAAACAAAAACCCCAAAACAAAGGGAAACAGAAAGACAAAAAAGGAAAGACAAACAAACAAAAACTATTTACAGACAAAGAGTACATTATTTACAAACAGGAGACAAAATAAAATATTTACATAAAGAACAACAAATTACTTATATATAGCACAGAAATTAACAAGCCTCAAGATTCAAAATAGTGCTAGAGGAACTTCCCATTAACAGGCAAAGGAACAAGTTCTCCAGTTAGAGTACTTAGTCTGAAAGCATTTTCCCCTAGGATCTCAACAATTTGGTAAGGGCCTAACTAGAGTTTGTCAAACTTCTGGTGATTTCCTTTCTTTTCTCCAGCCTTATCCCATAACAGCACTAGGTCTGATATCCTAAAATCCTTTATCTTGGCTCTTTTGTCAAACCACCGTTTGACAACAGCCTGATGCCTAAAGAATTGTTGTAAGGCCACATCTCTCTACACTTCTAATTTCAACAAAGAAGCTAACCTGACCTCTATCCTACTGTCATTCGAGTAGAATTTATGCATGAACTCAAGGATAGGTATTTGCAAATGGATAGGAAAGATAGGCTCTTGGCCATATACCAGCTTGAATGGTGAGGTGTTTAAGGCAGCCTTAATCCTAGTCCTATCTGCCCATAATGCAAATCTAAGCTGGGTATGCCAGTCTCTAGGGTTATGCTCTAACAGTTTCTTAATGACCCCTAAGAGATTCTTACTGGTTCACTCTGCAACTCCATTGCCTTATGGATAATAATTTGAAGAATATTTCAAGACAATCTTGTGATCATATGCCCAAGAAATAAATTCAACAGAAGAGAAGGCAGAGCCATTGTCACATACCAGAGCGAAGGGTACTCCAAACCTTGTAGTGATGCACTCAGTGAGGAACTTGATCACTACATCTGTGATGTTGTTCTTGCAGGGTATTGCCTCTATCCACCTCGTGCAGTAGTTAGTAGCAGTCAAGATAAACTTGTGCCCTGCAGAGGAATTCGGGTTAATCACGCCCATGAAATCCAGTGCCCACTGGGAAAATGGCCTTACCTCGTAGATAGGCAATAAAGGCATAGTTGCATGGCATTCCCTTGGTGCAAAAATCTGACAAATGTGACAGGTCCTCACATGCTGATGGGCATCTTTGAATACACAAGGCCAATAATAACCAGATATGAGGATCTGGTGTGCCAAAGAATTTGCAAACCCATGACCTGTGCCATGTTTCCCATGGAACTCAGAGATCACATGTTGAGCCTCTTGATGATCAAGGCATCTCAGGTATACTCCTTCGAAATTCCTCCTATATAGCAACCCTCCTTTAAGCATGTAATGAGAACTCTTCTGTCTCAAGGCTCTCCTTTGAGTTGGATTCATTTCTTCTGGACATCGATTGCTGAGCATAAAGCAAATGATATCAACATACCATGGGTCGTTAGAGAAAGACTGGGTCATCTATTGCTGACAGATGATGTTGTCACCAGCGTTCGCCATGGACTGTGACAAGTTTGTGCCCCTAACTAGCTTCATAGGGTGTATCTCCAGATTGAATTCTTGCAGGATGGCCATCCATTTGCCTCTTCATTCTCCCAGCTCACTCTGCATGAGTAGGGACTTCACAGCTGCATCTGGAACCATAGCAATGATTTAGCTACAAAGGATGTAATGTCAGAATTTCTTAACAGCCCAAACTAGCGCGAAGGCTTGCTTCTCCAGGGGTGGGTACCTAATTTCTGCATTCTTGAAGGGGGAACTCATGAAAGCATCGGTCTCTCCTCTGCCTCTGCTCTTCGTTGAGTTAAAACAGCCACGCATGAATGCTCAGAGGCAAAAGAATAGATGTAAAATAGTCTGAGATAGTCAGGGCTGGTGAGCATGGGTGCTTCTAAGATGGATCACTTGACTTGTGAGAATGATGCCTTTGCTTGCTCTGTCCACTCTATCTTGGTGTCTTTCTTCATCATTTTGTTGAGTGGCTTCACAATTTCAGCAAAGCCTTTAATGAATTTTCTCACGAAATTGATCTTCCCAAAGAAAGACCTCGTTTCTTTCTTGCTTCCTAGCCGAGTGATCTTTAGAATAGGTTCGACTCGATCTAGGTCGATTGAAATCCCTCTTCAGAAATTATGTGCCCCAACAGCTTCCCTTCAGAAACTCCGAACATGCATTTGTTGGGATTCAGGGAGACGCCATATTGGATGCATCTCTCGAGAACTTTGGCTAAGTTCGCAGCATGATTCAGTCGATCCTTGGAGAACACTGTCAGGTCGTCCATATAGACAATGATGTATTTACCAATTAGGTCCTTGAACGCTATGTCCATGGTGCACTGGAAAGTTGCTCCAACATTGATCAGACCGAATGGCATCCTTCTGTATGCAAACGTCCCCCACTTTGTAGTGAAAATCGTCTTCATTCTATCCTCAAATTCAACCATTACCTGATTGTATCCAGAGTAACCGTCCAAGAATGACATCATCTGTGCTCCATTGACAGTCTATAATACCTCATCCAGGGAAGGGAGTGGGTAGTTATCCTTTTCTGAAGCTCTATTCAGATTTTTGAAGTCCACACATAGTCTGATCTCCCCATTCTTCTTGAGGACTAGAACTAAGTTGGCTACCCATGTTGAATGGCGCACAGGAAAGATTATTCTTGCAGACATCAATTTCTATACTTCTTTATAGATCAATGGCTCAATCATGGCGTTGACAGGACAATGCTTATGTCGGAAAGGTTTAGCCTCAGGTTTCAAGGGAATAGTGTGAGTCATAACAGAGGCATCAAATGTCTTTAAGTCCTCATATCCCCAAGCAATTGTAGAAATATATTTCTTAAGTGCTACCAATATGTCTTTTCTGATCGCTCTAGGGCAAGCTTTCCCTTTGTAGACATTCTTTTCAGGACCAGAGTCAGCTAAGTTAACTATTTTGTATTCTTCCCCCTTTTCTTGAGCTGATATTTTCTCTTGAGCCCTTGGATCTAAGTCAAAAATTCTCTCCAAGGCCACCATTCCCTTGGGAATACTATTACTTCTCAAATTGAGAACCCCTTCTGCACCACAATCCTTGAGGCTCCAATCCCTTTGATCTCTGTTGGACTCATCAATAATTTTCCCCTCAAAGACATCTGAGCTCGCTAAGAAGGCCAGAATATGTCGATCATCATCAAAGACCAAGAAATTCTTGATATTGTCAGGAACAATTGGGGTGGACATAATTTCCACTGAGAATCTTTTGAATTTGGAGCCTTGCATAGGTTCCAAGGTGCTTGCAGCAACAGCTAGTGAATCAGCTACCTAATTTTTTTCTCTAGGGATTAAGCTAATCCCAAAGACATCAAAGTCTTTGATCAGGTTACATACCCTATTCCTATATGTTGCTAGCCTCTTGTTGTGACATGTATATTGGCCGCGCACTTGCCTGATAACTATTTCGGAATCTCCCTTGACCATCAAGGCAGTGACCTTCTTATGTACAAACATCAGTCCCCGTGCTAGAGCTTCATATTCTGCCACATTGTTTGTGCATCCAAATTGCAACCTGTAAGAAGTAAAGAAGGTTTTCCCTTGAGGGCTGGTTAGTACAATTCTAACACCAATGCCTGTCTTAGATTTGGATCCATCAAAGGTAAGGGTCCACAATTGATCAGGGGCTGATCCTTTTGAAGTTATTATGGGTGCTTGAGTTAGATGAGTGACAATTGGGGCTGCTTGATCTTTTACATTAGGCTTTGGTACATTTGTAGGTGAAGGGGTGTTAAACAAACCTTGGGGCTGCTCCTCATGAGTATACTGATTTGGGCATGTGTCTAGAGTAGGTTTGATCTGAGAAGGGATTTCTTTTGAAGGTATTGTATCTCTGGTTAACATGGTTGCTTCCTTAGCCTCAAATGAGAAGCAGTCTGCAATGGTCTTAGGGCGACTTGTGCCAGCTTCCTCAGTTTGGAAAACATGATTTTAAAATGTCCCTACAAGGTTGACAGGTCAATTCAAAATGACTTTGATAATGTACCCTGCACCAGTTAGGGAGCAGGAGACTTTGCAGATCTATATCTGCCCCTAAGACTAGTTGGTCTTGTTGCAGTTTTCTAATTAATGCCTGCTAATTTTCATCAATCATAAGACCAGGGAGTTTTGTATGGGTATTTGTTTAGGATCAAGAACAGAAAAGGTTAAAGCTTCTTCTCTCTTATAAACACCTATCCCAGTTTTGAAATAGGCTACCTCATTGGGGCAATCATATTCCATGATGATGTGCTTGAGGCAGGGCTCACTTTCGATCCTAATCTGATTAGGAATCCCTTTCCATGATATCCACATATGTGAAAAGTCAAGGGAAAGATATCCCCCTAAATTTTTCATCAAATCTCGGCTCAACAGCATACTAGAGGTCTCAGGAATATCTCCTACTTGAATATCTATGATGGGTAGGATTCTAGGATTTGATCCTACTTGAACATGTATGTTTCTTAATTCTCCTACCACATTAACCTTTGTCTTGTCAAGTTGAATGACCTTCTTATTGGTTTGAATGGGGTTTAATCCTAACTTCTTGCATATGGAAAATGGCATGACATTTCCTGAAGCCCCTGAGTCTAATAAACAGTTATGTAGGTTCTTGCCAGAAATTCTTAAACTTAAAAGGAAAGGTGGAGTACCTACCTTGTTTCTATATAAGGCTGCATTCATGTCTGTAGTAGGTGCAACCTTGTTTTTTCCTTTTAATTTGTCAACTTGCTCTAGAGCTTTCAGCACTATCTCCCTTTGAGCAGGGCACCACTTTAGAATGTCAAAATATGACAAAGAAGTTTTTTGTTTCTGCATCTTAGAAACTATGTCAAATTTTATATTACAACTCGCACCACCTTTGAAAACACCAAAGGAATTACCCTTGTTATGAAAGTTAGGCGGGCCTTGTGGTGGAGGAGGATTATTATTAGCACTTTGATTTGGAGGCACCATGTGATTAGGAGGTGTTAATGTAGTGAATGGCCCCTTACCTTGATTTCTCAGGAAGTGTCCTCCTTTTGACTGAAAGGCTTGGGCAACATATGAATCTTCCTTCGGTTCATTCTCCTCTTGCCTTGGGAATGAGGGCTCTTCTTCAAAGATATCATAAGCCATTGCAATATCTAGCGAGTCACCTCCTTTGTTTGAATTCCCCTGGAATGTGTGGACATCTTCGTGTGCCATCTTGACAACCCTCTCCATTTGAGGGAAATTTACCTTAGAATGGGTAGCTGTATCATGCAGCCTACACCAGTTAGTCATGAAATTCAAGTCAGCCACATTTTCCATATGTTACCTCTCCTCATTAACTTGATAATTATGAGGAACTCCACCATTGTTAGGCCCTATGTTCCACTGTCTATTGTTATTTGTTCTCTAGTTGTACCCTTTGTTTTTGTTTTGATAACCTCTTTGGTTGTAGATGTTGTTATTCTCATAAGTACCCTGGTTGTTGCTATTTTTATTAGGGTAGTTCCCTTGGTTTTGGGAAGGGTTCAACCGAAGCTGAGCCATATCGTTTGTAACTTGAGACAGTGTTTTCTTCAAGGTTTCTACCTCATTCGTAAACTGGACTATCTTCTCACTTTTGACACTCTTGGTAGCAGGTGGCTGACCACCATGATTTGGTGTTCCAATTTGGTTCTAATGACCATGGGAACTTTGAGGAAGTTGTGATTGTTGAAAGAGATCGGGAGTTCCAATAGCAAAGAATGGGATAGGAGGTTGAGTTTGCAATTCGGATATAGGCCAATAGTGGGAAGGAGACGTTCCTGGGACAGTATCGAATAGAGGATTTGGGCTATGCATTTGATATCCTATTGAAGGGAAACCTTTTCCCAAACTTCCTTGTTGAGAACTGACTTGTTGCTGCAGCTTGATAGTCGGATGATAAACTTTGGATAGAGAATCAATTTCAGCTAGTAGGTAAGTCCTTTGTAGGAACAAACCTAGAAAAGGGTCTATAACCCTAAAGTATGCTTGAATGGCACTGTCCTCAGTGACTAGATAGGGATCTTGCAATCTCCTATACATTTTTTGGAATCTGGTATTGAACAAGGGCAAGGATTCACCTGGTTCCTTATTGATGGTAGCAAATTGATGATATAAAAGAGCTGGATCTACATAGACTCTGAACTGATTAATGAAAACATTTTCTAGGTGTGTCCAAGTCAAGATGGAACCTTGAGGAAGATTAAGGTACCAATTGTATGCCATGTCCCCTAGGGAATAAGGGAATAACCTATAGACTACATCATGGTGCGCTATCTGAGCTCTAGTACAAGCATCCTTGAAAGCTTGTATGTGCTCCTCAACACTTCTTGATTCTCCATGAAAGTACTTGGGACAAAATTTCTCAGGGTTCTTAGGCAGGTCGTGAAAACCTCCCGGAATAGTCCCCAATGGAGAAGGATTATTCTGAAAGAACGCCATCGGTGGGGGTGGTGGTGGTTGAGCTAGCTATTGTATGGGTTGAATCAGCTGTGATGACAATTGGGATGAACGTGATAGTGGATTGATCGGTATCCACTGGGGTATTGGCAAAAAACCTGGTGGAGTGAGAGGAGCTGATAAGGGTGGTAGGATTGTTGCGCCAGCCTATGATTCTTGTGTCTTGTTGGGGTCTTGAGTTCTATCAAAGGAGGTGGATTTTCAGCTGATCGAAGAACTCTATGGGACTTCTCTAGGAATGAAAACCCAGCTTTCTCCAGCTTTCCCTTCTAGGGCCCTCCTTCTAGCGCCAGTTCCTGTTGATGGTGATTTTGGCAACACAACAATGCAAAAAAAATATTGCTATTTTGCTTCTCCTGAAAGAGAAAGGAAACACATGGATGCCCTGGCTCCCAAGGTCTTTGTAGTTGGGTTTCAACTATGCTGATGTTATTTAGTGGTCAATGCAACAATAATATTCAAGGGGCCTACTGGTGTTGAACTTCTGGATTGTTCTAAGATCAAGCATGAAATAAAACCTACTCTAATAGGGGTTTTTTTAAAAATATAAAAAGATAAGTCAGATTTTTGAAATAGAAAATAACAATAGTTCATCCAACCTTAACCAGACTTGTTAACTTCAAGGAATTATAAACCAAAATTGCAGAACAAAGTAAACTTGTGATTGACACACAACCTCTTTCATTCACAGTGCTCATTCGCATAACAGATTTTTTTTTATTAGCACCTAAATAAAACACAAAAATAATATTTCATTCCTTGAAGACTTCACAAATCAAATTATAAAATTAAGAAAAATATCATTCAGGAATACAACATGAAGGAGATTAAATTCTGATTGCTTCTACTGTTAGTAAAACAGATAAGCAATATTTACAAAGCTAGCACAATCACTAGTGTACAGAGAATCTGTGGCTCCAGATTGTTTCCAACTACACTAAGAGAACTTAGAAAATACATTATAGTTTGCACTAAAACCTTACTGCTAGCCAAGAAGACAACAGAAGCTCTCATTACTGAGAATTGAGATACAACTCTATCTCCTTATGTTAACTCACTAACTCCTAACAGTTCTAACTCTAAACAGTTCTTAGTCTAAAATTTCTTTAACCTTAGAAGTTCTAATCTAGAAGTGCTAATACCAAAAGGTTCTCTCCTCAAAAACTCTAACCTTTACAAAGAGGCAAGAATGCCTTATATACAGAATGTACCAACTGGAATGTGTTGTCCCCTGCACTAGGGTTTACAAAATATCTGCAAACAGGAGAGTCGGCTCTCAAATATTTCTGAGGAAAGTCAAAACTGCATTCATTGTGAATCCTTGTTGTCCATGATGATGAAGGATTCCTACTCCCAGGAGAAGTCTTTTTAGATCTTTTGACAACTGCAACATTAACTCTAGCATCTTCGTGTCCACCTTTGAAATCCCTCGCGGAGTCGCCTTGAATGCTCCAGGATATTTGCATTAATATTGATCTACCTTCGCCGGTGGTCACCATAGCTGTCCCTATGAGTCATAGCTTCTTCTTCTCCTCGACTCCCTTTTTGTTCTGGACTTATCAGAGTCTAGGAGACATTACCCCGAATTTCTCTTCTCTTACCGAGCCCATTCTTGTTATC
>VDFB02049217.1:101937274-102064416 GCA_007258455.2 Sequoia sempervirens | reverse complement strand
TTTTAGCTCAATTGAAGCTACATGGAAGGGACTTGTAATGCATATATATAGATAGACACATACAATATTACAAACACACACATACTGTGTAAACATTGAAGGAAATTCCACAACTATGAGTGGAATATGCATGGAAGATTTACTTATTAAAACTTACATTAAACAATGATTCTCCTCAATACAAACATTTTGATTTGTGTAACACTTAACAATCCTTGAAGCCTACAATTAATGCCTTTGCAATGCTTGAACATTTTAAAAATAACAACCTTGAGCAATGAGAAGAGAACAAATTATGAGTGAATAAGGAATGAGAGGTATGAACAAGTCTTATGTTCCTATTTTTTGTTTTGATAGTGATATAAAAGACACTTTTCAAGGCGGTTTAGGTTTTGAATGCACTTTTTGGCTGTTATTTTTAAAAAAAATCTTCTTTAAGAAAAATATTTTAAACAAATTTCCCCTGGTTTTCCCTAGGTATGCAAAGGAATGTACTCCAGTCTGTACATTCAACTTAGGTACTTCTGAGACATATTTGAGCCTAATACACTAGCTTAGGGTTTGCATAGGGTGTACTTAGGAAGAATCTGAGCTGTGATCTGAATTTGTACTGGTTTGGTATGGGTGCCTCTAGGGATCTGAGTGTACCTAGTGAATTTTTTTGTTCATTCTTGATTTACTTAGGAAGGTTACTTAAATTGGCCCCCCTCTATAATTTTAGGGATTTCCTAAAGTGACTGTTTCTAAGTGCATATTTTTTGGTGAACTTGATGTGATTTTGAAAATAGTGAGTGAGCAATGTAAGAACATTGCAATTATTGAGTTGCCAATTTAGGAATTTAGTAATAATTTATTAGTTAAAGGAAACTGACAAGAATTGAATATCCAATTTGTATGAAATTCTAGCGTTAACATGGCTGGAAAGAATGTATAGCAATAAGTGATAGGAAATAAACAATTGTAAATAAGTGAAGAGGTCGAGCACAAGCAAGGATGAAAAATAGGGCAATTAGTGATGAAAAGATGTGGACTAGTTGCATGGCTATTGGGAATGCTAGTCTGACTCTAAAAAAATCATGAAATATGAGAAAACATCATACTCCTATAACGATGTCTTGAATTTGGTGCTCTAGTTGTTGTGTGGTTGAAATTGTGTGCTCTATGATTGTTGCTAGATGCCTTCAAGTCTAGAATGGTTGGTGAATGTGAAGCTTTTGACCAAGCTTCTTTGGTGCCAAGGCTGTCAAGGTGTCACTGGTAATTATGACACTCATCAATGCAATGGGTTGTAGAGTGAACCCACCAATAGTAGTTGCTTGCTTGAGTAGAAGTATGATGTGAGTGACCTCTTATTGATCTTCCCCTTAATAGTTCTCTCCATAAAGTGTTGATATGCTTGCCAAGTGTTAGTTGAATGCCTTCATTCAGGTGAGTCTTCGCTTCTACAAATGCATTTCTGTATTGCACTTTTGGATCTCATTTTTTTGACTTCTTCCATCTTGTAACTGGCACACCTTTGACTCTAGATGCACACTTGTGAATGTTGTTTTAAATATTGTCTTGGAAAATGATCTTTTACATAGTCAAGTGGACCCTTTATCAAAGTTTCTTTTTGAAGAACTTTATTCATCCAATTCAAAATGCTCAATTTTATGATCTTGCAAAGATTAGAAAAGGACAAAGGATGACAAGACAAAGAGAATAGACAAGACCTGAAACGTATTTCACTTAAGACTGTTGAGGATGATAACTTTAGTTTAAAACTTGACACAATACAAAAATTTCAAAGATATAGATGCAAGGGAAATAATGCCTTGATATTCTTTATCATGGGGGAATTTTAAGGGGGTTGTTAGGGAACAATCCAGAGTCTTACACTGTGGCATTGAGGTTGTAGGTTAGGGCTACATTCATTTCTTTGGAGATGAAATGAATTTGAGAGTTGGCGTTTGAAAGATTCCAAAAAATTTGACTCCTAGGACAATGTGGGTTAGGGCTGGTTGTTGTGGAAAGGAAGTGAGTTTATTCATTGGAATTTGAGAGATTGGAGCCATTTTCTTTCGAGGAAAATGGTCTACAAAAAGTATGGGTAGAAGTGAGCCTACTCTAGTTCCAAAATGGCTTAAAGGAACTAGTGGAGGAAGTGCAGGTTTTCATCATAATTTTTTTGCTTCACAGTTAGGGTGGTCCTCTTTTTGTTAATTTGGTACAGTTTCTAAGGTAGACCAAATCCAATCATTATTTTCTTAGTTTGACATATTAGGGTTGTTTTGAAACAATAGTGTAAGAGTTTTTCCTTCACGTACCACACTTCAAGTCCTCTAGTTGTCTAATCAATAGCTTGAATTTTGCGCGAATTCCATAGTAGCTTGACATAGGATTTAAGAGATCTTTTGACACCCAATCAAACAGTTTAAATTTTTGTTTGTTGCAAAGCATTTTATTTCATATATGCCTATGTACTATTTAATGTAAATTGGTTGTGTTCATGCCCAAACTTGCAAGGGTACCCTTAGGGTTCATGGGTGAAGTGTACAGGATTCTCAAATTTAGTATTTGTGAGGTGTGGGCATTAGTCTTTATGTGCGTCTTTATATGGGAATTTATTAAGAATTAGTAATAATTATATCACATTACAGATTGAGGAATATGAATATGAAAAAATCATGTTAGATTCAATTTGAAGGACAATGTCTTGAGCCTTATTAAAGGAACTTAAATAAAAAATTAACTTTTATGACAATCTTTTTGGTGTGAGACAAGAATTTTGTAATCAAAATATGTTATAGGTTTATGCAAGATGAAGAATTAGCCTAGTTCCTAGATAAATAATCTCGTTTGTTGTCTCTGGTCAAACATGGTTGGTACCAATGGGAAATTGGTTCCATTTATTATCACTTTTGGTATCAAAGCTGAGATGGCACCATTTGTTTTGAAAGACATTGCTCTGTATTTTACGGTAGTTATGAGATAGAGGTTGAATGATTTGTGAACATGTATTGTATTATTTGTATTTTTTATATCAATTGGCTTCTCTGTGTTTAGCATATTTACTAGGTTTCAAAAATTAAATTTGTTTTAGAGGTCAATTTTTTTTGGAAAGTTTCTTATAAATTTGGACAAGCCAAATTTGGTAACAATGGTATATAATACATATAAGTTATTATATTTATTATTTAAATAATTTTAGGTTTGACTCTCTCTTGACCTATTAAACTAGTATTTATCTCCAGTCCATTATCCTTTGTGTAAATTTGTGGATATTAATTGATCTAGGAGGATCTACCAACAAAGGTTCTTGTGGCAATGCCAAGACCACTCTCATGGATTGCGGTACTTTTTGTAACACTATTATGGTTTGTGGTATGCCAAAGAACCTCCTATATGCTCATGGTAACACAAGGATTATCGATCCATCTGTAGCAAATGTTGCACATGCTCTAGCAATGGCATAGAACACTTTGCACAAGATTGGGCTTTGTGTTAACCATACTTTTCAAATCTACATGTTAGTTTTTACAAAAAATTTAATTTGATTCCAGCACTATATCTTTATCTAATTTATGTACATTGCTTGAAACAAATCATCCATAGTTTTCTTCTTGCACAAGCAATTGACTAGCACAACCTCTTTCACAAACAATCTATGTTCATTATTAATCCAAAAGTAATTATTTTCTAAAGCATTTCATGAAAATAATTCTACCTAAACCTTGTAGCAATTTGGAAAATAAAAAGAGATGAATCCAAGCTATTCAATAACTACTAAAATCCTTCAATTTTTCCAGAAAAGCACTTCCAAAAAGCTTCAAGCTTCAAACCTGTTTTCTTCTTCTCTAAATTGCATAATAAAAAATGATAACCCCCCAAAAGAAGAAGAAGAATGAATAAACTAATTATTTTCCCTTTAAAAAATATTCCTTTTTCCTCTGCAAAACCTAAAGTAGAACTTAAAAAACAAAATAAAATACAATATGATATTCTTAACAAAAGAAGATACTATTAAAAAAATAGCATTTTACTTTTTTTTATGTACATTCTATCTTGAAGATGTCTATGATGATTGTTACATGCAATGGTCATAACTAAGCAAGGACATGACCGACTAGTCCAAGCCTACATCAATGTCTTCCATGATCTCTATGCAATGTTGGGTTCATTTGAGTTAGAGCATCATCAAGTCTTCAAATACTATAGCAGTCTATGACCATCCATTCAGACTCAACTAAATCTGGTTAAAGTTAAAATGATAGGAGAAGCCTTTCACAATGCAATAACTATTGGGGAGTTCAAGCAAAACAGAGTGGCAAATGACCTCTGTGTCAATGAAAACATTGTCTCCAAACAAGAGCACACCATCCAAGAGAGGTAAATGGTGTGACAAACACAAGTTCGTAGCCACTCCGAACACCTAGTGCCATGCTCAAAAGAATTTGCTTACATAGGCTAAAACAAAGGATGATGATGTCATGTTAGATGGAATTATCAACCCAAATCCCAATATCCTAGTCAATATTGCATGAGCAATCCCCATAACATAGGGAGTTGAAGGAGAGTGATTATTCCAATCATAGATGTGGGTGCAAGGAAGCCCTTGAATTTTTTGATTGATGACAATATCATGAAGAACTTGATTTTTTGTAGCAACCATCAAGAGACTAAATTTTCCAACCTTGTCGCATCTTTAGCCTTGAAATTTGGGATGGCTTAGCTCTGGCAACACCCAAGGTATGAGCAATACTCTCTAGTGCATCTTTTCGTGTGCTATTCATCCATTTAAGGAGGAGATAGTTTGTGATGTTATTGTCCCTGGAGGTTTGTAATGTATTCCTTCGACATCCCTACATGCATAGTCAAAAGTGTGTGTACATCGCCGATTCTTGTAGCATAGTTGTCTTAGTGGGTGGTAAGAGATTATATTCTTAAAGTGAATTCATACTCTGCTATATAGTTGCACACGCTCAAATTTTTTCACTTCACTTCCAATTGACTTATGGCCTATAATGATAAATACATTAGATTTTGGAAACCATATTTACACAAAATTTCTCTATGCTTGTATATAGATTGGCTATAGCGGTTTAGCTTCCACAACAAACCAAATGGTTCACCAAGCAATAGCTAGAAGTCAAGTATTTGCACTTGCTTCCTAGACTTAATGCAGTGGACTATTGCTTTACAAGAAGGGGGGACTGATCCATGAGGATCTATGAATAAAGGTTCTTGTGGTAACATCAAGACCATTCTCATGTCTTGTGGTATTTGTGGTAACATAACTATGGTTTGTAGTACACTAAAGCACCTCTTGGATTCTCACGATAGCACAAGGATTATCAATCCATCTCTAACAGATGTTGGACATGCTGCAATTGTGTTTCAAGGCTTTGGACAAGATTGGGCTTGGCAGTAACCATACATTTTCCAAGCTTTTTGCAATATCCATCATGTCTACAATAGGGTCTAACATGCCTCGAGGCCAAAATGAAAAGGCTAACTTCAAATGTTTTTCACCATGTTGTTTCAAGCATCACACTTCAACCATTGTTGTTCCAAGTGTCACTTGAGACATCAAACAATGTCATCATCGCAATAATCCATGTGGCACTCTTGAGGCTTGTGTTATGCTAGGTCATCCACCAACACATCACATGATGACCAGATACACCACAACCGTTGGGAGACAATGATTCACATGTGGAAATGACTCTATATTCATAGGTATAGGTCAACTTTCATAATGACTGTTGGGCTCCATGGCATGCAACCTATATTTATATTTGTAACATTAGCAAATAGGGATAAAATTAACTAGACTAAAAGATAGTAGCCATACAACTTTCTCAAGAGTATTCCATGTAAAAGAAAGGGACAAATAAATAAAAAATACATTTACTGTTTTAGTTCTCAAAAGCATTTGCACATGTACATAACTTTATCTAGATCTTCATCTAGAGAGTTTCTAGTGGGTTCCAACTTGGGTCTGGTGTCACTATTGCATATCTTCATTGTTGCACTATCTTCCATGTCACTTAATTGCAAAATATTTTGGTTTAAGTTGTAATAAGGTATACAAAAAGGTGATATTTAGCTTTTCCAACTCCCTTGTCACTTTAGTCGTAAATATTTTGGTTTAAGCTGTAATAACCCATATGAAAAGGTGAAACTTAGTTTGTTCAGCTCCCATAACTATTTGGGTGTCTAACAGTGGATAAAGGACAACTTTGTCCTTACCTATAATGGATTTAGGATAGCTCCATCCTTAGCTATAATGGATTTGAACCTTTCAAACATAGAGGCAATTGCATTTTAAAATTTGTGTAAATGAGGGTCGTTTAAATTTGAATAAAAGACCATCTCACATGTAGACTTTATGAAATTGATCACAAATACTTCCTAGTTATTTACACGAATAATGTTTGTAGTGTTGGATGACTATTTTATCCATGATACCTACATGCTGCAAACAGTAATGTCACATAAGGATGCAAATAAGATGAAGATTGTTTCTTTTCACCCCAAGCTTTTTTTGAAAAAGAATGAAAGAAGATAAAGATTGAGAATCTATGGCCTTTGTTAACTGAATTCTGCAAATTGTGGTAAATTGATTTCAATTGATGGTGGTTGCATATTAACATTTGAACTTAACTCTTCTATCTACAATTGGATGGGAAATCGAATTGAGTGTTTTTTTTCTTCAATTTTTTCATATTAAAATTGCTTTGAATATGTTTGTACATTGTCAATGGTAGCACAACATGATAGCATATATTAAAGAGGAATCAAATAGGACATGAAATTGGGTGTAAGCTACAAGTACAATATTTTTCTAAAGTGGCTCAATATTTTTGATTTAGAGTACCCAAACTTCTAGGAATAATGAGTTGAGTTAGCTCTTTATTGTGTTATTGGTGGGTGTTTTACTTGTGAAGTTGATTTCAAAGCTAATTGTTTAGAGTTGGATGGTTTGACATGGAATTTAGTGCACTTGTTTCTTGAGTGCTAGGTGAACTCTATCCTTCTAATTGTTGTGTCATTCTTTAGTCAAATGCCATGCAGGAATAGCTTACTACTAGGCTTCTATTATCATTCTTGTGCATGTTTGCAACAAGTAGCTTGCAATTTATGTTGTTCACATAAAGACAAGTAAATTTTCAAATTCTTTCACCTAGCTTGGTGGTAATCCTATATTTAATGCATATGGACAATACACAGTCCAAAGTTCAAAACTGCATTTTTTTATGCTTTATAACAACTAACCCTACAACTTTATAAATTGAACTTTGTGTTTGTAAGAACTTTGTAGCCAAGCTTACAACATTTCTGATTAATATTGTTTCAGTAATAATTTTGACAACATTATGTAGTATTTCATTTTCATTTTCCTCACATACTTGGGTCATGAGGAGTAGGTTATCATTTTCACACAAACAATTATTTTTCAATTGTCATTATGTTAATTCAAAGACTATAAAGTGTATCCTAACCTGACCTTATAATTCCTATTCTTATCTCTAGTCCAAAGGATGGATGCCAGGAGTGCCTTCTAATTTTCTTTATGTGATACTCTTTGAAATATCTACATGTTATGTTCCATTGGACCTGAGAATGAACCTGAGAAAATATTTGTTTATCTCCAGCTCCACATCATTTTTCAGCATGCCTTGCCTGATCCAGTGAGTTTTCGAGAGAAAGTGTCATAAATTTATTCTAGGGTTCTACCCAAATGTAGCCTTAGTTTTGTGTCTGATTTCCCATGATTGTTGTTGATTAATAACCTTCTTGTTTCATTGTTCAAAAATTCCACATATGAAAGCCTTTATCCTTTTATTGTTGCATCAAGGGAACCAGGTTTTATGTTGGCCCGATAGCCTTTTGTTCTCTCAATATGCTTTTACCACATGTTGAATCTCCCTATTGTATAGTGTATCGCCCCATCGGTGGGATGTTGTATTAATCTCTACCGATATGTTCTAGTGATGTCGATATGCTTTATTCGAGCCATCAAGGAAACGATAGGATTTGTTCCATCAATACACTTATGTTACTCTGATGTGTTCACCTTTGTTGACCCCGTCGGTACATCGAGGAGAGTCCTTTCGAAGTCTACTCGACAAAGTGTTGTTATGCTAATATTTGTGTTGTGAGTTGCTTTTATCAGTATCAGTGGAGCTATGACGGGAGTTCCCTCGATGTAATAATGTTAGGCCGATTATTGATGGATGTGATCATATGGTAATATGGGTCATGAAATGGATCTTGTCACACAAATTTCTGAAATTTGTGTTAATCAAAAAATAAAATGTAGTACATTTAGCAACAGGTTGGATGTGGATGAGATGAAGGTTAGTGGATGAGAGGCCATAGGGAGTCCTGAATTGTCCAACAATTTTCTCATAGATTATCATTATGGCCATAATGAGAGTGTCAGAAATATCACTATCCCATAATTTATGGAACAATAGTTGTTGTAGGATGGAGTCAAAGACCTTCCTAATGTCCACAAAAAAAGAAAACACTTTAGAAGACCAATAATGAGCCCTTTCAATGATAACACTAAGTGTGAAAATGTGGTTGATAGTCTCCAATTCACTTTCAACACCTTCAACTACAAGAATGATCTAAAAATGGCCTACAACATGCGGTTGAAGGTAGTTGCATGATCAAGGTGCTCCTTGTATATATCTTAGGTGAGGTTTTCCTCAAGAAATAGGGATCATTACACTAAGATATTGACTAATAGGTAAGCCAAATAAAGTTCCAAAACAACTATAAGACATATTGAGTTCAATGTAATCTCGTAGCACTCAAGCGCAAGGTCATAACTTGTAGGTCTGTAAACTAACTCCAAGAAAAATACTCTTTATAACATGTAAGTTGATTTGACAACTTATTTTTAGTAAGAACATGTACCAAGATAAGCAAGTACAATTTATAAAAGTAGTCTTTAGAAAAGTAAAGGGATATCATTTTGTATGCGGTGCAAATTCTATAATGTGTTGGTGGTAGTGAAGTGATATTCCTTCAAATATTATTTATGCATTACTGGTTAATGTTTATATCTTATTTGTATCTATTTATTATTGACATTCTTCTCAATGAATTGGTCTCTAGGTTGGGAGTTCACTGGCATATCCATATCTTGCATTTGCAACTAATATGAATGGCATGGCAAGGCCTCTCCATGGTTTAGCAAATCAGCTATAAGATATTGGCTTGCTATTGAAATAAATATTGATGAAAATAAGATCGTTTTTATATGCTTAAGTGGCGAGGGTTAAAAATATGTTCCATATTTGTTGAAATTGGAAGGGAATCAATGCAATTTTTAATGCCTAGTTCATTCTATAGGTTTTGGAGGTTCATTTGTTCCTATTTATATTACACTCTCTTTGATTTTCCCTTATATATTTGATCTGTGCACTGTGTATTTTGACATTTCATTTCTTTGAGAAAGGGAAATAGGGTTTACAAATTATATAGGCCTAGTGTAATTAGTTAGATATTTCTCAGCATTTTGACTTCAATGTTCATGCATGTTTACTGCATGAAAATTGCAGTTGTAATTGTATACACCTAAAAATGGTCACATTATAATAAGTCTGGTAATTAACTAAATAGTAGTTATTTAGATAAATCTCTAATTCAATCTACATATAAATAAATTTAATTATTTATTTATATTGTTCATTTTCTAATTCTTTTATCTTAATTAAATAAGTTTAATTATTTATTTAATTTAATCACTTTTCTAATTCTTCTTAATTAAATTAAATAAGCTTTACAATTTATTTAATTTAATTATCACATTGCTTTATTTTGAATAAAGTCAATATTATTCTTTTTCCAAAATCATGAAATCATCTTTAAATCTTCTAAAAAAATCACATTGCTTTATTTTAAATAAAGTAAATATTCTTTTTTTTTCCAAAATCATAAAATCATCCTTAAATCTTCTAAATATTCTTCTTTTTTCCAAAATCATGAAATCATCTTTAAAATCTTCTTAAAAAGCCATCTCACACATAATTAAATATTTTTCAATATTTAATTAGAAACTTCCAAAACCACATGTCACATGAAATTAAATAATTTTATTATTTAATTAATGAATTATCTTCAACTACAAAACCAACTCATAACTAAACTTGAAAAATGGCAAGTTGTCCTTCATTTTTGAGTGAGGTTTTGTGGGAAGGAAACATCTTCCTTCTTTTTCTCTAGCTTCCATCTTTCTCTCCAACTTCTCCATCTCTTACCGTTCATCTTACCAGACTGAATCTCAACCGTTGATCTTTGCCAACTAAGCTTTTGTCTTCAAAAACTCTATAAATCTAACATTTCACAGACCATTTGCATAAGATTCTTCAGACATCCTTATGTTGTCAAAATCATTCTTCTATCTTCCATCCATCTCTAATCTATCATCTTCATCAGGTCGTTATGCTGCAGAATTGAGCAACCAACAATCCTCCAACAATCAACCTTCAAAATCTCGCATTCTTATGTAGGTGGAGAAGAGTCATGGAGATCAATCAAGTCTAGTTTCAAAATTGGTTTGCATGTCTTTCATTTATTTACATTTTCATTCTAGTTTGTGCTTCATAGTGCTTGATAGGATTTAATTAGTTTATTATTTTCAACACATTAAACCTTTGGATTTTTCCCTATCTACATTTTGGCGCCCACTGTGGGGCCTTTCCCCATTTTTAATATCTACTTGCAAGTTTTATTGACTTTTTTATTGCAGATCTGCCAGTTTTTGGACAAAACCATAGGTTTTACAAAAAAATTTATATCTTCTACACAACTACAAATTTTTCCACAAGATTTACACAAAGTCTTGTGCATCATCTCAAGAGGCTACAATATTTACACAAAGTTTTTTGCATCATCTCAAGAGGCTACAGTAAAAAAATTGAGGGTTTATCATCATTTTTGTAGGCGTTATTGTAATTTTATGTTTTTTCATAAAATTAGTTTTTTGGACGCAAATCGGTGAATTTTTCATAACCTTTTACATTTATAGAAATATATTTAAATTATAATGGGGGTCTATGTCTTATAGATTTAATGTTGAGGTCAAATACAATGCAAAAAAAATCAATCTTCATCTTCTATATGGTTTTCACAAATCCGTGTTTCTGAGAGCAAAATAGGGAAATTTTTTTACTTCTTTACATTTCTGGAAAGATCTCAAAAAATTAGTAGGGATCTCTTCTTTGATTTTTCATTTTTTAGATCAATAAAATCGTCAAATAATAAAATCTAATTTGGCTATGTCAAAAACATGTATCTAAAATTGTAATTTTCTGACGAGCTTTTTTTTTTTTCTTTGACTGCATTATAATATCATATTTTTAATCTTGTAGGTGAATCATACGGAGCTCAAAAATCATTTGGATCACTCACAACAATAATTTGGAAACGAAAATAACCAGGTGCACTCGTTTCATCCTTCATCTCTTAATCATTGTTTGTCACACATTTGGATTTGGGCTCTTAAAACAAAACTTGTTTTCAATCACATATAAAAAATTGAGGCTAAAATTAACCATTTTCTTCTATCACATCTTGATTTGGGATCTAAAAAGAACAAGTGTTTGAACTGTTTTACACACATTTCATTTCTAATCTAAGGGAAATTAATCATTATGAGTGTGAATCAAGTGCATGTGTGATCACAAACACCTTACTTGGTTTGCTTTTGTCAAACCCTTCATAGGAGGCCTGCTAGGGGATTTCATCACCCCTAGGGACGACCTCAATCGAAGTGTGAATCGAAAGACACACTTGTTTGGAAGTTAAAATCGTGTCACTCTTGGCTAAGCCCCAAAGAACTTTATACCTTTGGGAAGTGAAGGTGAAGGGTGGGTTACCCCTTTCTCCCTGCTATGTGGCAAGATTTTTCTTTCAAATCATTCCTTAGTCAACCTTGTGCAAACTAGTTTGATACCTAATTGGCCATACCCCACTTGACTAGTCATAGGGCTTGTTGTTGTGTATTCAAGTGTTTGCTTAATCATAACATCTAATCTTCAAAGAAAAAATTATCATTGTGTTTGGTGTGTGTGTTCATGCATTTACATGTGAAATATTGTGTTTGATAGTGCCCAGTCAAACTTCCAATAAACACTTGCCACATCATCCAAATCATACAATCTTGTCATTCCATATCATATCCTAATCATCATCATCTCTTTAATCCAATCAACATCATTTTACACCATGGAAACATTGGAAGACATAGCACAAAAGGTTGTTCACATGCTTCACACGGTTAAAACAAGTCAAACACCTTTACCCCAACAAATCATTCATGAATTCCATGACAATACAAAAGTTTCAAGCATACAAGTCACCTCAAATCCAACACCTCCTAGCTCAATCCCAATACCTCATGGCCACTTGTCAAATCCAACAACCACCACATCATCCCTTATCCATTCATTATCACCCTTCCACCTCATACCAATCTAATTCATCCACTTCTTCGCATGACAATGCCACATCAACCTATCAAGCCACATCACGACAAACACATGTGAATTTAAGTCCACCTGGGCAACAAAATCAAGAGCCTTTAAGTTCTAATGCAACCATTCACAAGGGAAACACTAATCTAGGTTATGTACTCTCTAAGTATATCATACCACTATACAATAAAAATAAAAATTCTAAGCCAACACCTTCCACCCCTACACCTCCAAAAGATGTGACCCAAGGGCTACAAGCAAAGGAATCAATTGTCGCCATGTCATTCAACACATATACTTGAACATACAAAAGAGTCCTCAAACGTCATGCCAAGTCCTTCAAGTCAACCATGTCATCCACAACCCCTTGAGCCAATTCAAGAGTCTCCCCTCATAAGTCCAAGTCACCCTCTTTCATGCTCCTATGTTGTTGACCATCAAGAACATGTCGAGCCTATTCAAGAATCATCACCTTCCACTTCCATTCAAGAAACCCAAGATTTATATCAAGAGTCTACTCCCAAGCATGTGGAAACATCAAGACCTAATCCTAATCAAGATCAAATCATTTTTCATCCAACCTATCCATAATCTATATTTTTTTTATGATCAAGATGATACCCATAATGATGAAGAGCCTATCCATGAGCAACTTGATCCTATACCCATCCATGGGAAAGATATTCCAAATTCACCTCTACCTAGTCCTATCCATGATCTATCAACATCCACTTCCTTTGATGAGACACATGCCTCCGAAGCACACATAGAAGATAAAAACAATTTCCTTGGATCTAAGTGAACACAATGCTAATCAAGATCCTAATGATCCTCCATCACCCACTATTGACCCCATTGCAAGTCCTCCATCATATCCTATTGGTCTTTCCACCCTCATTCATTAATGTTCCTCCTTAGAACAACAACAACCATTATCTTCCCTTGCTTCATTTTCTCCATCCAATAAGGAACTCGTGTCTAGTGTTTCACCTACACCTAGTCCCATTGTCCATTGCACACTCCAAAACATGAACCACCAAGGTAAAGGTCTAGACCTTCATGAACAAGATATTTTTGAGCCCATCCATGTCAAAGTCCCTCCACACTCTTATGGCCTTGGACATACACCCCAAGGACAATAACCTAAAGATGTTGGTACTTCCTCCATGCATCCCAAGTCCACTTTCCATCACAAAGCCTATCGTATCCCTAAAACATATGTTGCCATCCCCCCTCCATCACCCTACAAATGTCAAAAGCATGTGACCATACACCTTCCACCATCCACTTTGCCACCATTACTTCCAACTCCTAATATCCCTCCATCCACTTTACCACCATTACTCCCAACACCTAATATCCCTACCATTCAATCCTCTTATCCATCTACCCATAAATCCCCTAACATTCATAATCATGACCAACAAATGCACACATTGTCTAAACATAAAGATTCCACTCATTCCACCAAACCCAAGGGATTCCAAAATAAAAATGTGGATGCCTCTACACATAAATTCAAAAATTCTAAAGGTCCTAATGCCTTAGCATACAATTGCAAAATATCAAACCCAAGGACATCTAAAAAGTTATATAAGCCCATACCTCCAAAAGTAAAGGCCAAAGCTAAAATGGTTTTGGTACCTAAGCAAAAAGAAAGAAATTCAAATGAGGCATCTACATCACAAAAATCCCAACCATCCCCTTCCATCCAAAACACACATTCCATTCAAAAATCTCAAATTTCTAAGTCCCATAAGCCAAACAAGAGTCATAAAAATACTAAGTCTATGTGGGTACCTAAAACACTTCATCCACCACCTCCTAAACAAACATCTCCATTGCTTCCTACACCCCATCCACATCAAAAGCTTCATAGTTTATCACAATGTGTGCAACCATTGGTCATGATTCCCTTCCATTTCATAACAATTCTGCATACCTCAATCTCCTCATCCTTCACTCATTATCCTACATATCTCCCCCAACATCTTCCTATGGTCCATGCTTTTGGCTAAGCCTCCCCATTCATCTTTTGCATAAATCCCATATAGACCCTATCATATTCCCTACATAATTTGCATCATAATCCACTATTTTCCTCCATAATCCACATCATAATCCATCATCTACCTACTCCATCTCCCTTTCATGTCATCCCTTACCAACATCTATGAGAATAATGAAATTTGACATGGTCCATGTGATGCAATCCATCTCTAGTGGGACTACCATATTTCATACAACTAGACACTTGAGTCCCTCCTATCCATATTCCCCTTCTCCTAGTCAAAAACTCAAAAAATTTAAAATAAAACAAAACAAAAAAAAGTAAAGATAAATCCCTTCATCCAATGGTGAAAACCTGGTAAACAGGTGCCCTGGATAAGTACCATGATGAAAACCTGGCAAACAGGCGTCATGTGTAGGCTGATCTTCTATGTCACTTACACTTGGGGGCACAATATCTTATCTATCTAAGCTATCATTCATGTCATATCATTTCCATCATACCTGCCATCTTTAGCCACCATTCATACCTATCATATTGAGTCCATTCATCCACACTTCTCCTTTTGATCTTGATGAAGATATAGGGGAAAAATGTTGAAACATGCTTTAGGTATCTTTTGATTTACCTCATCCTTCCAAACAAGCCTATCATTATCCTATTTTCATAAGCTTTTTCATGAAAAATCCTAAGTATTGTACCTAGAATGGGGCATGCTATTCCTATGCGACATAGTCTTTGGAAATCACATCCTTGCTCTCCTATGATGCATACATCCATTCCATTCACTATGACCTATCATATCCATCCATCCATATATCATGCACTTTTATCCCATCACCCACCCTTTCATCCATCAATCCCATCTATCTCCTTGCACCTAGACTTGGTTTTCCCCTTGTCATTGGTCTCTAGCACAAAGGCTACTCAAATTTTCATCCTTTGACACATCAAAACATTTCAAAAATCTAAAAAAAAAATTGAATATTCTAAAAATCAAAAAAATCCAAAACATTTAAAAAATCCAAACAAAATTCAAAACATTTCAAAAAAATCCAAAAAAATAAATTGAATATTCTAAAAATACAAAAAAATCCAAATATCCCGAAAAATACAAAAAATGGAAAAAGGTCCTGAAAAAAATCCAAAAAAATCAAATAGCCAACAAAAATCCAAGCAATGAAATCAAACCAAATCATTTCTTCCAATCCATTCATTTCTTCATCAATCTAATCAATCAAAATCATTCCAATCAAATCAATTCGTCAATTCAATCAATCGATCATCTAATCAAATCACTTCAACCTAAATCATTCCAATCACATCAATTCTTCTATTCAATTCATCCAACCAATCAACCAAATCAATCATCTTCATCAAATCCATTCATCCATACATCAAATCATCTTCAATCATTCCAAGCAAATATCCAAATGCAATTCAATCCTTAATCCATACCAATCAAGTCAATCAATCTTGTCAAATTATCCAATCACATCCTTTGGTCTTGATCCTAATCTTGTCGTAAACCAAATCAACCACTCAATCAATCAATTATCATCATCCTTGTGTTGCTCTAGGGACATGTCGCTCCCCACAATGACAACACTATCATAATCATCAATCAATCAACATCATATCAATGATTCAATCTCAATCAAGCTAAATCAATCTGACTCATGTCTATCTATCTATGACCCATATCAGTGACACATACTCATCAAACTCATATCAAGCGACCCATATCAAGTGTTCTATCTAAGTGACTCATATTAGACAATGAATACACAATCTATCTATCTGGATATCATATCAATTTGCTCTACCATCAATTACTGTTTGTTTTCTTTTTCAAGGATGCAAATTTATCAACAATCAAAACATCATCCTATTTGTTCTATCGTAGAAAGCAAATTTATCAGAAGTCTTATCAATCATCTACTCTTTGTTTTTCGTACAGGGGAAACAAAGTTATCAACCATCTACTCTTTGATTTCTATTTTGGGAAACAAAGTTATCAATCAGATTTTCTATCCATATCAACATGATGACACACCCATTTTTATATCTATTGACCAAAGAAGCAATAAAAACATCATCATTTTTACATATTGTGTTGCTCTAGGGACATTTCGCTCCCCACAATGACAACACTATCATCATCATAAATCAATCCTTCAATCAACGGTTTACAGCTTGACAGGGGCAATTCCTTATTTTGTTTTTGTATCATTTGTGCATGCTTGCTTGCTTGCTTGTGTGTGTTATCATTTTATCTTGCATTGGTATCAAATCCGTATCATTCCAACTAATATTCATATCTTGTGTATGTTGGAGTAGCTTTTTGCACTATCCTTTGCATCTAAGGTCACATCATCACCTTGGTCCTTATATCTTGGTGCATAACGTCTAGTGCTATATCAAACATCATGGTTGCTCACCTTCATTGTAGCATAACGTATCATTCATCTCCTTCATCCACTTTCTATCTTTCATCATTCATCTTGTCTATCCTTATCATTTCATTTCGAGAGCCTACCCGTGTTTGTCCAACCCACCTATCCTCTCAAGGGGGCATCATCATTCCATCATCCTATCTTTCTATCATTATCCATTCTCCTCTATCCATACCTTAACTTCTTTGAAATGATGTTACTCGACACAAATCTCATCATCTCGAACATCATCTCAAAGAGGGGCGAAATGTATACACCTAAAAATGGTCACATTATAATAAGTTTGGTAATTAACTAAATACAAGTTATTTAGATAAATCTCTAATTCAATCTACATATAAATAAATTTAATTATTTATTTATATTGTTCATTTTTTAATTCTTCTATCTTAATTAAATAATTTTAATTATTTATTTAATTTAATCACTTTTCTAATTCTTCTTAATTAAATTAAATAAGCTTTACAATTTATTTAATTTAATTATCACATTGCTTTATTTTGAATAAAGTAAATATTCTTCTTTTTTCCAAAATCATGAAATCATCTTTAAATCTCTAAAAAAATCACATTGCTTTATTTTAAATAAAGTAAATATTCTTCTTTTTTCCAAAATCATAAAATCATCCTTAAATCTTCTAAATATTCTTCTTTTTTCCAAAATCATGAAATCATCTTTAAAATCTTCTAAAAAGCCATCTCACACATAATTAAATATTTTTCAATATTTAATTATAAACTTCTTATCCATATTTCACACATAATTAAATATTTTTCAATATTTAATTAGAAACTTCCAAAACCACGTCACATGAAATTAAATAATTTTATTATTTAATTAATGAATTATCTTCAACTACAAAACCAACTCATAACTAAACTTGAAAAATGGCAAGTTGTCTTCATTTTTGAGTGAGGTTTTGTGGGAAGGAAACATCTTCCTTCTTTTTCTCTAGCTTCCATCTTTCTCTCCAACTTCTCCATCTCTTACCATTCATCTTACTAGACTGAATCTCAACCGTTGATCTTTGCCAACTAAGCTTTTGTCTTCAAAAACTCTATAAATCTAACCTTTCACAAGCCATTTGCATAAGATTCTTCATACATCCTTATGCTATCAAAATCATTCTTCTATCTTTCATCCATCTCCAATCTATCATCTTCATCGGGTCGTTATGCTGCAGAATTGAGCAACCAACAATCCTCCAACAATCAACCTTCAAAATCTCGCATTCTTATGTAGGTTGAGAAGAGTCATGGAGGTCAATCAAGTCTAGTTTGAAAATTGGTTTGCATGTCTTTCATTTATTTACATTTTCATTCTAGTTTTTGCTTCATAGTGCTTGATAGGATTTAAGTAGTTTATTGTTTTCAACACATTAAACATTTGGATTTTTCCCTATCTACAGTAATAACTTGCGCTTCCAAGTTCTTTTATTTTTCTATTTGTGCATTGTAACATTAATTTTTAACACTTCTTTGTTTTGTTGTAATTGCTGAAAAATTACTATGATCTTTATATTCCTATGCTACACCCTTAACCAAATATGTGGAGGGTAAGGTTTAAACTTTGAGTCATTAACTTTAGTAACTCAAATTCACTTTATTTGTTGCAAAAATTGAGCTGATGAAAGAAAGGTTTGCAAAATAGTTACTGGGTGAAGACATGTCTCATGGTGGAAAAGGGGTTTGCACTGCACTTGCTATCTCTAATGTGATTACAAATCTCTTAGGTATATTTGTTCTTGATGCTCTTAAAATCATAGATTATATATTCTCTTGTAGGGTAAGACATTGTATCTCGTTGGAAAATGTTCCAGAAATATGTGTTAGCAATGGGTGTTAAATGTCATATTTAACTTAAGGCAAGCACTCTCACGTGAAGAGGTACTCCGGTGACTTTTTTTCTTATGTTCTTTCTTATACATAATTATTTAGAAACCAGTTAAATACATGTTACCTTATTTTCTTATATCCATGTTATCTTATTCCAAGTTAGGTTTTCTTCTCTTTCCTTTGTTTATTCCATGATATATATAATTTTTTTCTTATTTTTTTCAGAGGTATTTAATCAATCATGTATGCCTTCTCAATATCTTGTAATATAGTTGCTATTATGACTAATTAAAATCATGAACTTATTGTTGTGCTTATGACTTCCAGGCAGAGGTTCATGACGTTGGAAAGGAAATGGAATTGGACCTTCTTAACCAATATAGATAGGTTTCATTTGTGGTTTGGCTAATTCATCTTTAGGTCTAGTTTTTATAAAATATTAAAACTAGTAGCATTTTTTTGTCTGTATTGTTTCAATAATTATGTATATATTTGAAATTTTGAGTAGGTTGAGAGAGTATTTGTAGATAGAATATTCAAGATTGAGTTAGATGAAGAGGTCCATAATTACTTGGTTAAGTGGAAGGGTCTATCATTTTAGTGGTATTTATTCATTTTTGGAAAGTGAAAAATTTGTTCAAATGCCATATTTGAATGTTGTATTTAAAGTGTTGGTAGTAACTTGAGTTGGTTAAATGTCATATTTTAGTGGTATTTTGTTGCAGACCACATGATCGGGTTCCTTTGAAGGAAATGAAGTGATTGGTATGCATGCCTAGATAGCAAGGTTGGATTTAAGGTGAGAATAATAGTTTTTTCTTTTATTTCCCATCATAAATAAATAAAATGTGATGGAGGTTACTTGTTGCAAAGAAAGCTTTAGAATTAGGTCTTGAGGTATGCTTTTTTGTGCTCTTTGGAATTTTTTCAAGTTCATATTTCAAGTTTATGCATGAATGTTCGGGAAGTGTTCTTGTTTTAGTATTTACTTTTGTTTTGCCAGCATATGAATTTTTTGTCCTTTATGATTTTGCGGGGATTCTAACTGGTTCACATGCTTTTTTTTTTGGACGGGTGGATAGAGTTGAGTACAAAAATGCGGTACAAACTGGTGAATGTCTTCATCATCCTTTCTTCTAGGTTTTTTTTTTTCAATACTATGCAATTCTATATTTTTCTTGTTTCTATTTTATGACTACATGGTAAATGGAAGTCTCTGGGACATACTACATGGTGAGAAAATGATGTTATGCAAAAACATGATAGATTTATGAAATATGAGTCCAATCAATATTTCTACCATCTGATCAAAATAGATTGGGGAAAACCTAACAAACATTTTAATTTTTTGTGTAGGAACATCAAAGAAGATTAAATTAGACTGGGATACTCATCTAAAGATAGTCTATAGTGATACAAAAGGATTAACATATCTTCATCATGACTGTAACCAATGCATTGTTCTCAAGGATGTAAAGATATCTAATATTCTTGTAGATGACAACTTCGAAGCACTTTTGTCAGAATTTGGCATTGCCAAGTGCATTTCCTCAGCCAAAACTCACACCACCCTATGTTATGGGTATTATTGGTTATATTGACCCTGAATATGCAAGAACCTCAAGGCTTAATGAGAAATCTGATGTTTATAACTATGGTATTGTTCTTTTGGAGTTGCTAACAGGCAGGAAAGTTGTGGACAATGACTCAAATTTACTTTAGTTGGTAGGATTCATGATTGGTGATAAAGAAACCAACAAGATATGAAGATGAAGAGGTAAATGATCAATTTTTTTAAGGGATAGTTCAATGGTAAGAGAAACAATGAAGTAACAATTAACATGGTCATAAGATGATAATAATTAGAATGAGGGAAGTCTACAAATGATTGGAGCTTTATCACAATCATAGAATGAAAGTTCTTTTGCAAAGATGTATTATGTACTTATGCATTACAAGGGTAAGGGATTGTAGGTAATGATATAAAAGAACAGTCATGCACAAATGACAGTTAGAGGATCAACAAACATTACAAGGGTAAGGGATTGTAGGTTATGATATAAAAGAATAGTCATGTTCCTATTCTTTTGTAAGTTGTTGAACAACATAAAGGCAAGGTTTTGGAGCAGATTTCAACTAGTTCTTTTCTATCTCAGCAATGTATTGTATTCTTTTCAAGTTATTTCATGTTGGGACAACAAATTGTAACTCCATTTTCAAGCTTACACAACTGAATGCAATATCTTTTTTATTAATAAAATAGCTATTTTTACCTTCTCATTGTTGTTTTATTATGCAAATATTTTAGATAGTTAATAAGTAATTTTTTTTTTATTAATGGAAACCAGTAAATAAAAATGACTAAATTAATGACTAAATATATCACTAAAGTAATAACTAAATTAATGACTAAATATGTGACTAAAGTAATGACTAAATAAATGACTACCATGACTAAATAAATGACTAGTTAACAATAATTAATGACAAAATTAATGACTAAATAAATCACTACCATGACTAAATAAATGACTAAATTAATGGCTAAATCAATGACCAAATCAATAACTAAATAAATGACTAAAATAGTTTATTCATAAATTTAGTGGTGTTATAAATGACTACAAATAAACCACTAATAGTCACATGACTAAAATTAGTCATTCATATGCAATTTTTAGTAGTTTCTTTTCTCATAGATTGTTGTTTGTGTACTAGTGTTCTTTTTTTCTCTAATATGGTAGTGATCCCTTCTTTCTTTTGGGCAGTGAGTCATTTGATAGTGAGCCTACTGTTTTTAGTGTTGCAATTACTTTATATTGTCAGCTAATCTCACCATGTGGTTTTTCCCTTCTTGGGTTTTCAACGTAAATCTAGTGTTTTTGTACATGGTGTTGATGTGTTTTAGTTTCTGTTATTTTCTTTCGTGCTTAGTCAGCTTAAAAAATTAAGGGTTGATTAAGTTGATGTGGATTTGAATGTTTATGAGGGTTTTGAAGTTTTAATGTACAACTAATTCACCCCCCCTCTTAGTTGTCTTGTGCATTCAATAGATAGTGCATAAAGGAACATGAACAAGCCTACTATGTGGCCACCATAGAAAAATATGTGCATACCAAATGTATTTTCACAAAAGAGGTACGCCCCTAACTAATTTTTTGGGCATGTCATCTACCAATATATAACATCCAAATTTTGTGAGAGTACATGTCACACCAAACTAGAAAAAGATGATGTCACATGAAAATCTAGACATTACTAAAGGAGGTGGGGATTTATTAAGAGAAAAGGTTGCTACTACTACTAGTGATCAAGTAGTTTTTTTCATCCTTGATACTAGTGCTATAATTATTACACTAACCACTACTCTACTTTAATATCAACCGATTGATATGGCTCTAGCTTTGAGCCAAGTAAAAGTTCAAGAGCTAGTGAGAGAACTACTTAGGATCCTTGAGCATAAAGAGAGAGAGAGAGCTATTATATATAAATACCCCAACCATGTTCAATCATCCCAATGATTCCCCAGGTGATCATAAGGATGATGTAAAGGTGGAGGATAATATCCAAGAAACACTTCAAGTGTATCTAGGCATAGTGTTTGTAAGTAACTATCAAATTGTAGCTCCATTTTATACTTTTTTATTGAAAAAAGGATGGTTAGTCCATAAATTTTTGTTAGGTAATGGATCTTCTAGAAGTTTAATGTCATTTTAAATCATGAACTAGTTGGGCTTGAAGGTATCTAAATCTTATGGAAAGTGGTTCACAATAGATTATGGAGAATTAAATTTATTTGAAATTGTCAATGATGTTGAAGTGTAGCTTGTTGAAAACCTAGGAAAATAATTTTTATGGCTATAATTATTGTTGATTGTGTAACCAATGGGGTATGTTGTCAATAAAATAATAATTTTCTAGAGCTTGTAGCATCTATATTTGAAGGGAACATAATATATTGAGAGGAGGGTCAATTGATATATGCCAAAACTCTTTAATTCAACATTAAATACTATTGGTAACTTCTCCAAACATGAACCCCAAAACTTTAAAAAAACACGCATTAATTTCCTTGACAATTAAGTAAAAAAAATACACACATTCACATAAGGAACACCAAATATACATGGAAACCTAGAATAGGAAAACCACAGTGAGAAGAGTTGTTTGGAGCTACTGTCCAAATTCACCCTCACAAAAATAATATTGAACATATAGTAATTTTGTAGACACTAACCCACAGGAGTTACAACCTTAATGGGAGACACAAATCTCCTCAAATGTAAGCACCAACCCATAGGAGACACCAATCCCTTATAACACAGTTACTTCAAGCACCAACTCATATCAACATTATAAAGAATATAAATCTTGTCTTGAATCAACATGTGAACACACTTTCTTATGATATCTCAATTTTTCTCAACATCCCTAACTTATTATTTCTACTCACACATTATTTTACGTATCCATTCATGTAAAATTACACACACATACTCACATAGTATTGGAGACACACATGATTTACAATACATATACATTCCAACATATTGACAATATCTTATGTCAACCTAGTGTTGAAAAGATAGTTGTCGTTGCACCAAAATATCAACATGTTAATACCCAATACGGCTGCCAAAGTTAATGAATCCATGGGAGGTGATTAAGCCATGTCACAAACTCAAGCATTGCACTACACAAAGAGACCAAGGGTGCACTCCTTGCATCAATCCCCCCCAGCACAAGTGAGGGGTTCAAACCCATGACCAAAGCTCTAATACAAATTATTGCAAAGACAGTTGTCGTTGCACCAAATGATCGACCTATTAATGCTCGATACAACTTCCAGAGTTAATGAATCCATAGGAGGTGGTTAAGCCATATCACGAACCCAAGCACTATGTTGCACAACACAAGGAAACCAAGGGCACACACCTTGTAACACCTAGAACCTCTTAACACCATCCCCAATTAGCCATGCCAGCTAAGGATAGACCTTAATTGAAATTGATATGAAATGTGTAGTCAAATTGGTTCTAAATCAAATACATCATGTGCTTCCTTCCAAAGTCTTAATTTGGTCATGTTTTATCTTCACATGCTTCCTCTAGTTGGTGCACGGTTCCCTTCACTATCGCAAACACTTAGACATTGTTCACAGATAATCAATAGACATAGATTATATTCTATCACTTCTATATTTCTTTTTGTTGAAGCTCAACCTTTGAAACTTTGGAATTTTATACATCATGATTAACCTACTTTAGGTCCAAACTGCAATTCATAACATTTAGCTATGAGAATGCAAATCCAAACACAATGATAATTTAATACAATGCATGAGTAGAAAACCACACAATACTACCACAAACACTTCCAAAGTACTTCCAACAACTGTAATAAATCCATGATGATATTTCAAGTATACTAAAATATATCTTCACAAGTTTCCTTGTTCCTAGTAATGATAACATTAAAATTTTGCAATTGATCACACCACGTGGCACACTACTTCTTGATTTCAAATGTATGACATGACAGAAGTAATTACATTTAATTATCACCGTGCTGACCCTTTGACATTACATGCCTTATATTACACCTTTGAATTCAATGAAAACATGTGCTCAACAATCTCCCACTTTGTCATTGATAGAAAACAACAGAATACAACAAAATGTTTCTATCACATCAATACAAACCAACCTTATCTAGAACTCCCCCTATGTGATACAACTGAAGTTCTTGAGTATTTGAACTACCTGAAAGATATATAATTTTTAGTTCATTTCTCCCTCTTTGGCATCAATGACAAAGGACAATAACTCATATGAAAGATATGGAAATTAGAATTCCTTTCTCCTCCTTTGATAATATTGTTTTGCAAGAGCATCAGGCTTGCTTGTGGTAGGGAGTCAACGCTCCCCCTCACCGTATAATTCCTCTTGATTCGAGAGGGGGAAGTGACCACTCCAAATTTATGTAAGAGATACTCAAACGTCTCCTTGGGAAGAGGTTTTGTGAAAATGTCTGCAATTTTCTCCTTAGTCTCAATATACTCCAACTTCACTTCTTTGTCTACAACCTTCTCTCTTAAAAATAATATTTAATTTTAATATATTTTTTCCTTGAATGCATCACCGGATTCTTGGAAATATTTATAGAGCTAGTATTGTCACAAAGAATGGAAATGGGCTCATCAAACTCTATTTTCATCTCATTTAGGTTCTACTTCATCCATAATACCTAAATGCAATAGGAAATTGATACAATGTACTTTGCTTTTGCTATAGATAAGGATATTCAATCTTTCTTCTTGCTCAACCATGATACAAGATTTTCACTAAGAAAGAAAGCTCCACCACTTGTACTCTTTCAGTCATCTATACTTTTGACCCAATCTATATTTGTGTATGTAGTTAGAGCGAAGCTTTCAATCTTAGGATACCACAAACCAAAATTCATTATAGCTTTCATATATCTAAATATCCTTTTTACTGCCTTGACATGAGTTTCCTTAGGCGCTACTTGAAATCTAACTACCATCCCTACTACTTGCATTATATTTGATATGGATGTGGTTACATACAAAAAACTACCAATCATTGACATATACAAAGTTTGATTTGCTAAAGCGGATTCATTATCCTTACTCAGTTTATACCTAGTAACCATAGGTGTATTTACCAGTTTGCATTCTTCCATATCAAACTTACTCAACATCTCTTTTATGTACTTGGTATAAGAAATGAATATACCCTTGTCTGATTGAGAGATCTGTAGACCAAGAAAGAAATACAATTCACCAAGCATTGAAATTTCAAACTCTTTCTACATTGCATCCCAAAACTCTTTTGCACATTGCATCACTACTACCTCCAAAGATGGTATCATCAACATAAACAACAACAATCAATAATTGATCACCTTTTGTTTCTATGTACAAGTTGTTGTCTACATTGCCTCTCTTGAAACCTTTTTGTTGCAAATATATATCCAATCTAGAATACCATGCTTTGAGGGCCTATTTGAGTCCATAAAGAACCTCTTTTAGTCTGCACACAAAATTTGGTTTGTCTGAACACTCGAATCCTTCTGTTTGTATTTTTCTTTAGATCTCAAAACCAACTCCCAAGTTTCATTTTTCTTAATCTAAATCAACTCTTCTTCCATGGCATCTCTCCAACCCTTTTCTTTGCTTGACTCTATATAAGAACTTGGTTGAATTTTTGATAGTAAGGAAAAGTTTTCCTGTTTATTTTATTTCTCAATTCTTCTCTAGGTCTAAACTCCACTGTCCTTATCTCTTATGATTTTATCTTTGGAATGGTTCTTCTAAACATGTAGCTAGTCAAATTCTTTGTAATCGTATTCTCTAATTCACTCTTTGAGTCTTCATCATTATTAAGAATTAAATCTTCATTATATTCTTCATCTGGAGCCTCATTAGACTATATTACCTCATCAATACTCACATTGACACTTTCCAGAATCCTTTTCAACCTTTTGTTGTAACACCTATTTTCCTTGTTTATCATAGAATATCCAAGAAAATACCTTCATCAGATCTAGAATAAAACTTACCCAAATGTTCTTCATCCCTCTTGATATAGCATTGATGTCTAACTAAAGCTAGTCTTCCTTTCTACAATTCATATGTTGTCTTGCTAGTATTAGGTATGATTTGTGCTCCATTCAAAATGTATATTGTTGTTTGAACTGCTTCTCTCCAATACATCTAGTAACTTTTCTTGAATCAACATTGTTCTATCCATCTCTTTTATAGTCTGGTTCTTCCTCTCAGCAACTCCATTTGGTTGAGGAGTTATAGGAGAAAAAAATTGTCTCTAGATCCTATGCATCTCATAGAATTCATCCTATTTTTCAGAATTTAACTCTCCACCTATGTCTCATCTTAGACACTTGATTGTTCTTCCAATTTCATTGTCATCCATTGCCTTATATGCTTTAAATTTCTCAAAGGCTTTTGATTTCTCTTTCAGAAAATTAATCCAATTCATTCTAGAATAATCATCAATAAGCATCATAAAATACCTTTCACCTTGAATGCTCTTTGTCCTCATTGGTCAACATAGATCTATATAAATCAAATCCAATGTCTTTGTTGTAGAATATTCCTTAGTAGGAAATATAATCTTTGTATGATTTTCCTCATGACATGGTTTCCAACCAGTAGATGGAGACTTCTTGATCATTGGTGTATCTCTTACCATTACTTTTGAGCTAATCCATATAAGATCATCAAAATTTATATGTCCCAACCTTTTGTGCTAGAGCCAACTCTCTTCTCTTTTATGGCCAAAAAAAATCCATTAACCTCACTAAGATGATACACATAATTTTTAGTCCTACTTCCTTCCATAACTAAATAATCAATATTAGTCTTTTTGATTTCACAACATTTAGCACCAAATGAGATATTATAGCCTTTATCACATATTTGACTTACATTCCAAATATTGTGCTTCAACCCTTCTACATATAGGACATGGTATTTTTTTTTCTTTCCACCATCAAGACTCAAGGTATCCTTATTAGTAATCTTATAAATTGAGTTGTTACCAAGATTTATAGCTCCTCCATAAAACTTCTTGAAGTGCATGAACTTGCTCTTGTCTTTGATCATATGAATTAAACATCTATTGTCAATGATCCATAGATTCTTCTCTTTTTGAGCATGTAATGCAGCCTGAGCCACCATGGATTTCTCTTATCTTAGTACCTCTAGTTTCTTCTTTCAAGCCCTTTTAGTTTCACTACATTGAATCTATGTGTTACTTTCTTTTATACCTAGTATAGGAGGACTCACAAAATTTCTTCTATAATTTCTAGCTATGTGCCCAAAATTATTGCACTTATGAAAAATAATATTAAAGTCAAACACATCTTTGCTAACAAAGTTATTTCTCCTTGCTAGTACCTTTCTACAATTCATAGCTTTGTGACCAAATTAATTACAATTAAAATAGTAACCGGAAAAGGAATGGTTGAGCTTGTTATTATATCCTTGTCATCTTGAAGCTTGTCTTCTATTTTGTCTGTGCACTTGATTAAATCCTTCAACCACCAACTTGCTTCGATTTTGAACTTTTGGAACCATTCTCTTCTAGATTCACACCAACTGACTTCATGGGCTACTCAATCACTTTATTATTTTGTATATCAATAAAACCAGTGTCAGTTTTGATATGCAGTGATCTCTAAATTTTTGTTATCTGATCCAAAATATTAGTGCTCTTCTCAAACTTCAACTTTAGTTGATGATTTTTTTTTTCTAGATCTTTCCTTAATGACCCAATCTCTACCTCAAGTTTTTCACAATCCTTATCTTTAGTCAATAACCTCTTTGTCATAACTTCTTCAATTATCTTTTCTTCTTCCACTTGAATTTTAAAATTAATTACCATCTCCTCCTCCTCCTCAATATTTTTAGATGATTTGTCTTTAAGTTTCACTTCTTCAATAATCCTCTTCTTTAGTCTTTTTATTTCTTTGCTAGCAAAAATAAATTCTTCCACAAGATCTACCTCATCATCATCATCATTTTCGGACTTCATTTTTACATCATCTTTAGAAGTTTTCATAGCCATGAATGAATTTTCTCCTTCATTCTTGGAAGTTCCATGGTCATCATCATCAAATGAGTAGCCTTCCTCATTGATAAAAAATCTCTTCTAATTTTTTTGAAACTTTTTTTGCTTTTGAAAATGACCTCTTTCCATTCTTTTGATCATCACTATTAGAATATTTGTATGGACACTTAGCCATAAAATTTCCTACTTCACCATAATTAAATTTTTTGAAAGGAAGCTTACCTTTCTAACAAATTTGCTTCCTCTGGATTTGACCTTTTGAATCTAGATCATCTTAATTTTTTGGACACTTTGAAAGCTACCTCTTTCCTTTTTGATTTTTCACAATCAATCCTCATGTCATAGGAAGTAAAAATTCCATGTAACTCATCCATAGTTAGAGTATTCAAATATTTAGCTTCTTGAGCAACATAAACTTTTGCATTAAACTTTTAGGCAAGGGATCTGGGTGCCTTTTTCACAATCATACCTTCTTTCATCTCTTCACCAAGACCTCAAATAGAGTTGACAACCTCATCAACTTGAAGCAATAATGTACCAATGCTTTCCTCTTCCTTCATGTTGAGACTTTCAAATTGACCTCAGTAGGTCTAAAGCTTTTCTTGTTTGACCTTGTGATCACCCTCATAGATGTTGTGTAACTTAACCCACACTTCCTTCACTATCTTGCAATGCATAATCTTCACAAAAATAGGGTTAGATAAACCACATAAAATAACATTTCTTTCATTGGAATTATTTTCAAAAGCCTTCTTTTTGGCTTGATCCCTTGGGAGACTATCAAGGTTTTCATATCCATCCAAAAATGATTGCCAAACCTCAAACCCTAGGGCCATCAAATATGCTTCCATTCTTACACTCCAAAAGGCATAATTAGATCCATCAAAAAGGGTGCCTTATGTAAAGACAAAACTTCTTAAGCCACTGAGTGTGCCATCCTGAATCTACCTCAAGTTGTTAAGCTTCTTAATGAACTTGTGACACAGCCACAGTAGGAGGGTCCTCAAGGAGAACAATCCAAACCGTGTAGCATGAGTAACACAACGAAAACAACACAAAATATGGAGGAAAATGTAGATGAAAATATTCCCATTAACAAAAATATCAATTTCATTCGGCCAACAACATTTGAGATTACAGATTTGGCTCACAGGCCTGATATAACATGTCCTAATTACAACATTCCAATATGCTCCTATATGCGATCTGAAATCTTACAATTCAGATCAATCTTTATCTACTCAATCAAGTACTACTGCCACTGCCCCTTCTAATGATCGATTACAAGATTTATATCATATATGTAATTTTGGAAACATCCGCGTTGGCCAAAGATCATCACATTATCCAAGGAAGGAAAGTGTAACATGTGGATGAATAGGTCGGCCTCAAATTTGAATTACTCCATCAACATGTGCATAGGATGAAGTGTGGACCTATAATAAAGGTTGGGGACACTCCATGAAACATTTAAGATCACACCTTCGAGATCCACAAGTCATGGGGACGATCCATGAACGATCAAATTAGTCGTTAGGCTTGGAAACTATTCTAGTGTCGGCTCAAGAAATTTTCATGAACTCCATAAGCGATATCTTGTTGTAAAAAGATCCAATCATGCTCAAATCTTGTAATAAGGAAAATTAACATGTCCACAATGTACACAAAGATTTGCAAGGTTTGGTGAGAAAATATGACGATTCCACCAACATGAACTAAGCAAGAAAAAAATAAGAACAAAATTGAAAGAAAATATTTTTTTTTGGTTGATACAAGATTTCCAAGAACCAAGGATGCTCTTGCATCAGACATCCGGGATTATTGAAAAGTGCGTCCCTCACTTATCTGGGGCTAAAGGAAAACCAAGATGGTCTACCTCAGCCTGAGAAATCCAAGAAGAATCCTCCATTGGTTTGTCTTTCCACTTCACAAGATATTCTTTGTATTGTCTTCCATGAGTCTTTCTCCCATCTCTGACATCCAAAATCTCTTCAATCTCATTTGATTATTGTTTAGGAAACTGATTCTCCAATTTTGCTTCACGATCTTTACTGAACTTTGCTTCATGGTACTGATATAGATCTGCAATGTTGAATATAGGTGATATACCCATGCCTTCCAGTAGCTCCACTTCGTATGCATTTCCTGAATCAAATTTCTTCAAAATTTTACAAGGTCCAAACTTTCTCATCTTCATCTTATTGTACATGCCAACTGGAAATCTCTCCTTTCTCAAAAATACCATCACTTCATCCCCAACTTTGAATTCCTTATGTCTCCTCTTTTCATTTGTTTTCTCCTTATACTTCCAGTTCATGTCTTCTAATTGTTGTTTCACTTGAGTATGCAACTTCTTCATGTGTTCTAAAAATTCTTCTACTTCAGCACTCCTTTTTCCTTCCGTACTGATGTCTCTCAATTCTGATATACCTCTAGGATGAACTTCAGTAACAATCTCAAAAGGTGTCTTTCCTATACTCTTGTTCACTGAATTATTGTAAGCAAACTATGCTTGTGCAAGGACTAAATCCCAACTTCCAGTCTTCTCTCCAACCAAACATCTCAACAAATTCCCTAAACTCATGTTTACTACCTCTGTATGTCCATTAGTCTGTGGGTGAAAAGTAGAACTAAACTTTAATTTTTTCTTCAACTTCTTCCAAAGTGTCCTCCAAAAGTAACCAACAAACTTTACATCTCTATCTAAAAAAATACTCCTAGGTAATCCATGCAATCTAACCACTTCTTTGAAAAAAAAATCTACTACATGTACTATATCTATTGTCTTCTTACAAGGTATGAAATGTGCCATTTTAGGAAATCTATCTACCACCACAAATACAAAATCATTACCTCTTTGTTTCTTTAGAAAACCAAGTATGAAATCCATGTTGATATCTTCCCAAGGTCTCCCTGGAACTATCAAAGGCTTATACGATCCAACATTCTGACTACTTCCTTTTGCAACTTGACAAACTCTATAGCTCTACACAAATATCCTAACATCCTTATGAATATGCGGCCAAAAGTACTTCTCACTCACCAATGCCACTATCTTATCAACTCCAAAGTGTCCTGACATTCCTCCACTATGCTTCTCGTTCACTAAGTTGTCCCTCATTGAACTTTGGGGTATACACAACTAATTGCCTCTAAACAACATGTCCTCCTTAATGAAATAATCCAACCACTGACTTCTATCCTCCGAAACTGGTTCGTTACATGCTCTCCAAGGTTCTACAAAATCTGGGTCTCCATCATACAAGTTCTTCAACTCATCAAAACCTAATACCTCCACGCTCATTTCTGTCAATAAATTCCTTCTCCTACTCAAAGCATCAACAACTCTATTTGACTTTCCACTCCTATGCTTCAAAACAAAAGTATAACTCTGCAAGAACTCTACCCATCTCATGTGTCTCTTATTCAACTTACCTTGACTGTTCAAATATTGCAATGCTTGATGATCTATATACAACACAAACTCCTTAGGAAATAAATAATATCTCCAATTCTTCAAGGCTTGAACTATAGCATAAAGTTCTTGATTATACACTGAATATCTTCTCCTAGAATCATTCAATTTATCACTGAAATAAGTTACAGGTCTTCCTTCTAGACTCAACACTGCTCTAATTGCATTTTTCACTGGCATCACAGTCTACTTGAAATACCTTATTGAAATCTGGTAAATCCAACACAGGCTGCTCAGTCACCTTCTACTTCAACAACTCAAAACTTTGATATGCTCCAGATTTCCGTCTAAAATACTTCTTATCTCCTCTCATTGTTTTTTCCATAGGACTGCAAATAGAACTGAAATTCCTAATGAACTTTCGGTAGAAACTAGCCAATCCATGAAATGATCTTATCTCTCTAATATTGTCTGGTGTAGGCCACTTAACAATTGCTTTCACCTTCTCAGGATCCATCTTCAATCCATCCACAAAGATTACAAATCCCATATATACCAATTCTTCCTTCATGAAACTACACTTCTTAATGTTTATCAGCAACTTCTCTTCTCTCAACCTCTACAAAACTTTTCTTATATGCAAAAAATGTTCTTCTCTACTCTTACTGAAAATCAAGATGTCATCCAAATACACGATCACAAACTTACCCAAGAATTTCTTCAATACCTTTTTCATCAACCTCATGAAAGTACTCGGTGCATTTTTCAATCCAAAAGGCATCACCAACCACTCATACACTCCTTCATTTCTCTTGAATGTTGTTTTCCACTCATCCCCTTCTCTGATTCTAATATGATGATATCCACTCTTCAAATCTATCTTTGTAAAGTATTTAGCTCCACTCAAACAATCCATTATGTCATCCATCCGAGACAAAGTAAATCTATACTTCACTATGATCTTGTCTATGGCTCTAGAATCTATACACATCCTCCATTATCCATCCTTCTTAGGTGCTAGCACATCCGGTACTGCATGTGGACTTAAGCTTTCTCTGATCAAACCCTTCCTCAACAATTCTTGCACTTGTCTATTCTATTGACTTTCAGTTGTTTATGTGTTAGTTTGTCCTTAATGCCAAAATTATTTTATTGGGTTCATGTTATCACTGGCCCTATTCCTTGGATTCTTATTTTGATGAATGCATGATATGTAGATTCACATGGTTGGTAATATGCAGTTACACAGTTACAGGATTGCGATGATATGCTTGAACGATGTTGACAGGGTGTTGATTTATATATGATTTGCAATTACATGTTACAGTTACAAGTCTTTGATTTAGATCTTTGATATATATACATGTGTTGAGGCTGACACTGTCACAGTGTTTTCCACAGGTATATTTAGGTTGTCTTTGAATGATATATTAGTGCATTTTCAATCTTAAGATATTGCACTATTGTATTGTTTTAAGGTATTCATGATGTTTTGACCTAATCGTTAAAGTCACAATGTGAATATGATGATATCAAAAAGTAATGGTTTTTGAACATATTGGATGGTTATTTATAATTCAACATTCAAAGTTTCACAACATTCTTTGTTTCACTTGATATACTCACAAACAACATTCAATACAAGTTGACTAAGGCTTGGCATATTCTTGTGCTATGGGCACATTGTATCTATTTTTTATGTAATAATTTATATGTGTTTGACATATATTTGTCAATAATGTTAATGGGATTAAAACCCCATCGATGGAAAGCAATCACTTTATGAAGTGATAAAGGTATTGGGCAACATATTATTGAAATATTTAATAAAGCTTATACTAAAGGTTTATTGGTATTAGGTTTATTGAATCAAATTATGGTCATGATTTACTTGTGACACCGACAACTATTATTTGTTGACTTGTCACTGATAGCCATCATCGGGTCTGTGATAGCTTATTTAGCATCCACAAATATCTTTGTTTCATGTGGCATCGACAATTTGGAAGTAATAATTAAAGTGATTATGTTGTCGGCATTTGTGATAACTTTGGCAGTAAATATTATTGTTGTCAGCATTTGTAATGACTTTGGCAGTGGACTTAAAATGATTATTATTGATTGTTAAGTCATTGAAACAAAAAGAAGCTTGTTTAGGGAAAAAGACATTATATTGAGTCTTTTTGCAAAGAATAGGATTTTGAACCCTAGCTGCCATGGATGATTTGCTCAGCTGCAACGCAACTCTTGAAGCTCTCACTGTCGACACTAAGAGAATATGATAAGTGCAATGGTAGAAAGCATGGATAGATTTACTAGAATTTTGGTTTGATGGAATTGCAGTAAGAATGGTTTTTTGGTTTGACAACTATCAATGGTTAAGAGCTTGAATGTGGAAGATAGTCAGAGGAGATTCCATGGCATCTTTCCAGCTAGGTCGTTATGAACTCCTTGACAGGTCATCATGTTTTTTCATTCAGTTTTTCAGTTTTTTCCACCATGACCAAGTATTAAAAATTTTGTGTGGTTTTGTGGTTTTGATTAAAATATTTTGGGTTATTTTGTTTAGGAATCTTAAGAGTTAAGTATTATTTATTTTAGTTTAAAAACCCATTAGGGTTTCTAGAATCTCATCTTGAAATGCAACAAAATATATTATTTTTGTTGAGGGTTTAATAAAGTTATTTAAGAGAGATTATTTAGGGTTTCTCATTCAAACCCTAACCTGAGTTGATTTACAGTTATTCAAACTGCTTTTAGAGGTTATTATCCACAATATTTTAAAAGATGGCTTTTAGGAATTTTTTTGTGTTACCTAAGAGAAGAATATGAAGTTTCAGACATATTGTGCAAAATTTGTATTGCATTGAAAATATTTTATTATGATTCTCAGATTATTGTATTTAAGGAAGATGTTGTCATTTTCATACAACATTCTTCAATGTGCTCATTGAAAATATTCATGGTCTACTGTTGAGATTCTAGGATTGTATTTGCACTTCTAGGGTTTTAATAGTACACTGTAATTAATTATTCATTGTATTTTGTGGAGTTGGTGCTCCTAAAAAGTGGTGGAGTTGGCACTCTTGAAATGTGGAGGAGTTGGTGCTCTTGAAAAGTGGAGGAATTGGTGCTCTTGTAACTTTGGAAGTTGGTGCTTCCGATTTGTGTGGAGTTGGTGCTCCTAAACTTTTATAGAGTTGGTGCTCTAAGTGAATAAAATGAAAGTTTTTTTTTGAGTGGTTTTTATTCCCCAAGAGGGTTTTCCACTCAGGAAAAATAATGTGTTATGTGATGAGTTTTGTGTGATTTATTTTCATGCCTATCTAATTTTCATAAGTTATCAGATGCATTAATGTTTATTATCAGTTCTTATTTCTACAGTACTAATGTATTCGGTTGTTACAAGTACTTTCATAGTCATATGTTGCAAACTGGTTTACAAGTTTTGTTTAACCAAACATGCTTTGCATGATGTGATGAAAATCATTTAGTCTATCACATCGCATGTCATTCATTGATTCATAGTTCAAGATTGTTATGTTTCAATCTGTCATAATAAAGCTCTTTGTTGTTTCATATGTCATTCAGTTGCAATATTTCATAAAGCTACATTGAAATCCGATGGTCTTAAAGTAATTCAATGATGTTGGTCTTCATGTACACAGTCTTATGAGTTGCACTTGTTTTTTCATCATGCTCTGATTGTTAAACAATGTCAGTCACATCCTTTGCAAATGCAATATATCTCCCACAAGTTATATTGACATAAGTTGTCTAATTGAACTGAGTTCATGTTGTCATATTTTTGTTTACCTCTTTCATGAATTCTTTCAAAGTAATTACTCTGCTCTGTCGAAAGGACATTTGAACTAATTTTTTTTGTTGTAGTTTAAAAGGTTTGAATTTTGGTTTGTCTATGAAACACTGATTCACCCCCCCTCTCAATGTCTATCCATACTCCAACATATTCAACTATTCATTCTCTTTCGGTATCATCTGGTGTGCTTCTTTATTAGGAAAACTAGCTCTAGGAATTAGATCCATGCAATGACTAATACTTCTCACATGTGGTAATCCATCAGGTACATTATCTAAAATGATCTCTTCATACTCTATCAGCAATTCCTTTATCTCTTATGGTTGTTCTTCTACATGCTTCAAATCTTCAGTCTTCTTTGGAACTAAGGCATAGCACATGTTCTCATTTCTCAACCCATCTAGGAATCTCCTTCCATCAACCAAACAAACTCTATTTCTTGTACAAACCTCAACTGTAGGAACATCTTCCAATGGCAACAAAGTCTACTTCATCCCATTAGCAACAATGGTATACATGTTCTTCTTTCCATCATGAATAGACTATCTATCATACTGCCAAGGTCTTCCCAACAAAACATGGCATACATCCATAGGCATAATATCACACAAAACTTCATCATGGTAATTTCCTATCTTCAATTTCACCAAACATTGTTCACTTACCAGTATCTTATGCTCATCCTGAATCCAAGCAATCTGATAGGGCTTCGGGTATTTCAACCTTTCCAACTTCAGTTTAGTCACCATCTCTTCAAAAACCAGGTTCTCAGAACTTCCACTATCAACAATCACCTTGCAACATTTACCATTCACCTTGCACCTAGTTCGAAACAAGTTCTTTATCTACAATGACTCCTTTTCTAACTCATTTTGATATAATACTCTTTTGTTCACCAACACTTCTCCATCTTCCATTTTATTAGATCATTTGACATGATCTTCCTCAACCAAGGATGTTCTTCTATTATTCTTTGTCTTTCTACTTGTCTCTCCCTAATTACATTCAAATGCTCTATGTCCTTCTCCGTCACATTTATAACATGTTCCCTTGAATATTCTTCTCTCCTATCCTCTATCATCTCTTCTATAACCTTCATTTTGGTAACCACCACATCCTCCTCTTTTGTAAGAGTTTCCATCACCTCTATGGTTTGAGTTATCATTCTTACTGACCCCCTTATCTCTATTCTAAACTACAAAAGGGCCTCTTCCTCCTCCAGTAGATGTTCTTCCTCTTTGAAATCTTCCACCTCTTCCTTTCTATCCCTACTCATGTCTTTTGTTTAACTTCTCCTCTGCTTTCATGGCACACTAATATGCTTCTTCCACACTCTACAACTTGATCAAACTAATCTCATCTTGTATAGACGACCTTAAACCATTCACATATCTGGTTACTTGCTCAATTTCCTCCTCTAAATATCCAAATCTAATGTTCAACTTATGTAACTCTAGAGTATATTTTGTCATACTTGAATCTTTCTACTTCAAATTTTTCAACTTTCAGAACAAACTAATCTGATAATTTGAAGGCATAAACTTTTTCTTTAACTTGTTCACCATCTGATCCCATGATTTGATTTTCTCCTTTCCTCTACTTTGCCTATCTGTTTGCAAATGTTCCCACCAAAGCGATGCATGTCCTCTCAACTTTTTACAAGAAAACTTAACCTTCTTATCTTTAGTAGTACCATCAAATTCAAAATACTTTTCCATCTTTGTAATCCAATCAAGCAATTCTTCTAAATCAAACTTACCATTATAATCCGGTGGATTGAAAGGTGGTTTTTTATTCGCTCTGGTTAGGGCTCTTATGAACCTCTCTTCTCCTTGATCTAGGCCAAGTTTCTCTTCTCTTCCTCTTTTGTCCTAAACTTCTACCTCTTCATCACTCACATCATCAACTGGTTGACCTCTTCTCTAGTTCGTTTCGACTGCATCTAATCTAGCAACAATTCCTTTCAACATCTCCATTAAATATGGGTTTGCATTTCCACGCGCTCCATTTCCTCTAACATTTCTTCTTCCCACCATCTTTACATAAGTCCTCTGCAGTTGCAGGTTGAATCCTCAATTCGCCACCCCACAAAAAATCTTCAACAGGACTTCACAAACTCTGACAATCACACAAGGAACAAATCTTGCTCTCAGACCAATCTAACGTAGCCATGATAGGGGGGTCCTTAAGGAGAACAATCTAGACCATGTAACACGAGTAACACAATGTAAGCAACGCAGAATATGGAGGAAAATGCAGATGCAAATATTCTCATTAACATAAATCTCAATTACATTCAGCCAACAACATTCATGCTTACAGATTCGGCTAACAGGCCTGATATAACATGTCTTAATTACAACATTCCAATATGCTCCTATATGTGAGCTAAAATCTTACAATTCGGATCAATATTTGTCTACTCAATCAACTACTACTACCACTACCCCTTCTAATGATCAATTACAAGCTTTATATCATATATGTGATTCTAACATCTACGTCAGCCAAAGATCATCACATTCTCCAAGGAAAGAAAATGTAACATGCGCATGAATAGGTCGGCCTCAAATTTGAATTACTCCATCAACAGGTGCATAGGATGGAGTGTGGACCTATAATGAATATTGGGGACACTCCATGGAACATTTAAGATCACACTATTGAGATCTGCAAGTCACGAGGATGATCCACAAATGATCAAATTAGCTGTTAGGCTTGGAAACTATTTTGGTGTTGGTTCAAGAAACAGTCATGAAATCCATAAGTGATATCTTTCCAGAAAAAAATCCAATCACCCTCAAATCTTGGAATAAGGAAAATGAACATGTCCACGATGTACACAAAGATCTACAGGGTCTAGTGAGCAAATATAATGAGTCCACCAACATGAACTAAGCAAGAACAAAATAAGAACAAAACTGAAAGAAAATATTTTTTTTGGTTGATGCAAGATTTCCAAGAACCAAGGATTATCCTACATCAAATTGGCTCTGAAACCAATTGAAGGGCACACAATATACTAAGAGGGAGGGTGAATATATACCAAAACTCTTTAATTTAGCATTAATTACCATTAATAATTTCTCCAAACATGAACCCAAAAACATCAAAGCAACAACTATTAATTTCCTTAACAATTAAGCAACAGGAATGCACACATTCACACAAAGAACACTAGATATATGTGGAAACCTAGAATGGGAAAAACCACGATGAGAAGAGTTGCTTGGAGATACTATCCAAATCTAGCCTCACAAAAATAATGTAGAACTTACATTGATTTTTAGGCACCAAGCCATAAGAGTTACAACCTTAATGAGAGACACCAATCTCCTCAAATGCAAACACCAACCCACATGAGACACCAATCCCCTATAACACAATTATTGAGCACCAACTCATATCAGCATTAAAAAGAATATAAATCTTGTCTTGAATCAATAGGCGAGCACACTTTCTTATGATATCTTAGTTTCACTCAACATCCCTAACTTCTTTCTAGTCACATATTATTTTACATATCCATTCATGTAGAATTACACACACAAATACTCTAATAGCATTGGAGACACACACAATTTACAATATATATACATTCCAACATATTGACAATATCTCATGTTAGCCTAGAACCTCTTAACACCATTTGTGATTAGCCATGTCGGCTAAGGACATACCTTAATTCAAATTGATATGAAACATGTAGTCGGATTGATTCTAAATTAAATACATCATGTGCTTCCTTCCAAATTCATTTTTTTTTATTATGTTATCTTCATGTGCTTCTTCCAATTGGTGCATGCTTCCCTTCACTATCACAAACACTCATACATTATTTGTAGTCAATCAATAGAAATAGATTATATTCTATCACTTTTATCTTACTTTTTGTTGAAGCTCAACCTCTAAAACTATGGATTATGATACATCATGAGTAACCTTACTTTAGATCCAACTACAAGCCATAACATTCAAGTGTGATAGACTGTGGAGCCAAACACAATGACAGTTTAATACAGTGCATGATTAGAAAACCACATAATACTACTATAAACACTTCCAAACTACTTCCAACAATTGTCATAAATCCAAGATAATATTTCAATCATACTAAAAAAAATCTTCACAAGTTTACTTTTTCCCAAAAATGATAACATTAACATTTTGCAACTAATCACACCACTTGTCATAGTACTTCTTGATTTCAAACACATTACATGACAAGTAATTACATTTAATTCTCACTTATTTGTTGACCTTTTAGCAAATACATTTGACATTACACACCTAGCATTACACCTTTGACATCAATGACAACATATGTTCAACAATATTGAGATATCTTATGCTACTATCTCACTTCAAGGAAATAATAAGTTACGTCATAGACAATAAACTATAGAATTTTTTTAGATATTATGATTGAAAATATAGGAAATTAGGTTTTTCTTGATTTATGTCATCAACCTAAAAATTCCCAAAGTGATGGCATGTGGAATATGTACTTATATGGTGCATTTTTAAAAGAAGGAAATGGTCTAGGAGTTGTATTGGTGCTAGTTGATGACACAAGTTATAATTTAACATTTAGATTGAACTTTGAATGCACCAATAATATGGTTTCATATGAAGTCTTGCTACTTTGTTTAAATATGGCTTCCAAAAATGGGATAAAGTACTTAAGAGTTTGTGGTGATTCAAATCTTGTGGATTGTGAAATCAAGAACTCATACATTGCCAAAGAAAAGAGATTTGGAATGTATAGGAATGTTGTATAGGATGCTATTGAAATGTTTGATGCCTTTAACATCAAGTGTTTGGATAGAGATCGAAATTGAAATTTTGATTCCCTTGTTGTTTTACCTTCAAGATTTAGTGCTTATTTGGACCCCTCTCGTTGTTGATATAATATGGAAATCCTCACTAGACTGAGAATTCTTGATAATATTTACAATTGGTAAACCTTAATGATGATAAGTAGATATATGAGTTCCTAAATTATATAATTAATTTGAGAATCAATTTATTGACCAACAACCCATGTTGGAAGAAGAAGATGGAAGGATGGAAGACAAAGATGGAAAGGAAATACTCTTTGGAAATGAGATTGTCCAACTCAAGACTAATACTATTCTAAGAGGTCTTGTGACACTAAAATGTATTTTTGACAATTTTAGTTACTATAATACGAGCAAGCCTATCAATAGGGAAAATGTAGAAGATGTGAAATTAGGAACTGAAGTAGCTCCTAGGATGATATACCTTGATTAGAAGTTGAGATAATAGACAAGATAATTTTGATTGTATTATTAATAAATTATAATAAGTTCTTTTCCTAGACTTATGATGATATGAATGCATACATACAAGGAAGATTTGTTCTAGCATACCATTCTATTATGTTAGGATAATCATACAAGTTGATCAAACTGTTTCCTAGATAACCACATGAGAGAAAATCATGCATACAAGCCTACAAAATAATCATATGAAAAAAAACACAAGATAAGACAAGATATACCCTAGGAAAACCCTCATAGAGGGAAAAAAACTAGCCTCCAAAAGCATCCACATTTAATATATTATTTAGCAATGAAGCATTATAATACAATTACAGAGTATCCATGAACACTTCTACAACATAAAGACTCTCATATGCATCCTCCATGTGTCCAAACATGTATCCACACATCCCATGACATGATTCACAAATACACTCCTCAGAAGAAGACTTGATACAATGATAGCCAAGCCAAAACCCCAATTAGCCAACCTCAACCACTAAAAATGAGCTCTCTTTTATTTACTCAAGATCACACAAACACAACCAAGTGATAAAGTAAAACCATATGACTCAAAACTATGAGTACAAAAAACCATTGACCCCACATTTACTTTTTGGTACTAATTTTCCCAACATTAAATATTTTCCTAATGTGTAAGCCACACATACAATATCTAACCCAATGTTACATACAAATTTACAAGTGACCCCAAATAAATATTTAATGCAGCTAAACACATCACCTAGGGATGTACCACAACAAATATTTATTTATTTTATAAAATTAAATTAATCCAATGTTATGCAAGGTGTACAACACTTATTCCTAACACATTATAGCCTGTAGAATTACCTTAAAAAAAAGTAGAGACCTATCAAATCATGCTAGGCCCTATAATTCTCACATGTTTATACCTTGAGTTGGCCATTATCAGTATTATATTCTACCTACATATCAATCGATGCATAGGTCATGCTTGTGTATGTTTCATTGAGTGTTTATCAATTATTCAACTTCACCATTTTATTTATAGATATGGATATGATGGATAATTATATATTTTGATAGATTTATGTAATATTTTGTACCTTCTTTTGGTAGGAATTATTATTTTTAGCTAGTAAAGAAATCACCCCTAGCACATTATATCATCTGTAGATAGAAATAGTAAATAAGAGGTTTTAAGGGCACTCGAGGAACTATATTTCTAATTATCAAATAGCATGACTTAAGTGGTTGCACTTGGAAGAATACTACTACAACACCACCCACCATATGCCCATTATTAGCAAAGTGTTAATAGTTGGTGACTTGTTGAAGCAAATCCAATATATACTAAAGTCACATCTTTAGTTTGTCTAAAATAGATAAAAGTTCTATACAAATTAGAACCTCACTAAGAGATAATTTGAAGTTTGGAATATAGTCTTATGAGATTACATCCTTAAAAGAAATATTCCATCAAAATAAGTGGGGCTCAAAAGCTCAAACCTCACTTCAATGGATCCTACTGGGTTTTGAGGAGAATTGGAGAAGTTACATATGACTTGGTGTTTCCAAAAAATAAAAAGATGCATAATATTTTTCATATTTATTTCCTAAAAAATGCACTTGGAAAAAATTGTTGGACTAATTACCTGTGTCTCCCTTCAAATTCAAGACATGGACTACCCACCTCCTATGGATCCGTTTATCTTTGGTGTTTGTATCAGGTGTTAACAGGTTGATCTTTTGGTACAACAAAAAATGTGTTCCAACAAATGGTATTAGAGCCATGGTCACGAGTCTAAATCCCCTCGGGTGATGTTGAGGAGGGGATTGTTAGACTAATCACCAACATCTCCCTTTGGATTTGAGACATGGACTAATCACCTCCCGTGGATCCATTCATCTCTAAAATTTGTATCGGGCATTAACAAGTCGATCTTTTTGTGTAATGACAAACATGTCACACCTTCAATAGATTTTCCACCCTTGGGTGATGAAGGGAAAATTATACTAGTACTTGATGTTGTGATTGATACTAGGGTGAAGAAGTTGAGGAACAAAAGCATTGTAAAGTATCTGGTTCATTGGAAGGGCCTACATGTAAAAGATATGACATGTGAAGGACTGAAGATCTTAGAGCATCTAACTTTGCATTGCTTAACGAAAACAAATTTTAGGAAGGGTGAAATTTTAATCTCCCAAATTTTAAGTATGAGAGTGTATTGGTCACTTTCTAGCCTTGGGTATGATTTAATATTTTTTCATACTATCATACCTTCCTTTCATTCCTTGTACCCTTTCTTCCCAATACTTTTTCCTTTGTAGATTCTCATATTTTTCCTTTCCCTCAATTTCAAATTTCCCAAAACCACACTTTATCTTAACCATCAAAAATTCTAGACTTTCCCATGGAAGTATATTTTTCCTTCATTCCCCTCCATTCCTCAATTCCTTAGTTCCATGTCTCTCAAACCTTTAGACTTTACTCTACTAGCATGTGTTGCCTCAATTCCCTATGCCCCTACAACCCTACTTCTTTCTATCATATAGTCTTATGGATTTTTGTTTCCCTCCTTACACTTGGCCTAAAGTAATTGGTATTCTTAATCCTTCATCCACACAATATTGAATATCTTAAAGTCCTAGATTTTTCTATATTATGAGCTCATAAACATTTCCCTACATATGTACCTATAGAATATCTAGTATGTCAAAACCTCAAACCTATATCCCCATTATTTTGTTACTAAGGTACGCAATTTTTTAGGTTCTCTTTTCCCTCATTACATTGGTATCAAGTATGTCATATCCTCAATCCTCAATCCCTATTAATATTTATATCTTGGTTTCCTTGATCTTCACCTTATGTATTGGTTACTTATAAATCCGAATCCCTACTCCTTCCTACATTAAGTATCTTCAAACCTCAATCCTTGTGCCTTTCTACATCAAGCATCCCCTAAGCTTGTTACTCTCTCCCCCTACAACAAGTATCTTCAAAGCTTGATCCCCACTCCTCTCTACATTAGGTATCTTCAAAGTATGATCCTTTCTCCCTCCTATATTAGGTGTTTGTAAAGCCTAATCCCATCTATCATATTTCTCTACCTATCTAAGCCCATAGAATTTTTCATCCCCTCATATCAAATCATTCCTACATTCCAATCCCCAAACCATCGACTTCAAACCCTTGATGAACATAACACAAGAATACCAAATAGAAATAGTTTGAGTGATATCTTGACTCCTAATTCCCCAATCCATCTAGTCATTGCATCCTTGTTGTAAGAATTTCTCCAAAAACCTACCCTTATGCATGCATTTTTCTAGACTCACATTGTTTGAACAAAGAGTTTCACCCATCACCATGGTTGACCAAAGATACCATTAATGGTATCAAATTTGAATGTAATAAAATGGTGGAAATTTTTGAAATGCATCTCAACATGTGTGAGTTCATGTTAGGCCTCCAACCTCTATATAATGCAAGCAACTTCATCAATTTGGATCTTTCATCACTTACTTACAAACCCTAACCTTATTTCAAGCCTTTATGTTAAACTATTGGATCTAAGGATAAAAAACCCTTGGATTTGAACCTTAGATAGTAAACCCCTTTAGTTTATAGAGGAAAACTTTACATGAAGGTTGCATTTTCACTTAAAGTTGGAAGACTTCAACAAAATTTGGATATTTAGCACATTAGATATATTTAGAAAAACTCATTAGCTCAAAAATTTGAAGCATAAAATATTTCTAATCATTCAGAGCATAAATATATATTGAATGAAATATTTAAATACAACTCCAACATGTATGTATGAATTTTTCTTTCTCTGTTTCTGCATTCTTTTGTTGAACATTTAGTAAGAGTCATTAAATTTTACTCCTTCCTCATAACCACCTTTTTTTTTTGTCAAATCAATTAATTAGATAATATATTCTATCTAGTACAAAAATGCCTTTTTTTAGTTTTTTGAAATGCGTGTCTCAAAGATAATATTAATCTGGATCACCACCACCTTTAGATGGCCCTCTTTATGCTTGATTTTCCAATGAAAATTAAACCTCCTTAGGCTTATGCACCAATCCTTAGTAGTGGGCGATTACTAGTCAACCTGGTCTTTTTGTCCAATCAAGCTCAATTTTTGACAATATGTGTATTTAATGAGGTAGAACAAGGCAAGCTAGTTTCACTCTTCAAATAACCTCCTCACAAAATGGTATTCACTTCCATTTTAGATAACAAATACTAAATTTTTCACTTAGGGGAATAGGTTGAGAAGTATTTTTTGGATGAGAAATCCTATGCTAGTGCTTACAATATTTTTATAGTGAACTAGCTTTTGCACAAGGGCCTACAATATTTTTTTGACTTTTAGAATAAATTCTCAAAGGGATCTCTTCATTTTGGTATATATTTTACTTGGTTTTATTAATAAAATCCCTCCTTTTCCTCTACTCTGCCTATTATTAGAAAAGACACCTCAACCTTGCTCCTAGTGTTAACTATATAAAGAATGCAATTCATGGACTATAAAACACAAAAACTCAAATTCTAGGATATAGACTTTTTTTTTTGGAAAAATAAAAATATTTGGTTGTTCAACATTGTTGGTTGTGTAAATATTTTTGAGATCTAAATTTTTTAAATAGGGGACCCCAACAACCTCCTAAATCAAAACCTTTAGAAGTTGGACCTCCTACATTGGAAATACAGAAACATATGAAACATCAAAAAGAGTTGTAAGAGGGAGTTACACTTGTTGAGTAACTTATGATGTGTGTCATGATGTGTCATAAGGAATCTTTGAATAGAGATAATAGATCCAAAATGTAATGCCCAAGTTGGTGAGTGAAGTATGTCATGCTTATGACAAGTAGAAGGAATATGTTATTTTTACCTTGTGAATTGATCTTGGGATTTTGGTGTTGGTTTTTAACTAGGTATTTAGGCACCACTTTTTAGGTGATTTTATCCCTTGGTTTTTTAATTATCATTTTATGGTTTTGTGTACTACTTCTATTTATATAGTACTTGATATGGAGGTATTTAGATAGTGAGTTTGTAGGTACTATCATGTTGTCAAAATTATCTAAATTTTTGGTTTCTTACAAGTGTACTACAACTATGTTTAAATTACTAAATATACATTGGGCTAATTTGGAGTGGGTTTTTTCTCTTGAAAGTGTTTCCATATACACTTCTGTTGTGGTATGATTATATATCTTTGTATGTGTTTCTTTTTACTCTAATCATAAAATATTTAATTCACACAATACTCTTCATAATATTAGTTTAGGAAGCATTTATTTGTACATTGCTTCCTTTATTTACACTTTCTCTTATCAATCCCCATAGATTTTACATTATTTTCATTTCTTATCCCTCCTTATCTCCCTTCGAGATATAGAGAGACCCGCCTTATTTTTTTTCTCATTTTCCTTCTAGATTTCCTTGCCTATTTGTCAAAGCCTTACCAAAACCTTGTTCAATCAATCAAATTTACTTGTATTTTAGATTTATGGTCTCATTCTTGTAATTTTTATTGTTTTAAATCTCTCTCTCTCTTTATTTCCTTATGAGCCATAAAGATTCTTGTCTTAGGTATTACCTCCATTTTCCCTTGGAATTCCTAACCCATTGGTTAGATCCCTATCATAACCTTATTACATCAATAATATCCACATATAATTTAGATTTATTACCTTTGTATTCTTTTTTGTTTCCTTTATCCACCCCTCAGTCCATCGTTCTCATTTAGAAACCCCCAAATACCTAGTTTCAATTTCATCTCTCAATTTCCTTGCAAACCTACACTATTTTTCACTAAACTTTTATTTTTCCACTCATTGAATTAAACTCCTCTTCAAAGTTCCTTTAACCCACTTGTACCCATTTTTCCATCTTTCCCTCTCAATTTTTCTCCCAACTACATATTAGTTGTGTATTTACTATTGTTATTAATTACCTTTTGATACAAAATCTTGTTTTTATACATAGAATTAGTGTGATTTCTTAGTATAATATTTATATAAATATTTTTATTAATATATCATTTCTTGTGTATCTTGCTCAAATTTTCACAAGAGAAATAACTAAGGAAAGCTCTCCTTTAACCATTATATTTTTTAAGGCCTCCTTCATAGATTTTTAACTTGTCGGTGAAATATAGGAAAACCTATGAATAATATTTTTGATGAATATATGCCAAAATACTATTAATTTAAGAAATAAAAGTACAAATATTCACAGAAAAGATGGGTGGATACAATATCACACCATGAGAGTCACACAATCTAGGGCCCAAAATACGATAATTAGAAAACAAAGCCACTAGGTGGAAAGAGTAGTAGCACTAAGAGGAGGTAGAGGATCCTAGTCACTTGGCTTACCCCATACTTCAACAAGATCCACAGTGACTTTAGGGACATACCAACCTTCATCAAAATCTTTATCTTTAGTGTGAATTAGAGAAATCCCTAGAGCAAGTTGAAGAAACCAATTTAAAGAATCAATAGTAGGATACCTAGGAGCAGCACTAGTTCACATACCTACACACCTAAAAGGCCACCCAAAGGTGGAAACCTAAGGGGGAGGTGAAGCGAAGTGTTGTCAGCTATGCCACAATTCACTTCTATGACTACTAGCTTGATAGAGTAGAGCTTGGGACCGAGGAGAATAAGTGTGAGGAGTACAGTGGCTCCTCCCTCTTTAGCAATCATGCATAAGAGAATGATAGTGAGAAGAAGCCAAAGATAGAGGCACTCTAGCAACAATAGAAGGGGAATTTCCTTAGTGCTTGAGTAGCTCTTGGAGGTGGTCCGCTTCAAGGCCAACTTTACAGGCTTACACTTGGATTTGTAAAAAAAAATTAGAACAAATGATAGATTTAGAATAAAGTAAAACACTGTGATCAATAGTACTATGAGAAAAGATAGTAGAATTTTTATTTTTTTGTGCAAACTCTTCTCCTAGTACCTGCAAAACAACATGAATAAATGAGTTAGACAAGGAATTACAAGCTAAAATAAGGATTCCCCATGAAATCCATTTGCAAATTCAAAATAGGAAAGAAAATGATGAAGAACACAATACAAAAGATAAAACTAGATTTAATCCTAATTTAAATAGCAAACATATGATCCCATGGGGGAATTGGTGCCAATTTGATGTGAAAATTGGCCCTTTCCCAATTCCTATGATGAAATCTTGATGTGTTGAAGATGATCTTGATCCACTTTGATGAAAGATGAGAACTCCAAGCCAAATCTGCAAAAGAGCCTAGCTAAGAATTTAAATGATAGATGGAAATGGCTAAATATTTGAGCATAATAACTTTGCAATGTTTGTGGATGATAAAATGAGGAGGGGAGCTCTTCATTTATAGGATTTCAAGATGGATGAATGCCCAAATTTGAGCAATGTGGGACTAACATTCATCCAATGATATAATTCCACTTGTCAGACTATGAATGGATGATGGTTGTGCAAGATTTGGGGTTTGTGCCAATAAATGCCAATATTTGAATTTCAAATTTACTAAAATGACATGCAAGAGGGAAGGGAAAATGCAATAAATTCCACTTGGCTCAAGGCAAAGGACATGTAAGAGGTTTTAAATGCCTTGTTGGATGTACGTGTTGACTTGATATTTTTGAATTCAAATTGAAGGAATATTCCAAAAGATGCCTTGTGAGGAAAATAAAGATTTAATAAATGAATTAAATCTATTTTCATGTGCAACTTGCATCATCTAGAGGATGTGACATGAGATAAGGTTAAATTAATCAAGGTTTAATTAATTTAATAGGAGATTAGATGATGTGACTTATTTGACTTAGATTTATGGATTTATTTAAATAAAAAAAGAGAGGAATATGATAAGAGGTTAATTAAATAAGGATTTTGATTTATTTAATTAAAAGGGATGACGTTAGATTAAATCAAATAAGGTTTTAATTTATTTTATTTAATGGATTGACTTTAGAGATTTAATCAAATAAATTGATTATTTAATTAAATAGGGATAATTAGATCAGATGGATTGATTTAATTAACAAGAGAGAGTGACTTAATTAGACCAAATGATTTATAAAGAGACGAATATTGATGAATTTAATTAGATTGGGGAATTTGATTAAATGGTTAGACCGAGGGATGATTCAGGAAGAAACGATGTTAGTAAGCCAGGATCGAATGCACGATGTCAATCAGTATATTTTTTATGTCTACACTTTCCATATGTTGAAGAGAATTTATATCCTAAAGCATGCCAAATCTAGGAATATTTTTGGGGACTACGAGACCAATCCTTCTAAAGAGTCATATGCCAAGAGAAATTTTTTGGCCTCAAAAGTTGAAATAAGTCATGAATCTATATGTCTAGAGTTGTTAAGCTCTATGATAAAACCAAAAGACGTGTTTGAGAGACTCCAATTGACCACAAAAAGGACATTGAGGGTCCCAAACCCCCAAATGATAAGGCCTTGACCCTTGGAAACTAGGCCAAAGGGATACCTTGTATCTGTAGAAGAGGATACCACCAAAGATTTTGTTGATTAAGGGAGATTCCATCAAGAAATTCAAAACCCCACCAACAAAGCCAAGAATTAATGAATTCCCAAGCATAGTAAATGATTTTGGTAACAAAAGTTCCCTTGTTGTGAACAACATCATTCATGAGGAGAAGGGTTTGAAATCCAATCCCCTTCTAGGTAGGTTTTTTGATTGAGTAGCTTGAGGAAATAAAATTCCAAAGAAGATCCTTTTAGGCTTCATTGCTAGAAAGGGAAAAAATCGTCCATTTCACACACATGACCAACCCTTGATGTTGAGTGTGAAAGGAAATATGTATCCACCCAAGATAATTTCCACATAATAAAAATTATGTAACATGCCAATTGTTCACACAAGTAAATTTTCTAAGTTTTCACTTTCAAGTAAATAAATTGTTTCATAACCATTGCTCTAAAAAAATTATTTTCCAAAAGAGATCAAATGAGCTTAAATGACATAAAAAATTCCAAGCATTGATTTCATTTCCAATATAATATTCCACATATCACAATTTTTTTAAAGATTGTATACAAAATACATACATAGCTCAACCGAGCTTCAAAGCAATAGATATAGATGGTCTAGGAATCTCCTTTCAAATCTTAGTCGCTAGCTAAGGAGGAGAATCATCAATCAAGCATTTTTTTTCCAACCACAGACTCAAATGTGGTCCCTTGAACATCTATCATCTGACAGATGGCCCTACCCTTCAATAAAGAGATTGGTAGAGAAACCTCATAACTTTCAGAAAAATAGATAAACATAAAGAGAATATAATCCCATGCCTGTTAATCACTTTAAACCATTGACTCACTAGATCTCAAGCTTGGCCCCCTCTTGAAAATTAGCTTAGCAACAAAACCCTCTCAATTCCTCTCATTAAATTTTCCTCACAAATAACTCTCAGCAAAATAATAACCTCTCAATAAAAATGCAGCAGAATGGAGCAACATAAAAATGCATAGAAGAAGTGTATCCAAATGAGGTGAGAATGCCTCTTATTTATACCCAAAAACCAACATCTACGGGCTACAAACAAGGCCAATGAAATGACACTTCTCAACTTAATTCCATGGAATAAGCTTGATAATAAAAAGGTGGTGATTTCATATCTCAACACTCACCCAAACATGACAGCAGATCGATTCTTTGCTTGCTAATAGTACATGTTGACTGATTCATAATGCACATGTTTTAATCTAGAAATCAACTCACAGGCTCAAGAAATTTCTAAAGGAAACACATAGTTCATAATATGCCACCAACTATTCACCATATTCCCTATTTACTAGCTTGTTGTTTAATAGAGGAATAAGTCAATACTTGTTTGGTTGTGTTTCACTTTGTTGACTGGGTCCAAGCCAAAGCATTCGACACATATTACTGAGTTGACATCCCTTTTATATAGCATTGCTTTATCATTTACTCAACACGTTACATTGTATAGTGTGCAACACTTTACATTATGTTTTATAAACTATACACAACATATTTAAACTAATGTATTTTCCATTGCTTTTATCAATGATGATATATGTGGTTTAATACTTAGCATTGTGCTTATTAAATGTAGCACTATATTCACATTATATTTGCCATGCCACGTATTCAATAAATTGGCCAAATATATAATATATATATGCATATATAGTCTGTGTTAATAGCATTAAATGTTATATATATATGTATGTATATATATGAGTATATATTTGTGTGTGTGTGTGTGTATATATATATATCCTTGACAATAACTTTGTCTAAATAATCCACTTGATATTCAAATGAATAAGATCAAGTTCACATTTCATATATAGTATTGTATGTGTATGCATATCTATATTCATGTATACATACATATACATATACATTTATTGACATACTTGTATGGACATTCCCATTTGTCAACACATACACATATATGACATGTGTATATAGTATATATGCATATATATGTATATATGCATATATATACACATTCGATTATACAATCAATCACATAAACAATTGATATCTTATTGATAGGTACATATACATGTGATGTATATATATACACATACATGTCTTATTGTCCTTTCGATGTTACCATGCCCATGAGCATTCCATCCATGATCATGTGTAGATACGTCTACCTACGTATTCTCATGTACATATTATCTCACATGTATGGCTTATCATCGACATGCATGTGTATACATATATATATACATTCTTTATATATATATATCATCAATCAAGTATAGTAATACAAAGAAGAACTCACATGCACCAAGCACTAAACATAAACCAAGAATGCTCTTAACAGAAATCAAGATCCTTCCTAATGCAAGCACATCATACTAAAGGATGACTTACCAATTCCCAAAACTATGACTTGACTCAACCCTTCTATAAGTGAGTGTGTGTAAGCTTAGTTAGGTTTTGTTATAGGTTACTCAACCGAGTTCTTCTCCTAAGGGATACTTCCCCTCGCTTTCCAGAGGATTGAATTTAAATTTGCATCCAACTTAACATATTTTCATAGTAGTCAATCATTCATCAAAACAAGCATTTATTTGTTTCATAGTTAGATTATCAAATTAAATAACCATTTTTTCCAGATATCCATTCCGTTATATAACATCAAATGAAATAAATATTCATTCATAATTTTCCAATGATTAAGATAAACAAAATGCAACTATATATATTTTTCAATCGAAATTCCAAATGCATTCACATATGCAATAATTTACCCTAACATAGTAATAGTAAATAGGTAAACACAACGGGGTGTAACATACTCCCCCCTTTGTGAATCATCATCCCTAATGATTTTATGTAGCAAACATAAACTAAACAAAGCAAACAAAACATTATTTTTCAAGCACTTTCAAAAGCATGTAAGACATGAGGAAACTTTTGCTCTATTTCAACATAGTCTTCCCAAGTGGCAGAATCTTCTACATACTGGCCCCATTGGACTTTGCACTACAAAACCTCTCTATTACGCATTCCAAGCACCTTGATAGGATCGATTGTTACCACTCTTGGATCTTGTACCTGTAAAGCATTCAAATCAATTACATGATTATTGTTACCTCCTAGAAATGCACCCTATGCAAAGTTATGAAAAACTGAGCTTTCTAGAGAAACATGGGATCATTTCAAGGTTGTGGGTCACCCAGAGTTGAAATGAACCTCCGAATAAGGCCGGATCCTAACTGGTAATATCACTTAACTACTAATCTTCGTAAGGAAAAGGGAGAAGGAGTGCATGAAAATGAAAATGAAATCCTATGGTGATACACCAAATTTGCTCAAAACATGTATAGCTACTTACACAGTTTTCAATCAACTAATAAAAGCTGATATGCATAACTCAATACTCATATGATACTGCATAAATGTTTCATAAGAAAGCTATGATACATACATTCCTAGAAGGATGATAAATTCTCCTCACAACTAAAATCTGTTTGCATCACCAGCATAACCTATAACCTGCAATATACATATCTCCTCTGCTTAAAAGTGTTATTAATGAGACATATTAACAAGGAATAAGAAAACTCACATGTAAATTTATCAATCATCCAACACACTCAATGAAGCAGATAACTGAGAAGGCATAAACTGCTTTCTTTATTGATCTCCAAAGATGAAACTCGACCATACAATGCCGGTAAATGAGTTATAAAACTCAGTATTCTCCTCTAAGGACTCATAGAAGTCACAAAGCAGAAAATATGCAAGTAAGAACTGTCCTACAAAATGAGGCAAAAATGCCATATATACAAAAACTAAAAAAGTGTCGCCCCTTTGTTTTAGGGTTTACAAAATATCAATTTTTAGAAGGGTCGACCCTTAGATCTTTTGAAAATAAATTCAATGCATTCAATGTACATCCCCGTGTCCATGTCGATGAAAGATCGCCCTCAGGAGTAGCCCTTAGATCTTTTGTAATACAATTAATGTACTAACCTCTATCCTCCGTGTCCACTCTCGAACTTCCTTGAAGAGTTGCCTTGAATGTTCTGCAACATTATCATTAATGCCGATCCACCTTTGCCAATAGACATCATAGTTGTCATTGAGACACGCAATTCCTTCCTTTCTGCTTGCTTCTCGCTCTATATCTTTCTGCATGTTGACCCCCCCTTTTGGGAAGCAGCATCATATTTCCTCCTAGATCCCCACAGAAGACACCCTTGTATGTTGAATCAATCCATCATTTTTTATCATAGAGCAGATCCATGTCGCTTACATTCTGTTGATCTTCTTCACAAGGGTAGTCAATCAGTCAAATGGCCAATGGTTCACCTTAAGTTCTCTCTGATTGGTTGAACACATGCTATGTAAGATTCCCAGGTAGTCAAAAGCTATTTAGACTTAATCGCATGTCGGTAAGACACTAGTTGTGTCTCCCTGATGTGATTAAACTCCACAAGACGGATGGCATAGCCTAGGACTGTCGGCGAGACTTCATATCGAGCTAAAGGAGTTATATCGATATCTCAAAATTGTCGCCGAGACAATCGCATTCGACAAGAGGTCATAGCGGGCGCTAAGAGTCATACCGATATCCTTTTCCATTGGAAAGCTCATCGTTATTGGAAAGACTCCCATCAGTCAGCGAGACATTATACCGATGCCCCCACCTTTCAGTGAGACTTCCATTGGTCGGTGAGACATCTCCCCAAGCTCAACCTCTTTGGCAAGAGTTCACCCTATCAGCCAGACATCATATCGATATCAATCCCTCTCAGCGAGACCTTACCTCGTTAGTGAGACCTCATGCCAAAGGCATAACCTTTCACCGAGACCTCCATCTGTCGGAAAGACCTTATGCCGAAGGAAAAAAATTTCAGTGAGTTGAGACCACTTCGGCAAGACCCTAGCGGGTCGGGAAGACTTCCCCTCAAAGCAAACCTCCCTTCGCCAAGACTTCTTCGAGTCGGCGAGACCTTTCACTGAGCGCATTCTGCTCGAACCCTTGCATTTCGGTGAGACTCCCACTGGTCGGGAAGACATCACATCGAGCCCCCTTCTATCGGTGATGCTAGTCTTGTGTACAATGGTCAGTGAGACTTCTTCCCAAGTGGAGAGATATATAAAAACTCACAGCGATTAAAATGTCTGGTCGACCGGTATATTTCAAAAGAATAGAACCAGTGCTAGTCGACAAGACAATAGGAGGGTCTCGGCGACTTTCTTCCTCAGGATTTTTATGCCAAATCTAATCAGATGTATGATTTAACCCTTAATGCAAACGTTCCTCCATCTAACCTTCATAAACACCTAAAACATAGGTTGCCCTACATGATTGAACCTGCGAGTGAAAATCGGGTAAGAATTATCTCCTAGTATATACTTCTTTAGGTAAGAAATGTGAAAGACGTTATGCATCTAGGAAAGAGCTGGTGGCTATGCAATTCAGTAAGCTATAGGACTCACTTCCTCCAGAACTTCAAAAGGAACTACATAGTACGGAGCTAGTTTGGATAACTTCCCAAACTTGATGGAAATCTGATGAGGTTTAACCCTTAATGACACCTTATCACCCACTACAAAATTCTTGGGTACTCGCTTTGCATCTACATAGTTTTTCTATCTATCATTGACTTTAGCTAGCCTTTGGTTAACAATTCTAACTTGTTCCTCCATTTCAGCCAACATCTTTGGCCCAAGACTCACCCTATCCTCAATTTTATCTCAACTTATAGGTGTTTGACACTTTCGGCCATATAAAGCTTCAAAAGGAGTCATCTTTATTGTAGAATGATAGGAATTGTTATAAAAAAATTCCACTAAAGGAAAGTAATCTTCCCACTTTCATTGTTGATCCATGCAATACATTCTTAGTAGGTCTTTGAGTACTTGATTGACCCTTTCTTTTTGTCCATCCATTTCTGGATGATATGCTGAACTTATATTTAGTTGAGTCCCAAGTGTAGAAAATAAGATTTTCCAAAACCTTGAGGTCACACGTGCATCCCTATCCGAGAAAATATTCTCAAGAATTCCATGTAGTCTGAACACTTCTTAAATGAATTTCTAAGCTATGATAGGAGCTCCATTAGTTAGATTCCCAGGTATGAAATGTGTTATCTTAGTAAGCTTGTCCACAACCGCTAGTATAGCATTGTGTTTATTCCTTGGCATAGGTAATCCTTGCACAAATTCCATACTAGTGACTTGCTACTTACTCTCTAGAATATCATGTGGATATAGTAATCCTATAGGATGATGATGTTCATCTTTCACCCTTTGACATTCTAAGCATCTAGCCACAAATCTAGCAGTGTCCCCTTTCATCCCTTTCCAAAAATATAATGGCTTCACATCAACCAACATTTTTGTCACACCAAGATGTCCAGAGTACGATGCTTCATGAACTTCTTTCCAAACAATATTTCTTAACTCATTGGAGTCAAGCACATTCATTCTTCCCTTATACCTTAGCAATCCATCGGGTTAAAAGTGAAATCCCTTATACCTTGCATCTTGAGGATTCCTTGTGAGTGCTTGCTTATCTTGCATATAGTACTCATCCTCCTTGCAAAGTTGCAACACTTGGCCTTTAAATTCAGTTTGGATTGTCACAATTGAGGAAATATGTCTCCTACGACTTAAGGCATTAGCAACCCGATTTTCCTTTCCCTTGATGTAGCTGATATTGAAGTCATAATCAGATATCAACTCCAACCATCTTCTTTTATATACATTCAGATTAGGCTAGGTGAATAGATATTTCAAACCATGATGATTTGTTTTCATCTCAAAGGGCTATCCCAACAAGTAATGCCTCCACATCTGCAATGCATGAACCACTATTGCTAACTCTAAATCATGTGAAACATAATTTTTTTCATAAGCTTTTAACTTCCTTGATTCATAAGCAATTACATGTCCTTCTTGTATTAAGACTCCACCTAAGCCTCATCCCGATGCATTTGTGATAACAATGAAGTCACCATCAGGATCTAGTACTTTCAAAATTGGAGCATTAGTCAACTTCTCCTTGAGTAGATCAAATGTTGCTTGGCATTTTTCTGTCCACTCAAAATTCTTCCCTTTCCTCTGTAAAGAATTAATAGGAAAGGATATTATGGAAAAAATTTCAACAAACTCCCGATAATATCTTGCCAAACCCATAAAAATTCTTACCTCAGAGACATTTTTGGGCACTTGCCATTCTAGCACTACCTTGATCTAGTTGGATCAACTGAGATACCATTAGCTAAGATCACATGTCATAGGTACTACACTTTCTTTTGAAATAAGGTACATTTAGAGAGTTTCCCATACAATTTATGTTCTCTCAATCATTTTAGAACTATCTCCAAATTCTTGCAATGATCCTCCTCATTCTTTGAATAAATTAGGATATCATCCAAGAAAACTAAAATAAACTTTTCTAGGAAATCCCTAAGCACATTGTTCATTAAGTTCATAAATGTTGTTGGTGCATTAGTAAGTCTGAATGGTAGAACTGCAAACTCATAATTCTCATATTTGGTTCTGAAAGCAGTCTTAAAAATATATTCATCTTTGATCCTTAATTGGTGATAACTAGATCATAGATCAATCTTAGAAAACACAACTCCTTGCATTTGATAAAAAAAAAGATCATCAATGCATGGTAATGGATACTTGTTCTTTATCATAGAGTTGTTAAGCATTTGATAATCTATGCACAAGTGCAGTGTACCATCCTTCATGAAGATTAGTAGTGCTCCCTAGGGTGACACATTGGGTCTTATCAATCCTTTAGCTAACAATTCATCTAGCTATTCCTTAAGCTCCATTAACTCAGTTGTTGTCATCCTATAAGGTACTTTGGAAACAGGTTCTGATCCTGGCACTATATCAATGGAGAAATTGAATATCCTTTTACATGGAAATCTAGGTAGTTTCTCTGGAAACAAATCTACAAACTTTCGTAAGGTAGGATATTTTTCCATATTCGTCTCTCTAGTTTACATCATTTCACCTTCTTCTACCTCTTGGTGATCCTGTGGCCCATAGTTGTCAATGCCATCTTGAGAAATAAATTCCTTATATTCATCAAGCATTTCCATCTTTAGCGACAAGTTTGCATCCTTTCTTCTTGTTCCTAAGCAATTTCATGGCAGAGATTTGACGCAACTTGACTTCCCTAAGTATCCCTTACAACATTACCTGGCTACCTAAATCATCCAAGCACTCTAATGTTTTGGCATGATAGTCTACCTTAGCTCTATGCTTCCAAAGCAAGTTCATTCCTAGGATAACATCATAGGTTCCTAAGGGCACTACATATAGGTTTACCTCTATAGAAAAACAAGGAAGTTTAATCCTAGCTTTGAAAAAACGTTGTTTCATCATTGCTCTTGTTTGGTTTGCATATTCTACAATCCATGACTTTTCCATATAACCAACTTTTCTAGATATTTGATTTGCTATTCTAGGTGAAACAAAAAAATTCAATAGCTCTTGTATCTATAAGTCTGGAAATGGGAAAACCAAATAAAATACCTAGAGTCTCTACTAGATTAATTTGATACTCTGCTCAACGATCTCCAAGGTAGGATTAATCTTCTTGGAACACCGTTTTCTAGGAAGGAAGTGGGTTTCCATAAGATTGTGACCCAGAAGGCTTATTGGGACAATTTATAGCAAAGTGGTCTCCAGCACATGTGAAGCATCCCGATGATGGTCCTTTCTTCCTTGCAGGTTCACTAGGTCTACTAGCATTACCTCCAACATTGTTAACATTATTGCCATTGAAATTATTCCTTTTGTATTCCTTCCTTGATTCTCTTCCATTATTTTGGGGTCCCTTATCCCCGTGCTTCTGAAAATATTGCACTCCATCAAACTTCCTTGGAGTCGGTTTAACTTGGGCTCCTCCAAAATTCTTATGGTTCCTATTCTCTTGGTGGATGGAGATGGATTTAATCTTATGCTCTTGCTTAACAACCTTCTCATAAACTAGGTCCATAGTGGTTGGACCATGAACATCTACTTTGCCACCAATCTGGCTATTAATCCCCATAATGAATTTCCTTGTGTGGAAACATTCATTCTTCTAATATATTGGTACATAACGTAATAGATGGGTGAAATTTTCCCAATACTCATTTACTAACATCTCTTCTTGTTTCAAATTTTGAAAATTAGTGATTTTCTAGTCATAAAAGAGTTGGGGTAGCCATCTTTTTTGAAATATTTCCACAAAATCATCCAATATAAGTTTCAAAGAACTAAGCCTGAGTTCCATTTTCTTGTTCATCCACCAGTTAGAGGCTTCTCCAACTAACTGATAGGCTCCCCATACTACTTTTGTGACCTCATAATAGTTTTTGATCTCAAAATATTTTTCCATCTAAATAAACCATGCCTCAACTTCTTCCCCGCTGGTGCTACCTTCAATTTTTGGTGGAGTTATTTTCCTCATGTCCCTAGAAAGTTCAGTAGCCAAATGCTTCCTACTAGTTTCTTCATATTGAGAGTGTGATTGTATATATATTTGTGTGTTTGTGTATATATTTGTGTGTTTGTGTATATATACATTCCTTGACAATAAGTTTGTCTAAATAATCCACTTGATATTCGAATGAATAAGTTCAAGTTAACATTTCATATACAGTATTGTATGTGTATACATATCTATATTCATGTATACGTACATATACATATATTGACATACTTGTATGGAAATTCCCATTTGTCAACACATGCATGTATATTGACATGTGTATATATATGTATATATCTGATGTATATATATTTAATTATACAATCAAGAAAGAAAATGCAGCCTCCAAAGGCATCCATCACTCATGTATTATTCAACAATAAATATTACAATACATCTTTAGATTCCTTCGTGAATACCTTTGAAACATAATCCCCTCTACAAGCACTCCATGTGAACAAGCATGTAACCACACATCCCATGCAATGCTTCAACCCTCACAAGTTTTCCAACAAGAGATGCTCTCAACCCCTTAGCCAAAATAGCCAACTAGCCAACTAGCCAACTAGCCAACTAGCCAACCTTAGACAACTACCCATGTGTTTGCTTTTATAGAAATAAGCTCACACAAAACCACCAAGTGGTATTAAATAAAAACATGTGACTAATACCACGAGCTTACAAAAGTATTAACCCCCATATTTAATTTTGGTACTAAGTTTTCCCAATAATAAATATTTCCCATGTGCAACCCCACACTAAATATTTAATCCAATGTTACATACAACACATAAAGTGGCCCGAAGAATGCTAGCCCATGTGATGCACACATCCCTATATCTCCTAGGTTCACTACATAATAAATAAATATTACATTATAACATTATGCAAGGTGGATACCGCACCTTTTCCTAACATTCTCCCACTTGTTGTATACATTGCATACAGGGTAAACAAGTAAAATCAAACATGAACAAGGGAACAATCCCTATCTAGCCACACATACCATCAAGGAATCAAAGTACTCCATGTACTCAATCAAGGTACCTGCAACAAGAATCAACGTGAATACCATCTCAAGAATTAATGCATGCATCCTCCATCATGCCAACACACAAAGATAAGAAACCATCCAAAGAGATACCACACTATCGATCAAAAAGAAGCATAAGTCTTCCCTCCAACCAATATCCCAATACACAAACACTCAATATAAAGGTAATAAACATGTATCAATAGCTATCAAGATATAATCACCATAGCTAAAAAATATCATCCACAACAAGTACTAACACATCCAACTATCCATACCTCAAAGGTATAAAAATTAGAACAAGTGAACCTCATGCCATCAACATATACAACACATAACATGCAATCACAAGATCCAAATGCCAAACTTGTCATATAATGAACACACACAACTTGGAACTCCCACTACATAAGGTAATGCCAAATTTGAAAATGAACAAGGAAGCAAATAATCCACCAATAACAACACATAGAAGTGTAATCAACATCATGTAGAACCAAGGAACATCCACAAAGACATGTAAATCCAACAAACTAATATGCTGCAATACATCTCTCACCATAAGTCTCCGTAGCTCTCCCAAGTTCTCCTCAAACCAACAAAGGAAAGAGATAAAGGATACTCCATGTCATCATCAAAAAATGTTGAGCAACATATGACCACAAACATAGTGATCACTATAGCTCCACACAAGATCTCAAATCCAACATTGTCTTGTGAATACAAACATCCAAGAAGTAGAAAAAGACTAAAGAGAGGTTGTACAAATCAAAACTTGTAGCATGTCCTTCTACACACCCTCTAAATGCTAAGTTATGATAAGTATTATATCCTCAATAAAACCCCAAAGAGAATAGAATTATCCACATCTAACCATAACCAAGATGTATGCATCTCAAACCAAAGGAAGATCAAACCAAAATCATTCCCAAACCAAGGGACTAAACCCCATAACATCTCCTAAACTCAACATAAATGAATAATCTCACAATGAATAAGGAGATAAACATGACAACATCCCTCAAATGGACTCTCCAAAACTAGGAAACCATAGCTCAAGATCCATATGTATGAGAAGATAAAGCATAAAACATAGTGCATCTGAAAAATGGCAATGGACAATACCTCTCAAATGATAAACCACCAAGTAGAACAAGAGTGTGGATTGAGAATTCTCCTCCAATATTTCCAAGTCATCATGAATCATCTAAGAATGATCTCATCATAGGTCCATGTTGAACTCATGTCCAACCAAGGTGTAGGCTCCTTGGACTTCTAGATAAAACCTCATCAATGAGAAACTGTCTCAACATATGTCTCTAATCATAAGAGATCTCCTAGCCTCACCTATGTATCCAAGTATCCATGATTACTTTTAATTGATCAAACCATGCCAAACTCCAAACGCAACATAGCACCATCATGAAGCTCCCAAGAAAATGATCAATGTAATCAATACCAAGAGAACCAAACAAGATCAATGTCATAGCTCCAAATGCACATCTACAGAATTAGGATCCCATCATGACATTATGATCTCACATCTCCTCAAAAGAAGATCATATGATCCAATGAACATATCATGTACATGTATCATGTCAACACTCTAATACACAATCAAGAGTATATCATGACATAATACCAAACCATCCTATCAAACAAGGATCACGTGTCAAATGATAAATCATGACACCTCAACCAAAGACTAAAGAGTCCTCCATGGCTAACCAATATTTCAACATCTCTATACCACATGAAGATAACCATCTCATGTCAAGAAGATCATCCACCATCAAAAGGTGAATGCACATCATCACCACAAGCTCCTACTAAACTATGAAACCAAACACTCCATTTCATCATGACAACCATCATCTAAATGAAGATCCTTTGTTTTCCCAACATGATCAAATAAGTCAACATTGAGCTCCCAAAGGGAAGATAACAAACCATGATCTCCAAACCAAGAAGATACAACACCACCAAACAATCACTATCACAAGCTCCCACTAAATCATACAATAAAGTTATCCATGACATTTTGATGACAAACTCTTCTATGAAGATCAACCAAAGGCCCTCACACAATCAAATAACTCAACTATAACATGAGCTCCCAAAAGGAAAAGTAAAACCATGATCCTTAAGCCAAGAAGATACACCACCACAATCAACCTGGAATCAATCCAACACCACCCATCAAGTACCTGCATAAACAATAATGTCACACCAAAGTCCCTAAAGCACAAGGAACATACATGACACCATGGCCACCACCAAATGTACTAGCAACAAACTCCAACCATGTCATGCATGTCTGCATCACATAGTCAACTACATAGGTCCCACATCATGACTATACCTAGTAATACCATCTCTCCATCTCAACATGACAACCAAACCAGCAAAAATAGTGACTAAACCAAGCCACAATTTTGAATTTGTAACAAAATTGAAACATCTATAGGCATAGGCAACTCACATCCAAGTCATAAATGCAACCTATAAGTATAGACAACCTACAACACTACACAAATTGTAGATGCAATGATGCAACATACAAACTCAATACTATACTAATAACCATGCCAAATGAGAGTAATCAGAGATGCACATGTGAGTATATAATGACTCAAACACCAAAACACCAAGATATGGATAGTTATAAGCTCACAAAATCACCATATTCAATAGGAATCCATTAACAACTCATATATAAATAACAACAAATAAATCATACCAAAACATCTCCAAACTTGATCAACTATGTAGTACTCTAATACCAAATGAAAAGAAATATGCATCTACCCAAGATAATTTTCACATAACCCAAATAGAATTTTTTTTGAAAACATGTATTCAAAATCCATATTCAAAAGAGTAGACAACATATACCATCAAATATGACATAAGATATACCCTGTGAAAACCCTCAAGAGGGAAAAACCTAGCCTCCAAAAGCATCTGTCACTCATGTATTATTCAGTAATAAAGATTACAATACATCTTCAGTGTCCTCCATGAATTCCTTTGAAACATCAAGCCCTCTACAAGCACTCCATATGAACAAGCATGTAACCAAACATCCCATGCCATGCTTCAACCCTCACAAATTCCAACAAGAGATGCTCTCAACCCCTTAGCCATAATAGCCAATTATCCAACCAACCAACCTCAGACAACTACCCATGTTCTTTCTTTTATAAAAATAAGCTCACACAAAACCACCAAGTGGTATTACATAAAATCATGCAAATAATACAATGAGTTTGCAAAACCATTAACCTCCATATTTAATTTTGGTACTAAGTTTTCCCAACATTAAATATTTTTCCCATTTGCAATCCCGCATTAAATATTTAATCTAATATTACATATAACACATAAAGTGGCCCCAAGAATGCTAGCCCATGTGATCCAAACATCCTTAGATCTCCTAGGTGACCCAAATAACAAATAAATATTAAATTATAACATTATGCAAGGTGGACAACACACCTTTTCCTAACAAAGTGGATAACAATCCCAATCCTGTAGATTCTAGTAGGAGGCAATTGAAATCCCAAGAAACCTGGTGAAATCCCCTATGATATTTAGAATAGGCACATCAAAAATATTGAAGGAGCTTCTCTAATTTTAAGTAGGAAGCTTTAGAAGGAGCCCAACATGAAGAATAATAGGCATGGGTGGTAGCATGAATAATTTTAAAACAAACTTGAAACTTTTTTTCCAAAGAGAGAGGTATGATTATCCAATAGGCAAGTTTTATCTCAATTCTAGAGAGGACCACATTCTATAAGGCCATTGGTGAGACTTTAAAAGCAAAAGGAATGCACAAAAATCTGAATATTTCCCCATGATTAACCCACTTCCAATCGAAGGATTGATTCCATTGAGGTGTAGGGAGAATGGACTATCGATAACATTGGGTTTTGTTCCATTGAATTGTCAAGCCAAAGGCTTGACAAAAAATATTTATGCAGTAGAATGCCTCTGATATTTTTCTCCTTTTTAATGAGAGCGAGAAAATATTCATTTGTAAAATAACCATTAACCAATTCATTTGATGACTCGGGTAGGTTATTATCTCAGACAAGCTCATGAGAAACTGAATAGGCCAAAAGATATCCTAACCCTTTGGTGACCAAAAGATACAATGATGGTGCAAGATGACACCCTTGTTTGATGGGGAAAAAATCCCAAAATCATGAGATTGTCACCCATTGATGGTGATAAAGGTGGATGCATCCACAAAGAGAATGTTACAAACTTGAATGAATTATGGCTTGAACCCCAGAGCTTGCAACATGGCCAAAATGAAAGGCCACTCAATGTGTTCATACACTTTGGTGAAGTCAATTTTTCAAAAAATGCCCTTTTGCTAAGAATTTTGACCCCCTCCATGCCTTCCCAAATGACAATGATATTTCTATAATGTATCTGGATTTAGTGAAGCACATTTTTTTAGGCCAAAAAAATTGAGGAAGATAACAAATTTTCAAAGCCAAAGCTTTGGCAATGATTTTATAAGAAACATTGATTAGTGTTATCAGCCTCCAATTACAAATATGTTCACAATCATTGAATTTGGGTATGAATTTAACGTTTCCCTTTTTTATGAGTTTTCCTAAGTATTTCGAATGAAAGCCTCAAGATAAACTTTGTGAAGGTCACTACCAACACATTTCCAAAGAGCCTTGTTGAATTCACAAGGAAACCCATCACAACTAGGGACTTTATCATCCACCATTGAGTTAATTTTTTCCTTGAGATCTTCTTGAGAGAGAATTTGCTCAGAAAAAAATATTTTTCTCAACTGAGAGCTAACAAGGAATGACATGAAGACATTCTCAAATGGAATTCTCTCATTTAAGGGGTTAGCATGAGTTGTGAACATTTGTTCATAATTCTTGATGAAGGCTTGAAGAATATTTGGTAGCTTCGTGAGGACCAAATAACCCTCTCTGATTTTTCCCCTTAGGAAGTATGATGGGCTCGAAGAGCTTGGAAAAACTCCTTCAAGGCATGGTTACCAAATTTAATCCAATGAATCCTGACTTTGATCTGAGCACCTCTAGCCAGGTCATTATTTGTAATTTGCTTAAATTGTTTCCCAAGCTATGCCACCCTTTAACCTGTAACTCAGGGGAGAAAGGGTTGGTTGTGAGCATCTCCATGGCATGACAAATATTTGAGGCCTCATATGAACACCTCCAAAAAATGGCTAGCTACTGGCCATATATGTAAAGGAAGTGAGAGGTGTGTTATATGGCTTTATTCTACCAAGCAATCCACCTAAAAGATTGAGTGGGTTTGGATTCAAGATTCCATATCCTCATAATGTAAGTTAATGTGGGCTAATGGCTCAACAACAAGGTATTAACAAAAATTGGGACTTAGAAGGAAACATTGGGCCTACTTGCCACTCAATGTTGATTTAATAGGCAATTGGTATGACAATCATGCATTCGTTAAAGGCATGACCAATAAGGCATCTCGAGTGGTAAATGAGAAAAAATATTGAGTTGATATCATGGCATGATCAAGCCATTTAAAGACTTTGTCAAATCCAAATCAAAAACTACTCTACATATGCCAAATAGTCTAGTTATGGTAGTGACCCAAGTTAGGGTCATACAGAACCAATTTGTTGTGTATGTAAAATCAAGCCTCTCCTTTGCCAATTTTCCAACAAAAAGATAAAGTGTCATCCTTGTCATATGTCATCTCAATCATATTGAAATCACCACACAAAAGCCAAGTGGTAGGGGCATTGAATTCGTAATCCATCACCACAAAATATCTCTCCACAACATCATTGGGAGCATAAACATTAATGATGCCAAATGAATGATTGTCAATATCCATTAGGATCTAGACTAGTTGATGAGTCCGATCAAACCCATGATCCACCACAAAATAATGCCATCATGACACCAAAAAAGTGGTAATGCCTCCATGAACAACTTCATGATTAGTCGTGAATAGACTCCCATTTGGCCAAATAACCTGATGTGTTGCAAAAAGCATTTGAAATCTTAAATTCTTGAATGCATAAAACATCCAAAATAGAATGTTTCTAATGAGTATCCCACACAAATTACTTCTTGGAGAGGTCAATAAGACCTCAAACATTCCAATATAGAAAATTCACGGGCGAGAGTCATGCATATCATCACAATTCAACTCATCTAGAGAGGAAAACAATTCTACAAAAACTCTAATGGGATAAAGCCCAACTGAATGATGGGCATGGAATTTCTCCATTTTTCTGAAAAAAACTCACCATCCTCCAAGCACCCAAGAGGGTTGTAGGAGCACTACAATTTCTTTGTGATGTGGAAGGATGCATTGGAAATTCTGGTTGTGACGAGAGCACCATTGTTAGTTAAGGCATTTGAGAATATTTTGTGTGATCATGAGGCTAGAATGAAGTGGCCATAACATTCTTCCCCTTCTAAGAAGGATTTGAAATTGTAAATTTTCTTGAATAACAGTTAAATATAATCTTGATATTTATTTTGGGTACCATTGGTCAAGATATATTTGCCTCTCTGATGAGTCACCATTGTCCATTTATCTACATCTTTTGAGGTGGTGGCCTCAAAAGTATGAGGAGGCTTTGAAACTTGAGGTGGAGACAACTAGGTGTCACTAAAGAACAATCCTTAATTTTTTGCTAAGAGGATTGGGATATAAAATAAGTGAGGAAAAATCATATACAACAATCATTAAGAGTGAAAAAGATTGCCAATTTGAATGCCTATAAACTCTTTCAAGTCTTTAGAAAAATCCACCTCAACATAAACCCATTTATGAGGGTGAGCTTGATAAAAGTGATCTGGCTCAAAACAAATAACCTTCCCCATAGAGGAGGAAATAACATGCAAAAAAGTTCAACAAGGCAAGGGAAGATTGAGAAATTCAAGCTAAACATGCACACAAAGTTTTTTATCATCAAGATAGAGAAGTCTCAAGTCCATGGTTGAAAGACTAATAGAGATGACCGAACATACCATTGGCCATGTTGAAGAATAGCTTGGGCATGATTGGCCTTAGGAAAATGGAAAATAAAAAATCCCTTGGTGAGATTTTGAACAACATCTAAGCAGACCCCATGCAAGGCCCAAGATTTAGCAACCCATTCACTTAACATGCTTTTAGGTGGAGTTCTCCCCACAAAACAACCAACAAGAGTATGTTGTTCTAACCATTAACATGCACTGTCAAATTTAGGGATGGACAAAACCACATCCATTGGATTTTCAATAGACATACCTTGTGGAATAATTTTGATACAAATTTCCTCGAATGCTTGTTTGGAGGAGCCATGATTTAGAGCTGCCAAATCATCAACACCAACATGAACTGTTGGGTTGAAACTGATTGAAGGCCATATAAAGAGAGGCTTAAAAATCTTGCAATAAATGCAATATGACAACAAAAAAACCGCAAGGGAAGCCAAGTTACGTAAACAAAAGATAAAACCCTAGCAAAGCACATCAATATCCCAATCCCCTCCTAATTTTTGAAATTGTATATATTAAGTCTATTTGAATCTCAATTCTTGGTTTAAAAAATCTATACATAATATTGAATGGTTCCACAAGAGGAATCTACTAGAAATGGTAAGTAGAAGCTTTGTCTTTTCTTTGAATTTTTTTTGATAACTTGAACCAAGTCATAGAGTTAGCCACCCAAGAAGACCAAGCCAATCATCAAAACACTAGGAAATTTAATGGCTATTTTTTGACAAATTTTGGTTTTGCATATTTCTAATAGGCTTTACTTGTAGCTTCTAATGTGCACTTATTAGTTTATTAGGTGTATCTCTATGTGTGCATTTTTATCCAATTTGTCATGTATTTTGACTTGTTACCCACACATTTTATTGTTTTACTCCACGATCTAGTCTTTTCCTTAACAAGTGGACATATAAATGTTTGTATAGGAGGTTGTTTCCTAGCATCCCTGAAGTTTATGGAGATTTTTAAAATATAAGACTAGGCTATTGACTCAACTACAACCCTTAACACAGAGGTATTCAGCTTAACGTTTGAAAAAAATCAGTTTTCCAATTCCATTCTTATCTTTCATCATAATTAAATCAATTATAATTTTTAAAATTTCATCTTTTTTGGTTCTTCCAAAGCCATGGATGGACTATTTCAATGATAATGAACCAAGGTCTAGAACAATAAGCAAGCATGCAATATCCCTCTTTGATGATGATGCAATGTTGATGTAATTTTTTTAGTTCATTTGTAATTAAATTCTAGATGTGCTCAATCCTATATCTTAGATGATTTTTTGAATTAAGTTAGTCTTTAAATACACATGGATCACAAAAGTGCAATTTGAAATAATTTGTGCTTAGTTGACTCATAACGACTAATAAAACATGAAAACAAAGGACAAAATTAAGAAATTAAAATGTAAAGGTTTAGGGTTCAAATCCATGACTATAGAAATTATCTAGGTTAATTTCGCACCTATGGAGTAGAACCAAGTTGATAAATAAGTAGATATAAAAAACAAATTTAGATCCTAATGATGAGAGATGAGGGGATTGTTTCTTTTCAAACAAAACACACACGATTTCTCAAGTTCTTACTAAGTCAAGTTGTTGATGTAAATGTTAATTGTATTGTTTACAATTGATGTGGAAGTCATTGAATGTTGTTTAAAAAATTATTGCCATTTAAAAAGATATTGGAAAGATGAAAGATGTAATTCTTTAATTTAGAAAAAAAATAATGATTTTATATTTAACAAATAAATAGTTTTAAATTAAAAAATTAAACAAATTTAATCAATTTATTAAAAATAAACAAATTAATTTGATTTAAATTCTAATCAATAAAATTAGATAATTATATTTTTAATAAATAAAAAAAATGCAACTAAACCAATTAACTAATAATAATAAATAAGTAAGTAAAAAGATTTTAATTATTTTTTAAAGTAGTTAGTTACAAGTTCTGTAAAGACCAAAAGTGAGAAAAGAACCGGAATAAATAGACATCAAAAATACAATAAAATAAAATAAAATAAACTATTTCAAATAGGACAAATCAAATAGAACAAATATCTCCCAAACATATTTTATTATTAATAGAAATTATATAAACTCCCACACAAAACAAAATAAACAAATTAATTTGATTTAAATTTTAATCAATAAAATTAGATAATTATATTTTTAATAAATAAAAGAAATGCAACTAAACCAATTAACTAATAATAATAAATAACTAAGTAAAAAGATTTTAATTATTTTTTAAAGTAGTTAGTTACAAGATCTGTAAAGACCAAAAGTAAGAAAAGAACTGGAATAAATAGACATCAAAAATACAATAAAATAAACTATTTCAAATAGGACAAATCAAATAGAACAAATATCTCCCAAACATATTTTATTATTAATAGAAATTATATAAACTCCCACACAAAACACACCATTTGATACTTTATTTGATACAACTATCTAATCACCTTGCACCCAAAACAAAAGAGTAATTATCAAGGCTCAAATAACCGCTAGAGACACGGTACCAGTACCTACACGCTTGATGTGACAACTAATACAATATTGGCGATCAGATTCGAACGCGTGACGCTTGAAATTTTTAATACGGGAAAACATGGAAAACATGGGTTAGGTCAACCATCAGCCGCCACCACCCGCGATACAAATTTAATTGAACAATGATTTTTGCTTAAATCTCAATCAAGGCTCAAATAACCGCTAGAGACACGGTACCAGTACCTACACGCGTGATGTGACAACTAATACAATATTGGCGATCAGATTCGAACGCGTGACGCTTGAAATTTTTAATACGGGAAAAACATGGAAAACACGGGTTAGGGCAACCATCAGCCGCCACCACCCGCGATACAAATTTAATTGAACAATGATTTTGCTTAAATCACAAAGCCCTTTTGATTTGACGTCAGTGAGGTCACCGCTTGGAAACAACTACGAAATGATTTGACACCTACCAAATCGTAGTAGTTAATGTCTGGAAATTTTATGCCGTCATTCCGGTAAAATCGCCGAAATGGACAATTTCCAATGGGCCGTATGCGGTATGAGGCACGAGATGTGACGTGACGTGTTGTTCACTGCTTAGCGCACTGCGGTTAATCGAAAGAATCAATCGGTACAAAAGCCTACGGGGAAAGAAATCCTGGTGTGGAGGATTCGTCTAGGGTTTGGGGAAAACTAAGGGCGCAAATTTGTGGTTAGACCAACGCGTCTTCGCGGACAGGTAGGTGGCAGCTGGACCGATTTCCAGATCTTGTATTGGTGGAATTTTTTTCGGATTAATTTGAGCAAAATTTGTTCACATAAGTGCAAGTTGGCTGCGGAGGAAATTTCCGTGGCCAAATTGTAGTTGAATATTTCAAATATCACGAGTTGTTAATGTACCGACTACATTTTCTAACAGAGGAATTTGGAGCAAATTTTGCTTTTGAAGATTTTTTCTTCGTTCTTTTTTGGCTTTTTTTCCATAGTCTTCGAGAAGGCTCTGGAAAGATTTAAGCGGCGGATTTCTTTAATTTGAAGGTGGCCTTTCCTTAGAATAAGTAGAGCATCGCTGCTAAAACCTTGGATCTTAAAAAGAAATAGATTCTAGAGTTAGCTTGCTGTGGATCTGTGAAATTTTGTTGTTATTCAGGCAAGTAGCTTTTGAATCAGGATGCGTGAGATTTTTTAGGTGAATAAAGAGCTTTTGTTGCGTTTAGCTTGGTTTTGCTTAGATCAGCTCAAGTTTGCAGTGCTCCGTTGTAATATTTGCTCAGTTTTGAATTTGCAGTGTTTGCTTCAATTTTTGCTTTTATTTAGCATGCCATTTTTTCAGTTTTGAAAAATTGCTTTCGCTGCTTAATTTATTGCAGCACTTAGTGTAAGATTAGCTTAATCTGACATAAACTTGCTGTTTTCTTCAGTTTTTGCAGCAGTTAGTTCAATATTGGCATCGTTTTGATTTTATCTTGACTCTTTTGTATCCTTGTACTTTTAATGAAAATAATTGTGTATTTTTGCAGAGTAGGAAGTGTCTATACTTTTAGATTGTTTCAATCCAGCCCAGAACTGTAGATTTTTTAATAACATTTTTACGTTGTTCGGCTTGATTTGTACTTTCCTTGAATTATTTAAGCACTTGGTATATTTGTGGCCGAGTCTTTACCTAAATTGCTACAATTTTTGAAGCAGATTTTGTTTGGCAATATTTCGCTTTGTTTACTGCAATAATCTGCTGTATGGTCAAATATTTGTTCGTCGAAGATTATGTTGTGTTCACATCTTTTTTATCCTCCAGCTCTTCGTATGGTGCTTGCTTTGTTTGGTGTTACCAGCCACAAGTATTCTGTTTTCTTTAGCATTTCAAATTTCCCTAGCTTGAGTCACCTTGTTTTATTTATTGAATAATATTTGCTCCTCCCCTTATAATAAATTTTGTAACCTGTAAATATTTGCTTCGTTTATCCTGATTTCGCTTCTTTAACTTCAATGTTTCTTGTGATCCATTTCGCTTCGTTAAATTTAATATTTGGACTCTGGAACTATACTGTGTAATATTTTCTCTGCTTGACATAATCTGGGTTCTGGTTAGTTCAAATTTTACAGTGTCGTGTGTAATGCATGCTTTGTTATTCAGTTTGAACCAAAGCTTTTGCCACTCGGCTAAAACTTGCTTCTTGGCTCTGAATTTTGTTCTTGCTTTAAACATTTGCCTAACATATACTGATTTTTTTATAATGTTGTGCAGTTTTAACCAAAGGATCCTTCTCCAACCTTAGATTTCCGAATTGTAAACAAAATCAGGCAGAGTACGAATTTCCGACAACAATGTTGCTCCGTAGCTCCTCAACACCAATTCTGGGATCTCTGATCCTTCATTCAGATAACAACAGGGAAAATGTCGGGAAAGGAAATGCCTTGACTGAGACTGCAAACCGGTTTTGTTTCCGCAGTACAAATTCTCATACACATTTGTACTCAAACTATGACACCTGCTCTGTGGACGAAGAAAAAGAGGTGAATTCCTTGTCCAACTTCAGGCGAGTTCAATCGGATGGCAGCCTGGAGAGCCTGATAGGCAATGGCGGCGCTGTTCAAGCAAAAGCAGCTGCTGATACATTCTTGCAATGCGACTCATTTGATGATTTCAATCTCATTTCTTTGAATAAGCCGTGGCCTAGAAGGCTGTCTGCCCACAAACGATTACCTTCTCTGAAATCCATTCCATCTCTTTCCTGGTATTATAAAGAGGAAGACGAAGAAAATCGAGATGAAAGCTCAGAAAATTGTCCTGATGCTTTGGAATTAAGTATGCAAGAATTTAGCTTTGGAAACGAGCGAATGAGGGAAAGTAATTTGAAAGGCCTTGCAATATCTGAAAATCAACAGGACATAATGTCAGCAAAGCTAATGTTCATGGCTCGGGGGCTTGGAATTGACATCATAGAACCTTCCACTGATGTGGGAGGTGGGCATGGAAATTCAACTCCCAAAGATACCTCACTCGGTGGTAGTGGCGGAGGTGGTGGAGGAGATGGATATGGCGCTGGATCTGAGAATATTGAGGAATATTATCAGAAAATGCTTGATGGCAATCCTGCAAATTCTCTCATCTTGAGGAATTATGCTCAGTTTTTGTACGAAGTAAGTATTGTATTTTTATTTTGTTTGAAATCAAAATTCCTCTGTTCTCTGTGATATAAATCACAGAATTAGTTAAATTGGTCTTTACTAATTGTCCTTTAGTATCACACCTAACTCCATGAAGAATCACCAGAGTCTTGTCAATGTTAAAAATCCAATTAATAACCTCTGTGTACCCTGTAAGAATGTTTGTCAGATGCCCTACCTGTTTGGGCGTTGGCCCAAAACTAATAGATTTTTCAGGAAAATCAGTGGCCATAAATAGATTGCAGCGAGTTGTACCCGTTGAGATTATGTGACTTTCAATTTATTTTTATTACTGATCGCTAGGCCACAGCCCTGCAGGTAACTCACAAAATTTGTGTTTGGTGAATTTACGTGTCTTACTTTGTCTATTGGTTTTTGTCATCTAAATGCTTGGTTTGGGAACTTCTCAATCTCTTGATAATTTACAATAGCGGGATGCTGTTTGTAGAAAAAAATTGTCAAAGGAGTCTGAATTGGGAAATCATAATCATGGATGACACCATATGGAGTTTCCTAGGATAAAGAAGTCTTTGAAAATTAGTTTCTGCTTTTCTTTCTCTTTTTGGTATGCCCAAATTCACTTTCTTATGCAATAGTTCTATGAAGGGGGCTACTGTTCTATTTATTAAGCTATGGGTAGTTCCATAAAACATTTTCATTTTTAAAATGTAAAAATAGGAGGTTTTCTGAGAAAAGGAGCTCCTGCCTGTTTAGGAGGCAGATTTTTACTGGCTAGGGGGGATGAAAGTTTGCAACGTGAGCTACAGCATTTTATAGCTAGGCAGCAGAACCATAAAACATTTGTGTGGAAAACGTTTAATAGAGCATCATTCTCACGTTGTTTCACAACACCTGGCTAATTATTAGTGAGCATATTGATCATTTGACCGTAAAAAGCTCCAACATTTATGCAACAACCGTACAACACTTGCTGAGAAAATCTAGAGAAATACACCCATTGAACCCTTGCCTTATTTTACCTTTGAAGTTCAATGGAGATTTCTTAATCCATGTTATCTCTTTCATCTATGTTATCTCCTTCATAATCTTAATGAAGATTACAAGTTTCTTCCTGCTTCTATTGTATAACTCTCACACCTCTTTCAGATTGGCATATACTTTATACTCGCATAGATACTCTTTTAATGTATACCCCAAAGTCCAAAATCCAGCAGAACTTCTGACATTTCAGATTGCACTCTTATTTTTCTAATTGTTATGTTTGTTGGCTATATTTTGGAGTCCAGTTAATCCAATATATAACTTTTTGAACACTAACATAGCTTCTTTAGTTTTCTTTTCTTTTTAACTTTTTCCCATAGTCCGAGGTACCTGTAATTTATAAAAGTTCATATTTTTCTGAAACTGCAATAAGGTATTAATAGGCAGAGCATGGGGTCTATGATATTTAGATTCAGATGCTCTCATCTCTTCTTTCCCTGGAAGACCAACCTTTGGGACTTTCAGCTATTTTTTGCAGAATTGATTCTTTGAATTTATGGTGTTAGTCCTTAATAAAATGAAAAGACCAACGGACTGTTTTTGGTTGCATGACAGACAAAGCATGACTATTTGAAGGCAGAAGAGTATTATTCGAGGGCAATTTTGGCTCAACCTGGTGATGGGGAAGTATTAGCGCGGTATGCCAAATTAATATGGGAACTCCATGGCGATGCAGAGAGGGCCTCTGCTTATTTTGAGAAAGCTGTACAAGCTTCCCCTGCAGACTGGTAAACTTCCTTTCTTGCTCTTCCATCTCTTCTCCTGGAATCTAATATGAGTATTACCTAAACAAAGTTATTTTTTTGTATTTCTGTTTATCTGTAAAGTTCTCTTGTTGCCACAAAAGGTCTCTGATATGCGGCTGGGACCTAAAATGTTACTTTTACCTTTTTCCTTATTTAAATAAGGAAATATTTCAGAAGGGATTATTGAAAGAGGAAGAAAAACCTGCCCTGTTGAGTAGAAAAAGTATTTGCACATAAAGACTTAGATTTAGGGAGCTAGAGCCCTATAAGGTTATTTTTGGTACTTACAAAAATGCATCATAAGCACACTGTCAAAAGTGAGGTCAAGAATTTCTAAAATGGCTTACTGACAACTATCTACATTTATTAGTTATATAAGTTTTTTGCCCTATTTACTACTGTCTGATCTTTGGAGGACTACACATTCTGCAGAAGGGATTATCCAAAAGGGTTATGCAAAATCAAACAAAAGTTTTTGGGCTTATAGTTATTATAAACCGATCTTATAAAGTAAATATGGTTTAATGACTCCTACAGACCATTCTGGTTTAGGACATTAAAGTCTTCCCACAATCACTATCTACAATTTCTTCGGCAGGGTACATTATTCTGATGCTTTTTGTGTTTGCCATTTCCAACTTGAGTTTTCTTATTGAGACTCGCACTTTTTGAATTCGTGAGTCTCTGAATCATTTTGTCATCGACAGCATTTCAAATACAAAATTAGTAAATACAAAATAGCATATGTGTTGATTGTTCAAAATTCTACGGTGGGTTTCATCATTCTGTGACAGTTTGGACATGGTGATTATTTCAAGAATTGCATGTATGATCCTTTGCTAATGATTCTCTATTCAACCCCTACTGATATCTTCGTTGTTTTGCATTTGTTTCAGTCACGTTCTTGCAGCGTATGCATCTTTCCTGTGGAATAGCAATACAGATGAAGAAGAGGAAGAGAAAGAGCAGGAGCCTTCAAATTTCTCATGCAGTACAAATGCACATGAAATTGTTGGTTCAGCAACAACTACCGTGGTATGAAGAAAAATATCACACAAAAATCTCTAAGGCCCCATCACATGTCGTGAAGGCGCTTAAAGCATCCATTTACCTCACATTAACGTGCACATGGAATTGTTTGTTCAGCAACAGCTAACATGGCATGAAGCGAAATAGCGCACATAAAAATCTCAAGGCCCCATCACATGTTGTGGAGGCACTTAAAACATCCATTTACACCATTGCTAATTATGCACATCACTCTCATATTACAGCTTTTCTGCTAAGGATTACTCATCCACTAATTAAATCCTCACAATTCTTAAATTATGTTTTATGTTGAGTTTGTCAATAGCCTGTTTACCTTAACCTTATCTATTGAAAATGTTGACCCTGTCCCACTAGCTGTAAAGCGAGGATTATTTTGATCTACTAATTAAATTCTCATAAACAGATTTTAAATTTCAGTTTGCCAAAATAACGTGTTTTCTTTAACTTGTGCTATTGAAAAGGGCAAACCTCTCCAAATAGATAGAACAGGGAAACAAACGATCATGTTGGAGAGCTGAAGAGTTGTACCACATGCTAACCTTGAATTCCATGAATAATCACATGTCCCCATGTTTGTTTAAGTGCATTTTCTACCTAAACTTAAGCAGATGGAGTGTTCCCATGCATGGGGCTAGATTGGTGCTCATCCAACGAAGGTCCAACCTTATGCAGCATTGGCAAACCTTACTCGGGACTCTCATTGCGGACAAGCCCTTTCTTGTTCCTAGACTATGCCTCCAATACTCAAATGTCCAACACTTGACTTGACTTCACACACATCTTGCAGCATGGTAGTGCATGTGGATCCTTTTCACAAATCTCCTTCACTTCAATGCCCTCAAAACTTCTCTTTTTGCCCCTGACATACTTCCTTTGCACCTAGTGCAACCTTGTCAACTCCTTTGGACTACTGTCATGCCCTTGCACAACTCTTCTTGGTCCTACCAAGTTATTGCCCTTGTGTCCCCCATAAGACGGGCTCCTCATGGAAGTCTAGGTCCCCACCTCCATTTGGTATACCACTCTTAGTCCACTCTACTCCATGGCATACTCCTTGAGTACCCAAGACAAGCTTCTTGACCTAGCAATGGATTAGACTCCTTGTATCAAGCTTTATTCATTTGCTCACTTACCCAACCTGGTTGCACCTCTAACTCTCACAATTGGCAGGGACTCTTTGAGTCCTTGTCCATCTCTACTAGCTCTCCTTGGATTGGCTTCAAGCCCATGTCTACATGACCTCATTGGTGAACTTTGTTCCTCATGCATCCCATGCATTCTAACCAACTCCATGCAAACTCTAAATCCAAACTCCATGGAGTTACCTTTGTTACCTCTCCAAACTTGCCTCATGGCTTGCTTCATTTCAAGCACTTTGGGACCTTGTCCTCAATGCTATCCCACCCCACAATTCCAAGGGACATGGGATCCTTGACCCCATTGCAACATTTGACTCCTCAATGTAACCTGGGGGTGCACCCAACACATCACCCCTCTCAATCCATTACCATGGATTCCAAGTTCCACATCACACACCCACATAGCTCGCTCAACGCTCAAGCTCCAACATCTGACATATACAACCCTCATGTTGGTCATCTCCCCATAATGTAGGGGCTTGGCTACTGTGCTTCACCAATTTCCGGTCTTGGGCAACTCCCTTGGTGTCATCCTCCACATTGGCTCAACTACTTTGCTTCACTGAGATAGGGACTCCATGTATGCATCCATTAGTAAACTTCACCACAAAGTAACAAGGTGGAGCTACTTTTCTTCACTCCTAAAATACATGTAGAACAACTAGTTTCTCTCAACCTCAAGTGACAAGATTACTCTTCTTTGTCCCTAAGGGAGGTGTCCTTTGTAACCCCATTGGCTCCCAATATCCCTAGACACCTTTCGTGCACTTCTGGCACTTGGCTATTTCAACGAACACTACCCCCTTGTAATGCTTTTTTGGCTGATTTTCAGGCAATTATAGATTGACATCCTGGCTAGTCTAACCACCACAACTTTTGGTTTGGTCAACTACCCCAACTTTCGGTTTGGGCCACTACAATGTTGGTATGGACAAGTCCAACTCCCCAAGCCTCCCTAAGACCTCCAGACTTTGCCTTTGAAATCCTTACTTCAACCCTACTTCACAACTTTGGGCTCTAAGTCTACTTTGTCGGAACACCTTGTTGACCATGTCACTAGTCCCAATTGGGTTCTATCCTAACCTTGGTGCACCTTTGACACACCTTGGTGTGCCCTTGGAAAACTTTTGGAGCACCTTGTTGGCACCCCTAGAACCATTTCCTAGCACTATGGACTCCAAGTACAATTTCTACTCCAAGACCAAATTTCCCTCCTTCTGACTCTCCATGAGAATTGTTGAGGGTGGTTTTAATCACTTACAACATGCTAGGCAATAAGGGTTTATTGCCCCTCTTGAAAAGTAATGGGAACTACTCCAATGTTCCTTTCTATCAGGTCATGACCACAGGGGTAGCACAGTTGTGAGATCAATGTAGTTTCACGAGGGGATCTGGATTTTAACTTCTTGGAAATAACATGCAACTTAAAATAATAGGTCTAATAATTCGATAAATGCATTGCATGTTCAAATCTATAGCAAATTTACAATAATTCAATGCTCTTTCAATAATTCCAAATTTGATTTCAAATAAAATTCAAAAGATAAAAAAAGTAACAAGAAGTAATGTAAAGGAAATTTAAACTATTTGGACAATGACAAGAAGCGTTCCATTCATCATTTTTGTACATTTAAGCAAGATTTCCAATCACCATTACAACAAATAGTATTTCAGACATTTACCAACAATAGCAATGCAATCTTCAAAGGAAATTAGTCACCACATAAGATTTTTAGATTTCATACAATTAGAATGTCTTCAAGCACACATATTTGAGACAAAATCGTACTTAAATCCACAATTACTAATGAAATCTTACTAATTTGACAATTCAAATTGAAATAAAATATTCATACCATCACCATGATACCAAATCAAGATGCATGCAACAAGCATAACCCTTTGATTGAATCAATAATTCACAAAGTCGGTAGAATTGTTTAATTGCAAAAAATTACATCTAAATTGGATCCTTAGAAATGATCCAAAACCAAAGTTATATAGAAATCTTATTTCCTAAAAATGTGGATCTAATAAAAAAAGCTAATTGCAAGTACTTTCAACACTTGGTTTTTAACTAAAAGCAAATTGAAAATTAAATAAAAGCACAACTGAGTGCCCCAGTTGAAGTCAAGTTCAACTTAAAAATAAAATAAGACTAAACTCGACGCCCCAGTTGCAGTCAAGTCTTTTGCTAAATTAAAACAGCATGAAAATAATAACTAAAAGTAAACTGAAGCAAGCAACAATCTTCAAAATTCCCAACCCCTCTAAACTCATGGTATGTGCTTTGATTTCTTCACATATGGCATTTGAATTGGAAGAAAAGGATCCATTGACTTACAAAATGGTGGCAAAAATATTTAAAACACCCACGACCCAACAAAAACAACCCTTGTTTTATCTTTAGTTTACTTAGCGAAATTATTGAACCATGTTGGTACTATCTTGTTCATTTTCTCTATGGATGGTCCTTTATGTTGATACTCCATTTCTTCTGGATCTTTTGGAGGCATATCTCCTACAAATACAAATACCATATATTGCCATTTTCATATTAAGAAGAGAAAACTTGCAAAACAAGTTATGTAAGACCATATCAACTTCATTTCAAAAATTATAACTTATCAAGCAGGAGTTTGTAAAAGTTTTGAGGATCGACCTTCAGGTTTACCCCTTACCCTTTACCACCAGCATCTGTAATTAAACACTGGATTCTTTCATTTTACCATCTTCAGGTATCGAGGATTGGGGATCCCTCATACCCACTACTTATAGAACGAGTTTCCTTTGCTAAGTTTCAAAGCCTCCCAAGTATCGGACATTGGAGATATCCTTTTCCCTTTACTTATCAATAAAATCTCTTGAGAATATGTTTCGTCGCTTGATCGGGTGTCGGGGATCAGAGGTCCCTTTTACCCTTTACCTTATTGGCAATGGTATCGATTAAGTGGTATCTCCAACTCGCAAAGTCTGAAAGGACTTCGGGGATCGTAGTATGGCCTTTTGATTTACTCCTTGCCACCAAACTTATGACTGTTTTTTATTATAAGTAAAGCAGGTTTTGAAAGGACCCCAAAACCCTTTACAAAAAAGAACACTACTTTAAAAGATAATAAAAAATAGACCAAGTAGCCAAACATAAGCAAAAATAGCAAACAACTAGCCAAAAAGGACATAACCAGTAGCCAACTATAGATTTTTCAAAAATATTTGCAGCTTCCAAATCACTATCAATAATCTTTTGATGCATATCCATGACCTCTGCTACCTCCTTTGCAAATACCCCCATATTCTTCTTGGTTTTATTGTGAGTCTGAGTGCATGGACCCTTCTCACTAATCCCTTCTTTCAGAGCACTAGGGAGATCCACCATGCCACCAACAACTTCTTTCACACTAGATGAATCTCCTATCCACTGCCTAGCTTTCTCATTAAGAAATTGTAGCCCCTCAACTTCATTATAGTTAGTAGTCTTACTAATATTGATCACCTTTTCCAAGTTTTAGTAAGCTCTATCCATTTTGTCTTCCAAGACCGATATTCTGAATTCAAAGTCTCTTTTCAGCTTCAACATTTCATCAGTCACAATCTTCAGAGTGTCAACCAACTAGTTCACTTGATCCTAGATGGAAGACTACTTGGGAGTAGGGGAAACCCCAACATTGTTGACCAGAGAGTGAACCTTAGAATTAGTTAGGTTCATTTCATTAAACGCCCACTTAAAAATTCAAAAAAATTAAGGAACCATCTCTAGCCATTCCTAATACATTGGGCTAATCCTCCCTGTTATAGTTAAAATTATACCTGTCATCTACTAGATCTTCAGGAATATACATGTTATCCTTCTCATTCTGCAACACATCCTTCCCTTTGTTACCATCATCAGAAACTTTGATCATGCGCACAAACCTCTCAATCTCAGCAACCACATTAACACCCTGATCTTTCACCTTCTCGTTCTCATGACCAACATCAACATGTTGGTTCTCAACATTGGGAGTTTCATCAGGATTAACACTAACAGTTTTCTCTTGGGTCAAGCAAACTTTTCCCTTAACCTTAGTCTGAGTACTCCCTTCCTTCAAGCACATCTTCCTTTTCCTACCTGATGTAGGGGACTCCACTTCCTCATTCACATCAATATTCTCCTCCACCTTCTTACCAGAGGAAATATCATCACCCTTCAATTTCAATTTCTTAACAATAGGGGTCGGACACTTTCCTAATTTAACCTTTTGGGTGTCAGTGAAATATTCTAAACCCTCCACCTCCTCACTACCAGTGATATAATCTTCAGACTTAGAGGACTTAGAAGTTTTAGCTTTCTTTTTATGTTTACCCTCAAAAGACTCAAAAGGCTCTGAAAGAACCTTCATAGAGACTTTTGACCCAACAACAAACTCCTCAAAGACAAAACCCGTTTCAAACCCAATATCATACTCAGAATCCGACTTCTTATGACAACCTTTAGAAATCTTCTTGGGCTCATCAAGGATCGAATAGGACTTGGCATATTCCATACTTAGAAGAATTAATCCCTCATGAAGGATAGGCTTTTAGGGTTCCTTTTATGGTCTTTTATACCATTTTCAAGGGAGACAAGCAAATAAAAGGGGAAAGAAACCCTTTTCTTATGCCTAAAGTGATTTAACAGAACAAAATGGTAGCAAACAAGAATAGAGAAGCAGTCATTAAGAGTAACATACCTCATGATTTTAGCAACCACATCACCCCAGATAGCCTTGATAGAGTTGCGAGCAAAGCCTCCACATTTCTCTTTCTCCAACTGACTCATTTCATCATCCTTAAAGAAGATAGCCATTGCAGCACTAGACTCTTTCTTGTCCCTATAAAATTGTCTTCCCTTTGTAGCCAAACCCATGATATTACCAATGAATTATTTAGTAATATTGAATTCCATCCTAAACACCCTCAAGACTTTTTTTTTCCATCCCTTGATGAAATCCAATGACGCCTTAGGGTTGAATCCATGAATTCTTTCAATATAGGGAGTAACACCCTTAGCCTGTAGTAGCCTCCAAACCTTCTTGTTACTCTTGGAAGTCACAAGAAATTGGCTCAACACGGTTCCTCTCGCCACCCATGACAACTGTAGAGCCAAACCACATCAAATTCAAGTATTTGCAGAGGATACAAAATAGAAGAAGCCTCAAGAAAGAGAAGGCTTTACAAACACCCACAATTTTTGTGGGAGAACCGAAGCGACAAGAGGAAATAATTATTCTGGAATGCAGATCTTTATGAACTTCTACCACATCATTAAAATGCAAGGAGAAGCCACTTAAGAAATCACACTTGGATTTGAAATACCACATGAGAATCAACATGTGATTTTAAAAAATCATGAAGGGAACCCCCTCCTCAAATGGCTTGAATATCATGATTGACAATTGATTAGACGTCGATGAGGAGGGGGTCATTCCATTCCCAAAATTTATACTCATGAACCCCATAATTAGCAAATTTATCCGCAAGGAAATTTCTATCCCTATAAATATGGGATATGAAACATTGATCAAAAGAATTCAAAATTTCCAAAGCATTAAGAATAATAGTTTCCATAGACCAAGAAGGAGGGGTAAAAATTTTAAGGTTATTGATAACATTTAAGGAATCACCCTCTATCCAAACCTTGTTGAAGCCTTTAGACTGAGCCATCTTCATACCATGGTAGGAAATTGAAGCTTCCACAAAGTGGTTTGTTTGGGTTCCCAAAGGGAGCACCACCACAGAAACAAACCTACCATTAGAGTCACACAACACTCCCCCATAACCAACAGGTCCTGGTCCAAACTTACGACTATTAATCAACCTCATTTTCATAATTTAAACCTTATCTTTTGAACATAGAAAATGCATCTATTCTTTATAACAGTAAAAAACAAGCAATTGTTCCCGAACGTCGAGGGTCGAGGATAACCCTTACCCTTTGCACCTATATAAGCAATGGGTAAGAGGTATCACTGATACCTAATGTCTAAAAGATGTCGAAAAGGAAGATATTTTTGGCTAAGTGTTTTACTAGTATAATCGAGGGTCGGGCATACCCTTTACCCTTTACACCTTTATAAGTAATGGGTAAGAGGTACTACTGATGCCCAAAATCTGAAAGGTTTCAAAAAATTTGTTAAGTCTAAGCCAATGTTTTGCAGACCAGGGGTTAGGGTTTCCCCTTACCCCTTGTGAATGTTCTAAGGTATGTGATAAAGGAAACCTGCGAAGTTCGAAACTCAAATACTTTAAGTCCAAAGTGTTAAGGCATGAAACTAAGTTGAAACCAATGAAGATCACAAGTCCAACGTTCTCAAAGCAATTTTGAAAGTCTTGTAAGCCTATAGTCGAATGTATAGTGTTTTTTTCGACATCAGGGATTGGGGTATCCCCTTACCGTCTCCACCTCTATAAGGAATTCGGTAAGGAGTACCCCCGATTCACGAAGTCCAAAAATGTTGATCAATAAAATTCCTTCTAAGGCAGGCTTGGGAATCGATAGTCAGAGTTTCACTATAACTTATGTTGATTTCTTTAGCGTAAAGGGTAAGTGAAATTCACGATGCCCGAAGTCCGACGCATTTCAAATTTAAAAATGCTAAGGCACAAAAGGGAGACGAACCTCAATAAGCCCGAGGCTTAATGTCTACAAGGGAGAAAGATAACTTTAAGCACCAGGTATGGAGTCGAGGATTGGGTACAATCAATATGGTATACCATGATTAAGAATCTTGATTTCCTGAGGCCTGCCAAGGTACCTAGAAGGAAGAAAACAAAAAAAAAGGAAAAGAGAGAAGGGAAAAAAAAGGAGGGAAAGAAAGAGAGAAGAGAAAAAGAAAAGAAAAGAAAGAAGGAAAATGATGACATACAAAAAAGAAAAAGAGGGGGGTCCCCATTTTGTCAAAAGGTAAAATGGGGCGTGAGTGTGAAGGCACAACAAATAGGAACCAATGAAAAAATGTTTGAAAAGCATTTCTATCTTCAAAAAATTTCAAATAGGATTAAACTTAAAGACATTATTAACCTTAGATTAAGCAAAATAGTCCATAATAATCTAAGCATTTCAACCAATTCACCAATCATAATAGAATACTAGTGTCTCATAATGTGTGTGCAATGATTAATTCCTTCAAAACATGGTTTGAAACAATAGAATGACCTGTGAATCAAGACAATTTGTGTGATCTTTCCTTTCTCTCAATGATCTTTATTCATATGCATATTTCTTTCTTTGTTCCATTTTGAGATTCAGTTGGTGTGACCTAGGTATATATATATTGTCAATCAGGCGTCCATAACCCTGACAAAGATACCTCTGATTCCCTCAAACCTAGCTCTACTAACAGTCGAACATCCATAGCCCCGGTAGAGGTTATTTGAATCACCCATTTTCATAGTTTTTTGTTTCTTTTTTTTCTTCTCTAGGCTATCACCTGGTGTTCGATTGGGAATCAATGTGGTCACTAAGAAGGGCAAGACCTTTAGATTCATTTGCGTCCCAAATTCATTACTATATGTCATACATACCTATCCTGGTTTGCTTAATTTGCAAGTGGTAAGAACCAGGCAACTACCTTCATAGGTTTACTAACTTCACTACATCAAATCATCTAAGACTCTGAAGTTTAATAACAGACTAATAAGCCTTGAGTTTAAACAAGGAAATGGTCTAAAAACATAAATACTACAAGTATCCTATTCATGGTTGACATTTTGGCTTAGAACAATTACAAAAAACCACAAACAAAGAAGGGAAGAAAGAAGAAAAAAATGAGAAAAGGAAGTGAGACCAAAAAAAAGGAAACAAAAACAAAAAACCCCAAAATGAAAACAACACAAAGAGACAAAAAGAAGGAGAACAAAAAGAAAGTGACACATCAAAAGAGAAACCAATGAGAAATGCCAATGCAAAAAAAAAACCAACTAATCTAAATCAAAACCTAACTACCTTAATCCTAAACCAACTCCAAGCTGATCTCCAAAAACATAAAATTGTGAAAATTTGGACATCCATTTGACTCATTTTTCAATATATGCAAGATTATTAACTTACTAGTAAAGTTCTAAGCCTAGCTAGCTCATTTTTATACTTGGAAAAGTAAAGTTCAAGTAGAATAAGCTCATTCTGAGATTACAAAGCTTGAAAAACTAATAGTTGTGGATTTTCTTCTTTGCTATGATTGATCGATAGACATGTCTTATTTTTCCTAGTTTTATGATCAAACTAAAAAACATCAAAATACAGAGGATAATGAAAATATGCCACCTAATTTAGAAGATTTCTAGTTGCAAAGGCATGCTCATGCTGCACAATTTTATCTTCTCAAGGTCTCAGCTCATGATACACCACTCCATTCCTCTTTGGTACCTATACATCAAAAGAAACAACATCCATTATGATGGACCATGACTATTCAAGGTATCAAAAGAAGGTTTAAAAAATTTATGCACATCCTTATCATTATCAACACTAGTCTCAAGTAGTAAACCAGTATACTTAATTTCCCTAGGACTATCAACTTCAATCATATTTTCTAAAGTATAGATATCGTTAGTTAAATCATTATCTTTCTCAACCTTTAAAGTAATTTGTTCAACTTTTGCCTTACCTACCATGAAAATCTCCCAAGCTAACAAGAAATTAGAACAACTTACCTCAAAATGTGAACCAAAATTATGAATCCTATAGGAATCACATAAAGCAAGGTTTGTTATGCAATCAGAATACCCATGGGCCAACATTGTTGCATTCAACTCAGATACAAGATCAAAGATCCTTTTAGTCTCCTTGGATGAACTAAGTTACAAATCATCCTAATTGTCAATTTGTGAAGTCTGTGAAACTCCTTCCTCATGAGGTAAAGCATTGTTCATATCATTCCCCTACATATCATCAATATGAATGTAAGAATCAACATCCAACTCATCACCACTAAGATTAGAATTACTAATATGTAATAAACAAGACCTTCCTTTAGATAACTCATTCAAATGCAAAGAATCAAAATCAAGAAGATACTCCCCTATTTTATTTTCCTTTACATGTTGAAGTGATTTGATTTCCAAGGAAACCTTTTGAGGGTCTGTTTGATGATCTTTTGCTTCATCCATTTGAATCCCATCATAAATTCCTTACTACAGTAAAACACACATTTCATCCATGTCGGTATTTCCGTTAGCATTAAAATCAAATCCATTCCCTTGACAGGTGTAAGTCTAATCTAATTAATTATCGAGGAGTACTTGACTAATCTACACATCCATTTGACCTTCTTCCTTTGAAGAATCCATTGGGAATTCGATTTCTTGTCCTTCACAATGAGGTTCATTCACAATATCATCTAGACATATGTCATTCTCTCTTTCAATCCATTTGTCATTCAAATCAGCAAGGCCATTTCCTTGTGTCGACTAGTGAAAGGATGTTTCTTCTTTATCAATGATCATGAAAAAATCTATGAACACATCAATAAATTCATTTTCTACATCTAGCAAATCTGAACAAAATGGAGAATCTTTATCAATCAACAAGTCCACTTCAATGAAAGGGTCAAGGTCACCAAATGATGGAGATGAGCTAGATATCCTCTCACAATTACTTTCATCCTTTTAGATGGATTCATTATCATCTTCGTGTATGCTAGTTGTTTCGTCTTCCTAATTGAGTGGAAGACTATTCCAATGATCTTCTATTGGAATGTGTACATCTTCAATAGTGATCAACTGCTTCAAATATAAATCCATCCTTCCAAGGTATACATAGCAATCTATCTCACAATGTAGATCTATCCAATGTATCCTACATCCATCTATCATAGAAATTTTTGACAATCTTGGAGCACCTAATTCCTCCAATTTCTCATTTAATTGATTTTGCGTACGCGAAATATTTACCTCGAATAAATCATGACCTATTGTACCTTCATCATATTGATTTGCATCTTTCTTAGAAGAATCATTCAAAGTGTTGGAAGAAAGCTCTTTATTTTTTGATTCCTCATGGAAACAATCTTGTGTTAATGCTTCACCTCTTTCAATGTTGTCATTAGTATTAACATCTTCAGCTAAATTATACTCTAGTTTGATATTTTCATTGCGCTTAGATTTCAAATCTATTCCATACTCTTTTTCAAACAAACCATCTAAATGATATAATTGTTCATCTAATTCTTTTCTTATAATTTCATCATGATTTAATGAGTCATATGTCAGAGTATGACTAAAAGTAGAGGGTGATGCCATAAAAACTTCATTAGAGGGTGAAACACTTGCTTCCATAGTCATCTTTTGTAAATATTAACTCCCAAATTGGTCTTGTATACGGTTGAACTGATTTGAATTGTTAGAGAATGAAATGCTTGGAAAATTTGGAATGTTGCAGCTACTTGGTGGAAGTGATTGCATTTGGGTAAGCACAATGGGTAAACCGATATAAGGTTGCAAAGTTTGGCAACTTGTAAGCGCAAGAGCATTATAATTCTCATTGTGGTTTCTCGTATTTCTAACAACCTCATGACCACATTGTGCCAGTAAGAGAGCTTTGTTAAATGCATTGTGTAGGGTGGTAACCTCACCAAAAAGTCTAATCTTCTCTATGAATGAAGCATTCAAACTCCAACAATAATGTTCTTTTAACATAAAATCATTAATAACTAGATTCAAAGCTTGAACTTGTTGATACATAAACATGAACCTATGACTGAACTAGTAAATTGATTCCCATGGTATTTTTTTCATAGTTGTAAATTGAAGTGATGAGTCTTGTGCACCCACATAAGGACCAAATTGAACCAAGAATAAAATTCATAATTCTATCCATGAACAGATAGATTTGGTGGAATATTAACATACCATTGTCATGTTGCACCTTGAAACGTTTTGACGAACAAATGACAAATGATATCCTCGTGCTCAACTTGACATGATATGAAGCAATGTGTCCACTATTGGGGAAAAATAACGGAATCCTATTATGTGTGTGATAAGAAATTTCATGAAAAATCCCTAGTATACACAAAGGGCTACCCATCAAAGCTAGATTTTCTTAAGATGTAACCCACTCAAACTTTGCATTTAACCAAGAATATTTTTAGGCCCTCCTAGTTCCATTTCTATTGAAGGTGATTTTAATCACTTACAACATGCTAGGAAATAAGGGTTTATTACCCCTCTTATAAAGTAGCAGGAACTACTCCAATGTTCCTTTTTGTCAGGTCATGACCACGTGGGTAGCACAATTGTGAGATCATTGTAGTTTCACAAGGGGATCTAGATTTTAACTTCTTCGAAAAAACATGCAACTTAAAATAATACGTTTAAAAATTCAATAAATGCATTGCATGTTCAGATCTATAGCAGATTTACAATAATTTGATGCTCTATCAATAATTCCAAAATTGATTTCAAATAAAATTCAAAAGATAAAAAAGGTAAAAAAGTAATGTAAAGGAAATTTAAACTATTTGGACAACGACAAGAAATATTCCATTATCATTTATGTACATTTAAGCAAGATTTCCAAACCACCATTACAAAAAATAGTATTTCACACATTTACCAACAATAGCAATGCAATTTTCAAAGGAAATTAGTCACCACATAAGATTTTTAGATTTCATACAATTAGACTGTTGTCAAGCATGCACAGATTTGAGACAAAATCCTACTTAAGTCAACAATTACCAATGAAATCTTACTAATTTGACAATTCAGGTTGAAATAAAATATGCATACCATCACCATGATACCAAATCAAGATGCATGCGACAAGTGTAACCCTTTGATTGAATCAATAATTCACAAAGTCAGTAGGCAATTCCACACTAATATTGTATTGTTTAATTGTATAAAATTACATCAAAATTAGATCCTTAAAAAAGATCCATAACCAAAGTCATATAGAAATCGCATTTCCTAAAAATGTGGATCTAATAAAAAAAGCTAACAAGAAGTACCTATAGTGCTTGAGTTTTTTTCCTAAAGAAAATTGAAAATTAAATAAAAGCACAACTGGGTGCCCCAATTGGAGTCGAGTTCAACTTAAAAATAAAATAAGACGGAACTAGGTGCTCCAATTGCAGTCGAGTCTTTTGTTAAATTAAAGCATCATGAAAATAATAACTAAAAGTAAGTGGGGGTGACCTGTATAATGCAGCAGTTGAAAAAGTTGCTTGGTGACACTGCCACCAAGGTTTGAATCCCCGCTAGGCCGCTATGCTCGTAGGCTTTGTGCTTTTGTTGGGCTAGTGGGCTCATGGATTTGAACAAAAATAGTGTTAGGAACCTTAAAAAAGTGCCCATTACTGATCAAAAAAATAACTAAAAGTAAGTTGAAGCAAGCAACAGTCTTCAAAATTCTCGCCACTAAACTCAAGCATATGATATGTGCTTTGATTTCTTCACATCTGGAATTTGAAATGGAAGAAAATGATCCATTAACTTTATGAGTGGTGGAAAAAGCATTTTAGACACCCATGATCCAGCAAAAACAACAACCCTTGTTCTATCTACAATTTACTTAACAAAATCATCAGATCGTGTTGGTACTATCACATTCATTTTTTCTACAAATAGTCCCTTATGATGATACTTTATTTTTTTTGCATCTTTTGGAGGAATATCTCCTGTAAATACCAAATCCATGTATTAGCATTTTCATATTAAGAAGAGAAAACCTACAAAACAAGTTGTGTTAGACCATATTAGCTTCATTTCAAAAATTATAACTTATCAAGCAGGAATTATATAAAAGTTTTAGGGATCAGCCTTTGGGATTACCTCATACCCTTTACCGCCAACATCTGCAATTAAACATTGGATTCTTTCATTTTACCATCTTCAGGTATTGGGGATCAAGGATCCCTCATACCCGCTACTCATAGAATAAGTTTCCTTTGCTAAGTTTTAAAGCCTCTCGACTATCAGACATCAAAGATATCCTTTTCCCTTTTCTTATCAATAAAATCTCTTTGAGGATATGTTTCATCACTTGATCAGGTGTCGGGGATTAGAGGTCCCCTTTACCCTTTACCTTATTGGAAATGGTATCGCTTAAGTGGTATCTCTGACTCATGAAGTCCGAAAGGAATTCAGGGATAAGAGTTCAACATTTTGATTACTCCTTGCCACCAAACTTACAACTTTTATCAACCTCATTTTCATATTTTAAACCTTAGATTTTGAACATAGAAAATGCATATATTCTTTATAACAGTAAAAAGAAAGCAATCATTCTCGGACGTCGGGGGTCAAGAATAACCCTTACCATTTGCACCTCTATAAGCAATAGATAAGAGGTATCACTGATGCCCAATGTTCGAAATATGTCACAAAGGAAGGAATTTTTGGCTAAGTGTTTTACTAGTATAATCAGGGGTTGGGGGTCAGGCATACCCTTTACCCTTTACACCTCTATAAGTAATGGGTAAGAGGTACTACCGACGCCCAAAATCTGAAAGGTTTCAAAAAATTTGTTAAGTCTAAGCCAATGTGTCACAGATCAGGGGTCAGGGTTTCCCCTTACCCCTTGTGAATGTTCTAAGGTATGTGATAAAGGAAACCTATGAAGTTTGAAACTAAAGTACTTTAAGTCTAAAGTGTTAAGGCATGAAACTAAGTTGAAACTATGTTATGCTTATTTATGTTAATCTAATTGAAAACAAAAACACTCTAATGAAACCTTAATCTAAAGAAATTTAAATAAATTCAAATAAGCAAAATTCCTTCAGAGCCGTTCCATTTTCCTCTATCTCCAGGATTTTGAAGTTGCTGCTCTCAGATTTGATGTTAGCTCCTCCAAATGGCTGCTGTAGAATGAGAATTCCAATGAAAACTATTCTATATGCTGGTGAATATGAGATTGTTGATATGGATATGGACAGGGGCTGTGATTATGCACAGGGGCTGTGAATGAAATGTATCATGATTCTATTGCTATTGCTATGATTCTATGCTATTTATGCTATGAAATTACTCTATGAATGCTAATGCTATGAGATTTTCCTATAGTTTACTTGCTTAAACTTCTATATGATTTGGAGCTCCCGGCAGCTGTATTTATAGATTTTTGCAGGCTTAATCCCGGCTGGCAAGAATCTACGGCTATGAAATTGTCTGGTAAGTTTGAATGGTGAGAGATGGAGAGGTTGAGAAGAAAATGGGGGAGGTTGAGAGGTTGGAGAGAAGGATGGATTCATGTCTTCAACCCACAGGAACAAGCCTGCACAAAAACAGAGAAATTTAATTTTCTGTTTTGGCAGTTTGTTTCACGGGTGTTGAAGATAAATCCCAAAATTAATTAAATAAATAAATTTATTTCATTTCATTTATTGCATTTTGATTTTTGATTTTTATAACTATAGAAGTTTTAATTAAATATTTTAGAATATTTAATCATGATGTGACTTTAGAAGAATATGAAATATTTAGAAGAATTAATTAAATATTTTATGAATATTTAATTATAAATAGATATATGAATCGAATTAGAGGAATTAATTAAATTTTTTGGAATATTTAATTGGTATTTAGAAGAAGAATAATATTTTAATCTTTTTTTGAATAAGATATTCAAACTAAGATTATATGATAATTAATATAAATAAATCGTAATGTTTATTTAATTAATTAAGAAATGAATATGAAAAGATGATTAAATAAACTTATTTATTTAATCGAAATAAAAGAATGAAGAAATATAAATAAATTATTTAAATTTATTTATACGCAGATAGAATTCTTCATTAAATATTAAAAATATTTAATTAATTACCAGACAATATGATGTGACCATTTTTAGGTGTATACATTTTGCCCCTCTTTGAAGTGATGTGTTTTACGCATTGCTTCAAAGAATTTTGAATTTTGCCCCAAATGTTGATTGTCGAAATAATGATATGTATATGCCCCCTCGAACGATGAATCGATAAAATTTTGAGTTTTCGTGATTTTGAATTTTTTTTTTTTTAATGGATTTTGAAGATGTCGATTCATCGTTCGAAACTAATGATTTGAAGAAATTGATCCGAAGAGATATGAAATGAAAATTTGATGAAGAAATTGCCCCTGCTATGTAAAAATATGATAAAAATGCCCCAATTTTGTGTATTGAGATACCCTGATTTGATGATGTTTGTCTGATAAATTTGTTCCCAAGGTTGTTGGAAAACAAATATAGCTGATAAATTTTCTTTTAAAGTTGTTTAAAACAAATAGTTGTTGATAAGTTTGCTTCTAAGGTTGTTAAAAACAAACTTGATTTGATAAATTTGTTTTCATGATGATGAAAAACAAAAAGTTGATATTCAGATTTGGTTGATGAATTTGTTTCTAAAGTTGTTAAAAACAAACAAAATTGTGATAAATTTGCTTTCAAAGTTGTTGAAAGACAAATCGGTTGATATGTTGATAAATTTGTTTTCAAAGTTGTTAAAAACAAATAGGACGGATAAGTTTTCTCCTAAAGTTGTTAGAAAGAAACTTGATGTTGATTATTTGCGTTCCATGATGATGAAAAACAAATAGTTGGATTGATTCGTTTGCTTCTAAGGTTGTTAAAAACAAACATGATTTTGATATTATTCGCATTTCATAATGATAATGAAAAACAAATAGTTTGATATTCAATTTTGGATTGATACGTTAGAATTATTTGATATTGATGTTGTTTTGATGATGTATATGAACAGGAGAGACTAGGTGTCCTGCAGTTACGAGAGACTTTCCCGAGCACATGGTCATTGATTCCGCATTTGTTACAGTCAGATAGAGATGTGATTGATGCTTGCGGCTTGACTTCATTACTTGATATGCCCGAGGTTCGCCTCAACAGGGCCCTATTGACAGCACTTGCAGAGCGGTGGCATAGCGACACCAACACTTTTCATTTACCGACAGGCGAGATTACAGTGACCCCCGAGGACGTATATCGCATCTTACGGATCCCAGTGATGGGAGAGATAGTTGTTTTTGACAGACGAGAGGTTGGAGGTACTCTTTCCTTGAGACGGATATTCAGAGATGATCAGATTGCCGGATACTTCATCCCATGGGGTGAGATTACAGATACCTATCCACCGCTACCAGCTGTACTTGCAGGATTCATTGGAGGTGTGTTGTGCCCCGACCATAGGTCGAAGGGGTTTGCGATCGGATGGGGTCGTGTTTTGGAGAGTATGGTGATGCAGGGGACACGGTATGCATGGGGTACATGTATGCTAGCCCACCTATATGATGAGCTACATCATATCGTATATGGTAGAGGCCGTAGTTTTGCTGTTGGGTGCTCATTACTACAGATATGGGCATGGGAGCATTTTGCAGTTTTACGTCCATTGACCCGAGGACATCTACCAGCTGGTCGAGCATACAGATGGAGATATGCACATATTATTGCTCAGCCTAGACTGGGCAAACTAGTGTATTGGCAGCGGCTTTTAGATAGTTTGGACACAGTATGCTGGAGGCCATATTTGGATTGTGAGCCATGGCCAGAGGATGCGAGGGAGATGCCTTTTGTATGCACTTCCAGATTTTTGATTGGACGGACTACATGGATCTTGGAGAGATTTCTTGCTGGACGTGTATTGCGACAGTTTGGTCGGATTCAGGGTATGCCCGTTGGTTCAGCTATTTATGCGCGGCGACAGCCAGAGCTTGCAGTATGGGGCCCACAGATTTCTTATGATGCAGCGGTGGCAGAGTTCACCAGTTTAGGAGCACAGATGTGGGATTACCGGGTGGATGTTCTTGATGCAGGGGCGACACCAGAGTATGTACAGTATGTCCTAGAGCATCCACCACCACGTATGTTTGATCCTGATGAGGCCATTTCTCCTATTATTGCACAGAGACGTCGACAGAGGGACTCGGAGTCAGGAGATGATTCAGAGGACAGTGATGATGAGGAGAGTAGTGGAGATGATGACTCAGATGGAGATGATGGTGGTGATGATAGGGGTGGAGATAGAGGTGGCAGGAGAGGTGGTAGGAGAGGTGGTAGAGGAGGTGGTAGGAGAGGTGGACCACGGATGAGGCACACTGACCCATCCCCTTCCGTAGATCCGACAGTAGTAGGTCAGATATCATCTCTGCAGAGTACCGTACAGAGCTTACAGGCTCAGCTATCACAGGCACAGGCCTTGATTTCACAGTTGCAGGGTCAGGTGACTTCGATTACTGCTGAGAGAGATGCAGCTAGACAGCGAGGTGAGCAGGCCATTGCCTTAGCAGATAGGCTACAGAGAGTAGCAGGTAGCACTTTTCCAGGTGATATGATGAGAGAGGTTACCAGAGCCACACGAGAGGCAGAGTTCTATCGGACTAGATATCATGATTCAGTTCCACCTGAGCAGAGAGAGAGCTACACTCAGTCACGGTCTACTCATGGTCGCTCTCGTACTACTAGCAGGGGTGTGACACAACCATTACCTCCTAGAGGGCCACCAGGGACAGGCGGAGCAGGTCCATCAGGAGCAGGTGGTACAGGTCCATCAGGGGCAGGTGGTACAGGTCCTAGTCCAGCTCCATCACAGGATAGCTCTGCCTAGTGCATTGCATATGATCTTTTTCATGATATTCTTTTGAGACATTTTGTATACACCGTGAGATGATCATATTTTTGATGATATTGTATCTCTTGTAGTTTGACATCCTTGTACATTTTGACATTCATTTTTGAGACATATGAAATGCAATGATGTTTTTACACGATATATGATGTGTATCCATATGATGTGTACTATATGATGGTTTCATGATTTATGATATTTATATACATGATTGTATGAGATGAAATTTATTTGATGAATGAATGTATGATGTTTATGATGTATGTATGCTTTTTATGATTTTCTAATGCAAAAATGTATGAAATGATGTTTTTATGAATGTCAAGATATACTCAGTCATGTATTTGAAAAGATATAAACCATTGATTCTTTGCCAGCTTTTTATAAATGTAAAATGCAGATTCTAACATGAATGCAATCTATACTAACCATGCAGGACATTCATACAATATTGCCATTTGGAGAGCTTATACATGCTTTTTGTATCATCATAGAGCTTTGAAATGTTGAAAGTTAATACAAGCATCAAAGGGTATGTTAGCACCAGTGATGACCTGAGTATTGCTTTCATGATTTTTAATATAGCAAGTTAATACAAGCATCTAGGTATAATTGAACCGAGATGACCTGAGTATTGCTTGCATAAACAGACAAGAGTTAATCCTTTTCCCATGCGAATTCTGAAATGTCATCCATGATACATAGTAGAGCATGCCTCGCGACCAATTTGCATAGTACTAATGATTTCCTCGCAAACAGAAGACAAAGAAAAATCATACTCCTTCCTTGCTTTTCTAGTTCAATACATCATCGAATCGCTCTAGAGATATGATAAAAAGTCAAACAACCATTTAAATCATGCTTAAAGTATTTCAAACATTTATTCAAATTAAGATCATCCAATTTTGGTTATCATCATTGATATTCTCATTTGTTTGGAGCATGTTGTTTCGATTTCCATTGGCATTGAATAAACATGTTGTGGTTGATTTGATACGATAATGTTTGTTTTGTTTTGTCAAGCTGTTATTTGTCTGTTTTTGGAATATCCCGAAAGCTCGTTGCCCCTCTCTTGTATGTTTCTGCGTTTTGCCCCCAGTGTAAACACAACCTAAAGATAAAAGATGTGAACAAATTCATCAAGCCATGATGAAACCTAAGGATTCCAACCACATGATATGGATAATGAAAGATATATACAGATGATAGACACGGATGGATGATGCCGAAAGTGAATGCAAGACATAAACTAATAAATGGAGGAGCCCATTTTGATTACAAGTAACGCTCGTTTGCCAAGTTTTCACTACTTGTTTTTATTGCACTTTTTCAAGATTTTTCTGATTTTTTTTATTTTTTTTTCAGGACTTTTTATGATTTTTTTGATTTTTTCAGGACTTTTTATGATTTTATGATTTTTTTTTTTTTTAAAGATGAAATGAGATGATATGACTAATTGAAGGAACAATATTCCCCACAATATAAGAGAAGATGCATGACAAAGGATATGGTATTGAAGATTTGAATGAAGTGAATAGGATAAGATGTATGATTTTCAAGAAGATCCTTAACCTTGTCAAGATCAAAGGTGGAAATGTAAGGAATGGGCATAGAAATGACCATGAATGATAAGATGGATGAAACTTGTCCCTAAATGTAGAGTGCAAGAGGAATATGGAAGATATGATATGGATGATAGGGAGATGGAGGAAGGACTTAAGCATCAAGTTTCACAACCAAATATCCCTCTAATAAACCATGGTAATGGGAATTAGAATCCTAAATGTTGGCAGATTAATGATATGATGGAAGAATCTAAGGACTTATGCAAAAGTTTGGATTAAAGAAGAATGATGGGGGGTGAATGTTGGATAATGGATAGGATTTTGGAAGACCTGTTGATGGATAGATGGAAAAGTTGGAAAGATCAACATTGACACACTCCTTGAAGGGCGGTGGAGTGATGGAGGAAAAATGGATTTGGAAGGTGATAGGTTATTAGATGGAAAATTGGAGGAAACTTTTGGATTAGCAAATTTGGATGCGAATTTAGATTTTATTGCTTCTATGAAAATTTTAGGAATCCACATGAATTTTGACTTTGAGTTTTTCTTTGTGGACCTTTGTGGCCGTTGACATTTTTCTTTTTGATTTATGGACCTTTGTGGTCTTTGAAAATTTCCTTTTTGCTTTGATGGGCCTTTGTGACCTTTGGAAATTTCCTTTGCTTTGATGGGCCTTTGTGGCCTTTGAAAATTGCTTTTGCTTTGATGGGCCTTTGTGGCCTTTGAAAATTGCTTTTTGATTTTTTTGGATCAAATTTTCTTTTATTTTTGCATGACTCTTCGAGGAGACATGTTGATCCTTTGATACATGTGGATTTTGATATAGAAGCTTTTCATATTTGGCATCCAAATTGCTTCCAAGAGCAATGGGAGGGGTGGATTGAGGTGAATGATATGGAGGTATGATGGATGAGTTAATGAAGGAAGAATTTTGAAAGTGGATCAAGGATGTGTGTTTTTGTTGTTCTTGAAGAATAGGAGATGGAGAAATGTAGGACCCTAATATGGATGGAAGGGTTGATGAGATAGGGTTGGAATGATAAGGACCAAGGATAGATGAATGGTTTGATGAACTAGGATAAGTACTTAGGATAGATGGTGTTTTTATTGGACTAGGATAAGGACCTAGGATGGATGGAGAGTTTGATGGACTAGGATACCTAGGTTGAGTATGAGGTGTATAACCAAGGCCGTGAGAATATGGATGTGCTTGGATAGAAAGGGGTTCTAGGATACCTTGCTCATGAAGACCTAAACCTTTTCCTTTGTAATTCATAATTTCACACATTCGTTTACCAATGGGATATGTATTGTTTGTGAAACAAGATGCGAGTCCATTGTGAAGAGGATATGATATGGATGAGAAGATAGGTTTTGGAAGTAAACTAGAATGGATAAAGGAGGAGGATCCCAATTTATAGGTGTGGGGTTCATGGATAACGTGAATAGGTGTAATAGGCTCTTGACATGGGGATGATGGGGTGTTTTGATCTTGACTTGGAAAAGGATTATGAAATGGTATGAAAGGAATATCTTGATCATGAGGAGGATAATCATCTTCATGGGATGAAAGGGTATCCTTGAATGGAAGATTATATTGATCTTGATGAGGAAGGGAATCATGAAATTTTGTAGAAATCATATCTTGATCATCAATTGGTAAGACATCATTAGATAGGATGGAAGAAATATCATGCTCTTGTAATGCAATAGAATCATGGGATGGTATGGATTGATTAGATGATGACGAAGAAGAACTTGGAAGAATGTTTGTCTCTTGAGATGGAAGAGGATTATCATGGGTGAATAATGAAAGGAGGGGATCATCATATGGTCCTTGAGAGATGGGATCTTGATCAAAGATAGGAAGGGTTTGTAGAATGTTTTGATCAAGATGTGTAGAATCATTGGATGTAAAGGATATGATAGAAGAAGATGATTGAATGAAATCGTTATCTTGAGTGAAAGAATCATGAGGTTCATTTGGAATTATGGGGGATGAAGATAAATGCATGACATGATAGGATTGGTCAATTTTATTTGAGGGCTTAGATTTGGGCTTCTTATGTAACCTTTGCAAAAATTCAAAAACATTGAATTTGGATGATGTTGCTTTTGGAGGAGAAGAGGTTACCTTCATATTTCCGTCAAAGGACTTCATAGTTGTGCCCCCTTGTATTTCCTTGATTTGCCTTTGGAGTGCTCTTGTTTGTTGGGGAAAACTACTGAGATCATTTAATGGAGTTTTAGTCTTTTCAGGATCTTCCTTAATTTTCTCCATATTGTAGTTAGAAGGAAATTTGGCACCTTGGTTTGCTAAGAAAAGAAAGTAGCCTTCTTTATCTCGCTCTAACATCTTTTCCAAAATTATGTGAAACTGTGGATCCTGTTCAACTTCTTGAATCATTTCATCGGTTATCTCATTATTTGAACTATTCCCAGTATGAAACCTATGAAAAAGATTTTGTTCCCTATCACCCATGTTGTAAAGTGGACAATAGGCATATACTTTTGAAATGTTCTTCTAGACTTAGATCATAGGTTTAGATGATCTTTACTGAATTAATGTATTGAAAACACATCAAGCAAGTTGTAGAATAGTTGTTTTAAGCCCTATGCTAAACAAGAAGTGTATGACCAAAATGTTGTTCAAAAAGTGTTTTAACGGGTTTTACACATGATAAGCACTTCAAACAGACTCACTCTTAGTTCTCAAGTAGTTCATCATAGTAATCAACAGCCCACATCTTAAAACTGCGTCGACTCACACAGCCATGTCACCCCCGAAAGGGCGCCCGTGTTTTTGTCTTTTCCAGGTGCGTACTCAGAGTGACGGAAGTGGATACCAGATCCCCTGAGCAAACAATCCTTGGCAGTTATATGGTGAGTATCTTAGGGGTAAATTCTTCCCTCCCCTGCACTATGATTGAAACAATGTTTGGAAACTGACTCGGTTAGTTACTACACTAGGTTCGTAGTAAGGGTTTCCGTTCAGTGCGGCAAATGATAGACTCCCTCGAGAGACCTCCCTACCTTTAGAACAAAGGCTTTGGGGATGGTTATCAATGCACACTACCGTCGAATGGGATTTTCATCAACCATCCACATTTAATTATAGTGGGTTGGAAAACTTGGCTTTAGTTGTTCCCACTTAGGTCGTTCCCGTAAGGTGAGTACTTTTTCCCACTATGGTAGGCCTTCTAAAAGAAGCTAATAAAATAGGAAATTTCATGAAGGGAAATAGGTGAGTTTGGCATTTTGATCACCCAGTTAAGGGGAGAGCATAGGCCTATCACCAAAGACAAAGCAAACACTAATGTATTTTATGCACCAAATGAAAATTTTCTAAGCTAAGTGAAGATGTTGCTTCACATAAAAAGAAAATTCTTTTTAAGCCCAAAACGAAACGTGAAGTGTCTACCCTAGGATTGATTCATTTTACCTTTAATGCCTACCATAGGATTGCTTCATTTGACCTTTAATGCCTACCCTAGGATTGCTTCATTTGAAATTAAGTATCTATCCTAGGATTGGTTCGTTTTATCTTTAAAAATTTACTAACTGTCCGCGGTCGCGTCGGAGTCAATCAAATTAAATTACAAATTACATTTTGCAGCCTTTTCAAAAGTGCGTTATAACAGACATCATAGGCGTTGTAGGAATCTTCAAAGGCGCTGTAGGAATCTTCAAGGGCGCTGATTGATCCCAATGCTTTTCCAGCTCAGTATGATTCACCAAAAAGTCACCAAGACAAGAAGAAACACATGCATGAAAGCAAAAGTGTATTAAATCCCAAAACATGCAAATTTTTTTAAATATATGCAATTTTGAAAGTTGTAACTTTTTCAAATCTGATAAAAACTCACACTATTATATAGCTTATGAAATTCTACCCCATTTCAAAAAAAAAAGCTCTGAAAAAGACCAAAAAATGACCAAGATACGGCCATTTTAAGATTTCCTATGAAAATGTTGTTTGTATGCGCTGCAGGATAACTTAAGGGCGCTGCAGAATGAATTATATACGCTGCAATACTAATTAATGGTGCTGCAAAAAGTATTAAGGGCGCTGCAAAAAGTATTACGGGCGCTGCAATAAGTATTACGGGCACTGCAAAAGACTTTACGGGCGTTGCAAAACGATCTATGAGCGCTGCAATAATTATGAAGGGTGCTGCAACAGTCTTCAAATGCGCTAATCTGGAGATGACATTCCCGAAACGTGTTGTCTGCGCTATTCCGCTGTTTTTACCTGTAACCTGTCAAAAGAAACTGCAAATAAAACATTAAAAAGGGGGCAAAAGCCCCACGGTGGGCGCCAAAAATGTGTTGTTGTTTAATTGTGTTAATCTAATTGAAAACAAAAACACTCTAATGAAACCTAATCTAAAGAAATTTAAATAAATTCAAATAAGCAAAATTCCTTCAGAGCCGTTCCATTTTCCTCTATCTCCAGGAGTTTGAAGTTGCTGCTCTCAGATTTGATGTTAGCTCCTCCAAATGGCTGTTGTAGAATGAGAATGCCAATGAAAACTATTCTATATGCTGGTGAATATGAGATTGCTGATATGGATATGGACAGGGGCTGTGATTATGCACAGGGGCTGTGAATGAAATGTATCATGATTCTATTGCTATTGCTATGATTCTATGCTATTTATGCTATGAAATTACTCTATGAATGCTAATGCTATGAGATTTGCCTATAGTTTACTTGCTTAAACTTCTATATGATTTGGAGCTCCCGGCAGCTGTATTTATAGATTTTTGCAGGCTTAATCCCGGCTGGCAAGAATCTACGACTATGAAATTGTCTGGTAAGTTTGAATGGTGAGAGATGGAGAGGTTGAGAAGAAAATGGGGGAGGTTGAGAGGTTGGAGAGAAGGATGGATTCGTGTCTTCAACCCACGGGAACAAGCCTGCACAGAAACATAGAAATTTAATTTTCTGTTTTGGCAGTTTGTTTCACGGGTGTTGAAGATAAATCCCAAAATTAATTAAATAAATAAATTTATTTCATTTCATTTATTGCATTTTGATTTTTGATTTTTATAACTATAGAAGTTTTAATTAAATATTTTAGAATATTTAATCATGATGTGACTTTAGAAGAATATGAAATATTTAGAAGAATTAATTAAATATTTTATGAATATTTAATTATAAATAGATATATGAATCGAATTAGAGGAATTAATTAAATTTTTTGGAATATTTAATTGGTATTTAGAAGAAGAATAATATTTTAATCTTTTTTTGAATAAGATATTCAAACTAAGATTATATGATAATTAATATAAATAAATCGTAATGTTTATTTAATTAATTAAGAAATGAATATGAAAAGATGATTAAATAAACTTATTTATTTAATCGAAATAAAAGAATGAAGAAATATAAATAAATTATTTAAATTTATTTATACGCAGATAGAATTCTTCATTAAATATTAAAAATATTTAATTAATTACCAGACAATATGATGTGACCATTTTTAGGTGTATACAGAAACCAATGGAGATCACAAGTTCAACATTCTCAAAGAAATTTTGAAAGTCTTATAAGCCTATAGTCAAAGGTATAGGGTTTTTTCAGACATCAGGGATTGGGATTACCCCTTACCATCTCCACCTATATAAGGAATTTGGTAAGGAGTTCCCCTAATTCATGAAGTCCAAAAATGTTGATCAATAAAATTCCTTCTAAGGTAGGCTCAGGAATCAACAATCGAAGTTTAACTATACCTTATGTTGATTTCTTTAGCGTAAAGGGTAAGTAAAATTTGCGATGCTCGAAGTCCGATGCATTTAAATTTTCAAAACGTTAAGGCACAAAAGGGAGGAAAACATCGATAAGCCCAAGGCCCGACATCCAAAAGGGCGAAATTCAAAAAGACCCCAAGCATCATATAAGGAGTTGGGGATCAGGTACGATCAATATGGTAAACCATGATTAAGAAACCCAATTTTCTGAGGCCTAACAAGGTACCTAGAAGGAAGAAAATAGAAAAAGGAAAAGAAAGAAGGGGGGAAGAAAAGAAAAGAGGGAAAGAAATAGAGAAGAGAAAAAAAGAAAAGAAAGACAAAAGGAAAACAACGACACACAAAAAATTAAAAGAGGGGGGTCCTCATTTTGTCAAAAAGCAAAATGGGGTGTGAGTGCAAAGGCACAACAAGAACCTAATTCCATGATGGTCACTTGCATACTTGGTGCACCCCACTTTTGATACTATTGAGTTCTAAACCTAATTATGCACTTGGAGCACCCTAGCCCCATTTTGGAGCACATGGAACACCCTATGCACCTACTTGAAATGTCCAATTCCACTCTTGGGTCCAACCTTGTATATCTATTGGAGTGCCTAGTTCCAACCCCTAGAACACCTTGGCACTCTAATTTGGGACACCTTGGTCCACTTTTGGAGCACCCTTCGCACTCATTTTGGTCCTGCTCCCCAAGTCTCAGTTTTGGCTTGGAGCGCCCATCTCATGAGCTCAAGTCCCCTTACACCCTTCATTCCAAAATAGGAATTGCCGTTGACCTCAGTCCATTTGGCTAAAGGAATCCTTTCTCGCTTCCTAGAAGACTTGTTGGAGGGATGTTTGGATCAATTCCTTGCATTCAGACTTCTACTCCAATCTCCACAACCACTACTTCTACACTTTTATGAAACTTCATACTTGGTGCCATCAACATACACCATACTGACCTCCATTGCAAGAGTCCTACCCTGACTTCTCAACAACCATGAGTCCTACTCACTACCCTAGTACTCTTTATTATGCAAATTCGCTCCTTTTGTCCTCGAATTATCTCCATGTTGGTCCCTGATTCAACAACTATTGCAAGAACCCTATCTTGACTAACCCATTGAGTTGTCCATTCCTAATAGACCTTTGAGTACTACATCCATGAACACCCTGATAAGCTACATCCACTATGACACTTTTGCATCTCTAAGACTCTAACACAACTACACCAAAACTCCATGAATACAAACCCACCTTTACTTAGCTTGGCACCAACACCAATCTCCAGACCTCACCCCTGAGATTTCCTACCATGAATTGTAGGAAAATGATGATTTAGAATATTTCTCTATTTTAGTGGAGTAACTACTATTTAGGAGTTGAAAATAAGCTTTGGAAAAGAATTGGGGTTAGAAATAAGTGACAACTGCATATTGAGAAAAATGCTACATGACTCCATAATTATTTTCCCTTCTTTTCATTCCCTCCAATTTTACCTACAATTATTATTAATACTATTCATTTATACATGTAAGAAAATTACATAGTTCAAAAAATAAAATATAAGTTGATTTCTAAAAAAAAGCCATAAAATTAAATATTCATGGGGCCAACAACCCCATAAATTACTCCTAAAAAATTTGAGCAGTGGCTGCTAACAAAAATAAGCTAAGAAGATGCATTGGGTCTTTCCCTAAACCATAAATTTACAATTAGCAATGATAGTTTATATGTGGAAAAGTAGGAGGTATTTCTTGGAGTGTGTCAAAATATTATATTTATATTAGGATTCAACTATGTATTTTTTTAGTCAAACTCATTGACTCAAATTTTATGAGTAGTAGTTTACACAAATTCATCTCTCATGAAAAGATGACTAAACAAATGGTCTACTTAGCACTCTTAGCATCTAGGTGATGCTCACAAGGGTGAAGCATTGGAACATCCCAAGAGCTTATCCATCCCAATAATATGATTTAAGTGCACTTAATCATAGAGTTTATCTAATGATCAAGCTCACTTATATTGCTACTTCGTTTGCAAAACCTTTAGTAAATGTTGGGTCTTATGAACCATTCATTATAGAGCCCCTTTAACTCATCCATTGACAAGTAGGAGGTATTTTTTTACAATGTGTCAAAATGTGATATTTATATTAGGATTAAATTGTATATTTTTTTAGTCAAACTCATTGACCTATATTCATGAGTTGTGGTTCATACAATTTCATCTCTCATTAGAATGAATGGTCCACTCAAGACTCATACATTTAGATGATGTCCACACGTATGAAGCTTTGAGACTTTTCGGGCCACCCATCCCAATGCTACTTCAACTTAAACACACTTAAACATGGAGTTTCCCCTAGGATTAAACCCACTTAACTTGCTACCCCCTTTTCAAAACCTTCAACAAGTGTTTTACCTTATGAACGATTCATTATAGAGCCCCTTAAGCTCATCCATGGACAAGTGCAAGGAATTTTCCACAACTTTTCAAATTATGGTATTAAAATTAAGCTTTTGTTGCTAATATGAGTCAAAATAATTTACCCATACTTAATGAGTGAGTGATTCATACAAACTCATTTTTCATGAGAATGAATGTGTGACCTCTTAGGAAGTATCAGTTCTTCACTACTATGAGCATCTATACAATGAGTTCTAAGTGGACCATTCATTCTCATGAAAGAGGGGTTTGTGTGAACCACTACTCATGAAATATGGGTCCATGAGTTTGACTAAAATACTATATAGTTAGATCTTGATATAAATATTCTTAATTTATATATTTTTCATGAGCAATTATGCTCAGAAAGTTGTCTCATGTTTATGTGAGAATAAACTATGCACTTTTGAAAATGAGTTTACACCTACCACATCTAGAAATCAAATCTATCATTACTTTATTAGTTTTGATCTAAGCTATCAATCCTAGTGTTAGTTTGCAAGTTTGATTTGTGAGTTTGGCCAAAAAAAATTGAGGTTTGGATTTTTTTTCGATCCATTATATAAAAATCACACACACATTATATATATATATATATATATAGTTTTCACAGGATTGAACAAGTTTGAAGGGTTACAGTTTGGCTTCCCATGGGATATTTTCTCACATTTGTATTTTTGCCCAAAATTTAGGGTTTTTTTGCTCATTTTATGACCTTTACAATTGGCCAAATCTAGGGTTTTACCCTTTTGTATTACTCTTTTCTTTTTTGAAGTATCAAACCCAAAAAAAGAGTTTTAAAATACTTTAAGGCAATATACATAGGTATCTACACATGGCACATAATTTTTCTACTAGTTTCTTCATAGTTTCATCCAGGACAAACACACATTCATCCATTCATCCTCTAACAAATTGTCTTGACAAATCAGCTCCAAATTTACGTATAGCAAATGTCAAATGGTAAGATAGGTTTTGATTTGGTCTTTTTGGACACATGGTCTCTTTTTCTCCATTGTCTTCTTGTCACATTTTACAAGTACCATCCATATGAAACACTCAAAGCCCTCAAAATGAGAATTGACATGAATATGCAAATTTCACCATTACAATAATACTATCAACATAAACATAATTAGCTAATAAGCTATATTGTGTGGTCATTTCCTTATAATTAAGTAAATTTCTCGTTTTAAAAAATTGGGCTGCCAAATTAGATCAGATGATATCAAATTCAAATATAAGAGGAAATCAAATCCAATCAAATTTTGTCTCAAGCTCAAGAATCAATCAACTCTAAAAGCTCAACATTTTTAGATTTAATTTTCACTTGTAAATAGATTGAAGCAACAATTGTGGGGAGATTGGTTTTGGTTCATCTCATTTTAAATATTTTTTTGATTTGGTAGGGTTCTGTAATATTTTTCTTGTAAACTCTACCCATTTTTTCTCATTGGCATCATTGACAACATGACACAAGTCGTTCAAAATCTTGAAGTAAGTCACGTGTCTTTGTTTCAATGAGTGTTTTATTTTGGCAATCTATTTGTAGCCAAATCATTTTTTGTTGTGTTTTGTTTCATTCTAAAATAATTATGTTGTTATCTATTAAATGAAGGCATTGGTTCTCTAAAAATTTATCTTATGCTGAGAAAAAACAACTTTCAGTCAATTGAAGCATTCCTCACCCCACATCTGAAAATAAACTTTAACTCGCATCTAATATTTTCATTTAAAAGGATGCAAAAATCTTGTCTCGAGCTCAAAAATCTAGTAGCCCTAAAACCTCAATATTTTTCAATAAACTTTTTGTTTGTTGCAAACAACTTGAAGCAACATTTGTAGGGAGATTGATTTTGGTTCATCTCATTAAAAAAAAATTGGTGTGGTAGGGTTTCATAATTTTTTCTTGCAAACTCTAACCAATCTTTTTCATCAACATCATTAATAGTACAACACAATTTATGCAAAATCTTGAGGTAAGTCACTCGTCATGGTTTTAATGATTTTTTATTTTTTATTTTATGCTCTCTTCTTTTTCCAACATCTAGCTTGTCACAAACACAAGTAGAAAATATCATCAAATATTTTTGTCATGTCATGAGCTACATAGCTTCTACTCTTGAAATCTTTATGGACATTGTGTTTTGTTGATTGAAGGCTTGATGCCTGCAATCTAGGTGGCTTCAAATCATTCCAATATATAGTACTAAAAGACAAAACAAAAAACAAGTATGTTTAAGTAATGCATAATGTCAATAAAACCGACTTCAAGCTTTAATCTATAATACTCTTATTAGCAATTAGCGCAAACAAAAATTGGTTATCTTAGCTAAACTTTCCTTACCTTTTTTTTGGGTCCTACTTAGGACCTCCATAATATAGAGAGAACCATCAAACCTCAAGGGAATGGTAGTGTAAAATGGTCCCCCTCCACTTTCTCCATGGTTTTGATAAGTGATAGTTGAACAAAGAATTTGAGAAGAAGATTGCAAATAATAGAAGCTATTGGAAGGTGACTATGCAAGGGACTTATGAGGAGGATCCCCATGACCCCTAGCCTTTGCTACTAAGTTGGGTGAGAGGGAGAATGAAATCCAACTATTATTATTGTTATTATTCATGGATTTCACTACCTAACCTTGTAGTTAAGGTTTTATCACAAGCCTCCTAAGTTTCAACAACATATAAGAACACTGCCAAAATGTATATAATTTTGAAGGTGTTAATGTTTAATAGTGCCACGTAATACCCAATGTGTCAAGTGTTGTGTTACCTAATTTCAATATTAGCTCAATTAGTTTGAGCTCTTTCATTTTAAACTGAGAGAAAGGTACATTTCTTAATCTTTCCTACATTACATTCAACTGCATAAGCATAAATCAAAAGATTACATTAATAGATTATTGCATTTATACAAGTGCATGTAACATAGGAAATATTTACACAAATATTTTTCTGAGAAAGTAATCTTTATTGATATTAAAAGTGCATATTGTCTCACACAAGCCGTGAGACTAACTTGTTCAATGTAATTGAAGAAAAGCATATACATTGATAGGTAAAAACAAAATATAATGCACATGTAAGGAGAGGCCAGCATTGCCTAAATGACTGGCTTAGTGTTTGTTTCCTTGCTTCATCTTCCACCTTGAGCTTCTTTGTGTCCTCCTTAGCTCCATATTGGTCCTAGTTCCTGCATTTGAGTGATAAAATGTTGTTAGAGCAATGAAGGTCCCTCACATTACATGTACAAGCACCCATGAACATATAAATTGATCTCCAAATGCATTAAACAAGCATACAAACTTTAGATGTCCAGGAAAACAAAAGGATCATCAAACACATCAGTCATATGCACATATTTTCTAACATGTTTGCTTCCTTTGCAAGTATAGGAAAAGTAAAATGTTGTTTTGATTCATTTAATATCAACATGTGGGATAAAATGTGGCTCCCACAAGGGTTGAGCCCAGTATGTTTCCCTCTTTTTTTAGAAGAGGGATTAAGGTGCAAAAGAATCACATTTTTCGACGGAAAGCAATTACCTCATCACCTGTGATAGTGAGTTCTCCTCACAATCATAAATAACAACATAATTGCTCAATTGGAACATGATCAGATAGGGAAAACAATTGAAAAGAGGTCAATGAGAATCATGTACAGTCACAGAGGAATAGCCATATGAGTCTCAGTAATATGCAATCAAGAGGCTTCAGAGGAGCAGTCATATCTTTATGACTGTCATTGCATAGGGTTTGGATCCTTCATTGGTAAAATATCAACAATGATCAAACGTAGCAGCATAGGTACAATGGAATACTCTTGCTATGTCAGAGGTTCTATATGATCCAATGAAAGAAGCATACTCCTATTATCAGTTCATGTTGTAGTCCAAAACAGTGATCCAAAGAGAATACCAAGACAAAGAGCATTTCATGGAACCATTTTGTAAGCATTTCATGCAGTGGCATGCAAAGATGTAGAAGCTCAGTTGCAAATGCAATGAGTGTTCAAAGGGCATAGCAGTCCTTTCACAAGCAGGACAGTCATGGTCAGATAATGAAGGAAAAGCTTGTATGACAAGACTCTGGTAACAGTAAAGGGTATCCAACTTAAACCTTTGATAGGGCAGTATTGAATGCATAAGAATAGTGATATCCTTTAAAAGGGTCAAACCAAGACATTGTCTTTTAAGCCACAAATGTCAAAGTTAAGTATTCAAAGGACAGCCCATAGTGGCATTTAGAATGAGCAAGATGGAAGTTACCAATGCGAAGGACAATATTGAATAATGAAAGAGTGGTCACCAATGTAATGGTTGCCATGAATATTCAATAGAAATAGTAAAAAATGCCATCAAAAGTTGACAGTGAGGGCAGTCTACTTGACTGTGGTTTTGAGACAATGTACAAGTAAACAGTGAGCAGCATATTTATCTCAAAAAAATAAGGATAGTGAATGCGAATGGACCATATCAGATGTATAAATAACTCAGTCATGCTTTCATTAAAGGACAGTCTTGTGGAGAATATGAAAGGATGGACATTAAAGGGTTTTCTAAAGGCAGGCTTGAGTTATCAATGATTTATAAAGAAAGAGCAGACCTATGCATATATAAAATGCATTTCATGAGATAGTGACTAGGTATAAATATAAGAGGGCAAGGGTATCAAGGATACATGAAAAACCTATAGTTGATGTTGATAAAAAACTTACATAGAAGTAAAAAAAAAAATACAACCAAGGATGGGGGCAGTCACATACAATTCAGTAGAAAGATACTTATATGATAATTAAGTGAAGGCCTATATGACAGATTCAATGGAGCAAGGCATCACTATGAAAAGCAAAGAGATCTAGGCACAAATCATAAAGTTCAGTTTGTAGAATACATATAAATTCTATTGTACCCAGAGAATAGCTCATTCAATATCATCGAATGATGCCTCCTATATATTAGGATGGTGCTTTATAAAGGCTAGTTACAATTATCAAGCCATTTCATGCATGTGTGACCCAAATTGATCATGGGCTAAGAGTACAAGGAGTAAAGCATGACAATAACTGTGAATGGAAATAGATATGTGCATGAAAATCCCCCAGCTTTTTTTTACAAATGCCCACATGGAAAATGCAAAGAAGCTTTCAGCCAAAGAAATAATAATGAAATCATGGCTTCCAAATGAAATGGTATCTCTTTTTGTGTTCTCTATTCTACTAGGAGTTGAGCTCAAATTGAGCTAACTTTACATAGAAAATATATAAGAAAAGCCTTCTTAGCCACAGCCATAAAGCAACTATTACTCTGTATTTGCAAACAGAAGGTACTCTCAAATGGAAATCAAGTCAAGAAGAAACATAAAGCTCATAAGAAACAAGTATGAAGAAAGATGAAGTCTGTGACTTGCAATAAAAGGATGTACAGAAAATGACCATGGTGGCCACAGTATTATTTCTACAATGAAATAAACTCAGGCAATGAAACCCGTGGCCACAAACATAAAATATCAAATCTCTTCATGATATGAAATGCATAACAGCAAGATTCAATAGAGTGAATCCTTACCACGCAGGTCCAAGCAAGATTTGTATTGTTTTTGCAGTCAAATCCTCCATGAAAGCTTTAGACAAACCCTCAATGGCAACGCTCTCAATGGACAGAGAAGTTGTAGGTGTAAAATGAGAATGCATTGCCTAAGTTTGCTTAGGTTTTGTTTTAGGGTTTGAAAACCCTAGATAGGCCGAAAACTTAAGGAAAAGGAAATTTACCTTTTATTTTAAGCTTTTGCAATATGATTAATACCTCAACCTTATATGTGCGTTGAGTAGTTAGGGGTATCCCTTAATTTATGCATTTTTGCTTCATTTCCTCAACATGGTTGAAACATAACCTTTTGATTTTGAATAAATTACAAGTGTAAAGCATTTGTTTAAGTGGTGTAATTATAAACCATTTAATCAATTTGCTATTTTTAAATGCAAAATGATGTATTTTTCTATGTAATTACTTTTTGGGAGATATAGTTGGGTTTATTGCTTTTGCAAGCATATAGGGGAGTTGAGGAAGGTTTGCCAACAAGGGGAGAGCATATCGGGCAGTTTTACTTTATTTTTTGAGAGGTTGAGAGACATTTGGAGGGAATTTAAGCCTTTTTAACCAAGTTTGGAGTCAGTTTCTTATGCCTTTATGGTAGACTTGGTCAAGGTTGACTATTTCAACATATTGGAGCTCTTTTGGAGGAGTATTGGTTGCTAAAAAATAGGCTTTCTGGAGGCATACGAGCTCATGGAGCTTCTAGGTCCTATTTTGGTGGACTCTTGATGGAGATTGAATATAATCATTTCATAACTCATTTGTGAGGCAATTCTTACTAGTTATTTTTCTACTCTGTGACTTTTGTGAGTCCTTTGGAGAAAATACAACATACGTTGTAACTCATGTTGGATATGAAATACAGTGAAAGCCTTGGGTGCCATTGATATGAAATTTTTGCCTTCTTGTTTATTACATTATTGTGTGTCCCCACATGATTGATCGAGTTATCTGTGAGATAGTATCCGTTTCCTTTTAACTTTGTCTCATGACTTTGATGCCTTTATGCAAAAGTGTGTTGTTGCAGGTTGCAGATTGTGTAACAGAATGCAAAATAACTTTTAGCAGTGGAGATACCTCCCTCCTTGAAGTTTGAAGCTTTAAGACCTTCTGTGAAGTACTTATGCAAGAACATACAATAACAGGTTGTGCAAGTTTGTTTCTTTGTCATTGCAAACAAGTGTTTATAAGCTGAGTTTCATAGTCCTGTTTAGTTTGGTGCATCACCATAGGAGTAGTTTTTTCAATTTATCCAACAGTAGTAGTTTTAGGTGACACCATAGGAAGTTGACTTTCTATGGAGGTTGATCTCGTATAAGGAACCCACGCCTTGGGATCATTCCAATGTTTCTCTAGAATGCTAAGTCCTGCATCTTAGCTTGCTAAATTCTACAGCTTAGTTAGGGTGCAACTCTAGTAGATAACATGTTGAAAATTATTTTTTAATTATTTGGTCACCTTTTGACAACAATTTGAAAACAAAAGGACATTTGTCTTTTAAATCACCTTTTCTCTACACGTTGCATGAACTATCACATGCTGGCAACAATTCAGAACTTAAAACATTCCAACAAACATTCTAAAAAACTTCATCTTTCTTGAGTTATTGACACCTTTTTTTATCTTTTATTTGTTATTTTGTTTCATCTATGTGCACTCAATTGATTTACAATAGAATCTCAAATGAGAGGTATGAGTGGAGTTTCTAAACTATACAAAGAGATTGACAACCCTATTATGAGATGAGCTTGACAATCCTTAGTCCATCCTTTTTCCTTAACTTTGAACACAATGCATAATTTTACATCAAAAGATTAATAAATATAAAATACTGGAGGAAATACATACATGGAGATGATATTGCATGCCTCCATTGTATGGTGGCATTGCATTGTTCAATCTACAAAAGGATTCAATAGAAAACATATTTAAAACAAATAATATAATTAAATATAATTCTTTAATTTTGAGACTTTATCTCAATATAATAAGTCAATGAACATTTTTTTAGAATCTTCTATAAAATTCTTGACTTTTCTATTGACCCAATATTAGTTTCAAATTTATAAGACATTTTATATAACTTACAATTTGCATAACCATTGCACTTCTTTCTTTTATATAGATAACAATGATGTAACAAATCATTCTCACATTTTTTTTTTCAAAATTTTCGATTCTTTTAATGTAAGAACACAAGATCAGAAAAAGAGCACCTAATAGCCAGTTTAGTGGCAAGACTGTCTGTTGCATGCGCCTGAGGCAGTGCAAACAAGTCTTAAGTGGCGAAGGGAGGGCACACCTGGGATTAAAAGAGGTACTTTTAAGTGATGAAGGTGAGCTTTAAAAGTGATGCAACACCAAGCTCTTGTACCTGCACGTAAAGGTCTTCAAACTACTAGGTTCATAAGCTCAACGTAGGAGCATTTAATAATCTCTTTAACCATTATCGCTGACAGAAGGGGAAAACATTCTCATGATTATAACATATACAAAAGTATCAGTAATCTCTATTATTTATAGATCAGAAGAATCATATGTAAGTCTCGTCTCCTCACTGAACTAATGCATAAATTCCTTCTTTTTCTGTTGTGCTAGTTCTGTTCTCCAACCAGGTGACTCAGCACATAATTTTGGGTTAGATGGTAGAACCAGATTTTTTATTCAAAGAATAAGGCCATGATTTGCCCTTCTACCAGATTAAATACTTCTGCAACTCTTCACATCTTTTCTTCTTTTGTTTCCAGCTTCTTGTTGGATCAAAACTTGTCCTCTGCCAATCTGTGATCTTCCTCTTTTTCCAACTCCTTGAAGGCTTAGTGGTCCTTCTCCATTGAAAACCATTGTGGCTTTTTACATCACTTTTATCACCTTCTATTGCACTTGCACATAAATTATTAGAAACAAAAATCAAGTTAAGAGAATAAAAAAATTCCGCAGCTGCTCCTCCTTTGCATTATGCCATTTAAGCCTACTTCTCAATGCATCTTTTGTGAGGAGGACTCTGTTTACTAACTCTACATAATTGTGTTCACAAGACAACTCTTTTTTTTCATTATCCTCCTTTATTGCATTTTTTATATTATCCTCCTTTATACCACAAATTAACATGACTCTGCTCTCTCTCAATTATCTTCATTTCTTCTTCAAGAAAGAGATGATCAATTTCTTCTCTCTTTTCATTAATCATGGAATTCTCTAGAAATACCTCTAGTTGCTTTCAACTACTTGTGTTCTCTAAATTCAATAATGTGAGACCTCACCTTTTGTGATCTATGTTGAATTTTGCATGATGTTTTGTTTATATGATTGGATTATTAGGAGTTTTGTGGATGATAGTTTATTCCATATATGTGAAACCCCACCTTCTATGTTCCCAATTTTCTTTTTCTTATTGTTACAATGCCTCATATTGAATATTTTTGTGTTTATTGTTAGACATTATATTCAAAATATTTATGGATGTTAGTTGTTCCCTAATGCATAGATGTAATTCTTGTATTTGTATGGATGTCTTAACTATCATGATTATTACTAGATCATGGATTTACATATTATTGATTAGATGGAGTTATCATTTGATTTCATTAAGTGGTTATATGAGTGGATATTGAGAAGATGAGAATTATGTGTTAAATGTTATGATTATTAGATTTGATTTCCTAATTGATTATTGTTTTGAAATGTGAGCTTAATCCATAATAATTGCTTTGGATATACTTACTCATCTGATGTACTAACACCTTTTTGATAAGTGAATAGGTGAATTTTGTCAATGGTGGACAGGGTTACATAGCTACTTGTGTTGTTTTATCCCTAGGAAGTACTGACCTTGTCTTGTAGGGTAAGTGCACCAAGACGTGATACAAAAAGGCAGTCTTACGATATCACTTTTTTTTCTTCTGAAATTAGCAAAGTCTGATATTCGACAAGAAAATGAAGATAGTTATGCTCAAAATTTGAAGATACAAAAAAAACAAGAGTTGTAGTGCTCTAAATCTACTTTCTAAACTACTAATTTTTTTGAAAATGGTGAAGATTAAGAGTTTCAAAAAGGGGGAGCACACAAAGTGGTCCTATTTTTTTTAAAAAAACATAACATAGCATCTGGTGTGCTCTCCCTAAGATGTTAGTTTTTTTTAGAATTTCAAAAATCACTTTGCTGAGAATTTTTTTTGAAATTAAAAATTTGAGCAAGCTACCCCCTAAAGTTTTTGAAAACTAATTGAAAATCAATTTATTTTTTCAATACATGTAGAATATAGTCTAGTTTCTAAAAATGTTCTTTTTTTCAAAATTTAATGAACGAGTAAAAAACTATACTAAAAACATCACATGTTGGTTTTGGACAAAAAAAGGGCACACTAACAAAAGAAATTAAAGATGAAAACCTTAACATAATCAAAACATAAAAAAAATTATACGGTTAGATAGCTAAGAGAGAGTTTAACATTATCGTGGTATTTTATAAATTTCTATTGAAACACGTGCAAACTTGATGGAGCTCGCACGACAAAAAATGTGTGAGTTTTTTTTTACTTTTTTCAAAAAACATGTCCTTGGCATGAAATGTTCATCCAACCCAAAGGGTTCCCAAGGAAAATCCAACCCAAAGGGTTAGTATTTTCCAATTCAAATCATTTGGCGAGCACCAAATTTGACACTCACCAAAATTGGTGCTCGTCAAATGAAAATGAATTTTTAAAATGCTAGAGCCAAATCCTCTCTCTTTCACTCTCTCCCCCACTTTGATTAAGGCTTAGATTTTAGGGTTTATGATTGATGATGGATATTTTAGGTTTACCTTTCACTCCCTCATTGCCTCCTTCCCTTTCTATCAATACTTCCCTTTCTCTCTCCATTTATTCTTTCTCTCACCTCTCTCTCCCCTCTCTAGGTCTCTCCCACCCTCTATCTTTCTACCTTGTCTTCCCTCCTTACCCCATCTCTATCCTTGCCTCCCTACCTCTCTTTTCTTTTCTCTCCATTTTTTATTGTTTCTCTCCCATCTCTCTTTATTCTCTTGATCACTACCTCTCCCTCCCACCCTCTCTCTCTCCCCATCTCTAGGTCTCTCCCTCCTTCCCTCTTTACCTCTCCCTCCTTGTCTCATTACCCACATCTCTCCCCATCTCTCTCTCTCATCTCTATCTTTCCCCTTATGTCTCACACCTCTCTATCCCCAGGCTATAGGTTTCTCACGTCTATATCTCTCCCCTCTTTAGTTATTTCCCTCCCTCTCTACCTCTCTCCCTCCCTCCTTACCACTCTTTCCCTCTTTGTGAACTCTCTCATTTTCTTCTCTTTCCCCCTCAACTCTCTACCTCTCTCCTCTCTAGGTCTCTCAGTCACTCCTTATCTACCTCTCCATCCCTCCTTAGCCCTCTTTTTCTCTTTGTTCTTCTCTCATCTTCTCTTTCCCTCCCCTCTCTAGGTCATCACCATTCCATATCCTCCTTCCCTAGGTTTCTCACTCCCTCCATGTCTACCTATCCCTCCATCCCTTGTACTCCTCTCTTTGTTCTTTTGTCTATCCTCTTCTCCCTATGTCCCCTCTCTAGGTCATCACCTCTTTATCCCCTCCTTCCCTAGGTCTCTCACTCCCTCCCTCCATGTTTACCTCTCCCTCCATCCCTTGTTACTCCTCCCTCTCTTTGTTATTTTCTCTCTCCTTTTTTCCATCCCTCCCCTCTCTAGGATTCCCCCTCCCTTTCTTCATCTCCCCTCTCTCTCCCCCTCCCTCCTTAAACCCCCATCTCACTTCTTCCTCCCCCTTGTAGGTCTCACCTCTCTTCCCCTCTATCTCCTCTTTCCCTAGGTCTCTCACTCCCTCCACATCTACCCCTTCTTCCATCTCTTCTTAATCCTCTCTTTGATGATGCATTCACATTGCAACTATGTGGATCACAACATTTGCACTCTAAAGGATGTGAAGAATGTTCACAATGATCTATGATGTTGATATTAGAGAATTTTCTATGGTGATCACATGGGACCAAACTTGTTTGTTCAGTTTCCAAAAAAACTTTCCTCTAAATAAACTTGGACTTAACTTTTCACATTCTTTAGAAATAAAATGAGATTCACACCTTTCAAGATCTTGCTCACGGTTTTCCAAACACCATAAACTAGGGAAACTATGAAGCTAAGGACAAACTGCATAATCATCAGAAAGCCTTCTCCCTTTATTTCTAATATCTACAATCAAGAAAGAAAAAATACCATCAATTTCATTATTAATAGCATTTAACCCACCCTTTACAGTCTGTAGGATACCTTGTAATCTTCTACTTCAAGCCAACCACTATGGAAAAGGCTTTGATTTTTAGGACTTCCAACATTTTTTTTATCCCTAAAAACCCATTATCATTTCCGTTGGTATTATAAGTGTCACTATAAAAACCAACTCTATTAATAGGAATGTCAACACACTCTTGCTCTAATTCAACTTTTGAGTTAAGATCTAGGCTAAATTTTTCTCCTTTTCTTTCCTTTCTCACTGAATTTAAGTTTGCTTCTTGTCGTTTGATAAGACATGCCTCACTCTGACAAGCTTCATTAGTACTTTCAATACTTGTACAAAGAGGAGCTTCAAAGGTAGTATTTAGAATTTTATTTTTCCCTATGAGGACCTAGGTATATTATTTTGTGAGCCCATAACCTCAAAACTAGAAAGATGATCTTGAAGCAATACCTTAGAATCAATGATAACATTATATATATCGTTTAACCTATCATTAGTTAGTTCTTCCATCTTGCAAGATTATGATGATATAGGTGGCACATGAGGAGCACTAGAAGCTACTTGTTCATGTCAGAGAAGGTTTACTCATGATTCAACCTTCATTAGGACTATCCCTATCCCCCTCTATTTATCTCACCCATCTCTCTCCCCATCTAGGAATAGGATATAGGGTGCATAGGATATAGGGTTTAGGGTTTAGGGTATCAATATAGGGTTTAGAGTATAGAATTGATGGTACAAGGTTTAGGGTACATAGAGTAGAGGGTTTAGGGTTTAGGGTATTGGTATAGGGTTTAGGGTACAAGATTGATGGTATAAGGGTATAGGGTATAGGGTTTAAGGTTTAGGGTATTGGTATAGGGTTTAGGGTACAAGATTGATGGTACAATTTTTAGGGTACATAGGGTATAGAGTTTGTGGTTTAGGGTTTAGGGTATAAGATTGTGGTATATGGTTTAGGGTGCATTATAAGGTATAGGTTTTACGGTTTAGGGTACAAGATTGATGGTACAAGGTTTAGGGTACATAGGGTATAGGGTTTAGGGTATCATACGATTTTTGGTTTAGGGTATTGGATTTATGGTTGAGGGTATAAAGTATAAGGTATAGGGTTGAGGGTTTAGCATATAGGGTTATAGGGGCAAGGGAATTAGTATACAGTTTAGGGTTTAGGGTATAGGGTGTACAGCTTAGGGTTAAGGGTACTGATTATAGGGTTGAGGTATAGGGTTTAGGGTATTCAGTATAGAGTTTAGGGTTTATGATTGAGGGTAAAGGGTTTACAAGGGTCTTTGTATGTGTGTGTCTCTCACTCATTCCCTTTCCTTATCTCTTTCTCTTTTCTCTTCTATCTCTCTCTCTTCTTTCTCAATTTGTTAAGGTTTGAAAAATCTCAATAAAGGCTATCTTGTGCTCGCCAAATTTGGCTAGCTCCAAATAGCCTGCACTAAAGATGGTAAAAATAGGTAGATGACCCCTGCTTCAGGCCCACATTCTCTATTTTTTTCTAGTTTCTACGCATTATCCAAAAAAAACACTTTTTCATGGTGTTGGCATCTTGCACAAGCATATTTTGCATATTCCATCACCTTTGCACCACTTTTGTGTTCGTTAGACAATGTAGAGGATGAAAGTTTGAAGTTTTTAGATCAAATTTGATTATATGAGGTAATATTTTCATGTTTATAAGATTCAAATGTTTATTATGAGTTTTTTTGTTTAGATTTTAGAAAATACATTCTTTTCATAATTTTTACTAATCATATTAGATTTACATTGAATTTGAAGGAAGTTGTGTAAAAAGCCAAAAAATTAGGAGTTTGAATACAAAAATAAAAGAACATGACATAATTTGCAAATTATAATATCAAATCTCAAATTCTAAGGTGCATTCTATTTGTTTTTATGCATTTTGTTCTTGTCACCTTCTCACATATTTCAATTGCATTGATTTTTCTCTTTTTGTATTTGTTTATTTTACTTTATGATTACCAATTTTGAATGATAATGAAATGGAATGTGAACATTTCTTAAATTTGGTCAACCTTTCTTAATGGTGAATACATGTAGAATTTATCATCATGCCAAGGAAATGACCAAAGACTTTAACACCAAATGAGTGTGAAGCCAAGAATGCAAAGAAAAGAGAAAGAATGAAGCAACTTCATGAAGGAAGGAAATTGAACACCATAGAAGAAGACATGCCTATTCAAGAAGAACATGAAATATACATGAAATGTAAGAGAGATGTGGAATTGGCATCACATAGGCAATAGGTGTAAAACCTTCAAGCAATGATTTGGGTCTCTTAATTTATTATACTTAATTAAGCTTCTAATTTGTCAAATTATGCATTCCAAAACCTTATATTCTTGTTTTCCAAAAGGAGAACCAACATTAAATAAATGCAATCAATAATTAAATCACCATGGAAAATGTGTGTCTTGAACTTATATGCAAGGACCCATTCAGCCAATGGGTCCCCTTCAAGTGCCAAGAACCCTTTTAAAATATGTTTTTGACAGCATTTTAATGATTCAAATTCAACTTGCAATTGTCGGCTTTTGGAATCTAATTTTTGAGAAATTAGATAAACACTTATAAATACATAGTCTTTTTATCATTTGAAAGGGAAAATACATTATCAAGACTTCATGAGAGCAAATATCATTGTCAATAGCATTCAGGAGAAAATTTATCAGTCATTTTTTGTAGCAATCAAGATCCTAACATCATGTTCAAGTTTACGTGTGTTCATGTCATCTTGTGAAGGCTAATATGCATTATTGATCCTAAGGCATCCAAGCATTTCAAGTATCCAAATCAATCAAAAAAAGAAAGATCAAGTTCCTTTGGAGAAATATGTTTGACTTCACTCCTTCAAGGAATCCATTTAAGGGTGGTAGTTGTAGCAAGCATTGTTCATTCATTGTTTCCTTCCTTTTCCAGTATCTTTCTATCAAGGTTTAAAATTACCAAATTGGGGTTTGACTAAGGTAAATCCCCATACAAACAAACAAAACAATTTTTCCTTTCTTGTGTACATGCAGATTACAAGTTGATGAAGAATTGAAGAGATCTTAAAGGAGCAATTTTTCATTGATGCACAAGTTGTCATCATTGTTGTTAAGTCACAAAAACTAAGTTGCACAAAATTTATTTTCGTCACTTTGAAAATAGGACATGTGTCAAAAAAAAGACAAGATCCAGCATCAACGGGTTGTCAAAAGTTATTTTGGAAGCCTTGCACTACAACAAATCCCTGTGATTAGCTCCCTTTTTTGCTTCCACCCACTGTTTTAATGTATTTTTCTCCAATTTTTTGAAAAAGTCGGCACTATTTTTGGCTATTTTTTGTGCCAATCGGAACAAGTAGGCACTAAATTAGGCACAAATTAGTGCCCATATTAGTGCCTAAATTAATTCCTAGTTTAGCACCTAGATTAGCGCCTAAATTAACGCCCAGATTAGTGCCCATATTAGCGCCTAAATTAGCCTAAATTAGTGCCCAAGTTAGTGCCCATATTAGCACCTAATGTAGTGCCTAATTTAGCGCCTAATTTAGCACCTACTTTAGAGCCTGTTTTAGCGCCTAATTGTTCTAATCTAGCAGGGATTAAGGGTTAAGGGATTAGGGGTGTTAGAACAAAAAATCCTTCTCCAATATTCATTGGCCTTCAATTGTTTGCCTACATTTCACTTGCATCAAAAGATCTACTCCCTTTGATTTTTCATTGTATTTAACATGAAATGCAACAATTTGTGTTACAAGATCCATACTGTCACGAACATTCCCTTTGTATATACCAATATATTCCTCTAGATAATCATAAACAAAGCAAATTTCACCTTTACCACAATACTTTGTGTAGATTAAGGGTTGAGGGTTGAGGGATTAAGGATTGAGGGTTGACAATTGAGGGTTGAGGGCGGTTTAATGTATAGGGTAGAGGGTAGAGGATAGAGGGTAGAGGGTGTAATGGTTTAGTGTTTAAGGGTTGAGGGTTTAAGCTTGAGGGTAGATGGTTGAGGGTATATGGTTCAAGGATTAGGGTTGAGGGTCCAATGTATAGGGTAGAGGGTATAGGGTTTGAGGGATTAGGGTTTAAGGGATGTTTAGGGTTGAGGGTAGAGGGTAGAGGTTAGATGGTTTAAGGGTTGATGGTTGAGAGTTTACTTGGGTTTAAGGGTTTAAGGGTTGAGAGATTAGGTTTGAGGGTTGAGGGTATTGGGTTGAGGGTAGAGGGTAGAGGGTTTAACGATAGAGGATTGAGAATTGAGGGTTAATTATGGTTGAGTGTTTAAGGGTTTAAGGGTTGAGCGTATAGGGTTGAGGGATTATGGTAGAGAGGGAGCGAGGGAGGGAGGGAGAGATGGAGAGAGAAGTAGGATACAAAGGAGAGAAGAGGAGGGAGGTACATAGATATATGAGGGTTGAGGATCTAATGTATAGGGTAGAGGGTTGAGAATTGAGGGTATAGGGTTGAGAACCTATAGGGTTTATGGTTTAGGGTATTGGTTTGAGGGTATAGGGTCGAGGGATTAGGGTTGAGGGTAGAGGGTAGAAGGTTTAAGGTCGGTTTAGGGTTTAAGGGTTTAGGGTTGAGGGTTAAGGGTTGAGGGTAGAGGGTTTAGGGTATAGCTAGGTTTGAGGGTATATGGTTGAAGGATTAGGATTGAGGTTCCAATGTAGAGGGCAAAGGGTATAGGGGTTAAGGGTTGAGGGTTGATGGATTAAGGATTGAGGGTTGAGAATTAAGGGTTGATGGTTTAATGTATAAGGTAGAGGGTAGAAGGTAGAGGGTTTAAGGGTTGAGGGTTGAGTGTTTAAGGTTGAGGATAGAGGGTTGAGGGTATATGGCTGAGGGGTTAGGGTTGAGGGTCCAATGTATAGGGTAGAGGGTATAAGGGTTGAGGGATTAAGGGTTGAGGGTTGAAGGATTAGGGTAGAGAGTTTACTATGGTTTAAGGGTTTAAGGGTTTAAGGGTTGAGGGATTAGGGTTGAGCATGTTGAAAATGGAGGTAATTATGTAGCTTTAAAACTTGTAAAACTATTATACTGTAGATCTAATTAAGTGTTTTTTGTTACAAATTCTTTGTGGTTGATTATCTATTTAGATTCATTTTACCATTTGTAGAAATAGACAGAAGATTGTAGAATAAGACCAAAACATAGAAGTGGCACAGCATATACCATGGAAAAACCCTTTCGAGAAAAAAGTCCACCACCAAAATCAATAGTGCTTGTATTATTTAACCTTAGACCAAGATTACAATAATTCTTTATCAATCCTTGCTTGAGATGCTTCTTTTGCCTTCAACAATTCTTCTTCACAACCTGCAATAAAATCTAATAGAACTCTCTTCAACTTGCTGCAATTTATAAACAATAATGAGCCTTGTAAACTCCAAAGAGTTTACAATTACAAAGCACAAAGCTTATCTCACAAAACCTATGCCTATTCTTTGCAAGTAGATTTCTTTCGTGAAAAAAAATTTCAAACCAAGTCCTTCATCAATTTGGGCGTCCCAAACTAAAGTCATAACTCAACGTTGAATATCTTGTAAGCTTCTCCTCAAAGTTGGTGCTCAAGAATGGGCCCACTTAACTCAGCCTTATAAAATATCTTCTCATGCAAAATTGTTAACTCCAAGATGCCAACTTGGGTGCCCAAGGTGGGTCCAAGTCAATCTCTTCTAATTGAAACATATCTCTCCATCAATTCATGCAAATAGGATGCATGATTGATCATCCCCATTTAACTGAATGTATCACCTATTATATGTACAACTCAAGTCATTAGTCATGCATTCTGAGTCAACTAAAGTCAACTAGCATTCAATTGAAACTAACTACATGCAACTGAAGATAATTGAACCATAACTAAACTGAATTGAACTAAACTAAACTGATACTGAACTGAATTGAACTCCATGCATGTAAACATCAATTCCTAACTTCTAGGATCTTTACATGCATTACTAAAGTGTTATCTTTCTCCAAACAGTTAACTTCACTCAAGGTGAGTTCCACCTTCCATGTGGGTGCCCCATGTGCTCCTATTTTGTAGGAACTCTTCTTGGATGCCCTCACATGTTCCTATCATTTAGAATAAATTACAAATGTCAATTAACATGTTCATTTCATTCGAATTTAATCTCTTTCTAATCCTAGTGTTGGGGAACACTTTCCAAGGACTTAGGAGATACATGAAATATGTTTAGGATTGCAATTAAATGGCATCCTATTCCCAACATTCTCCCACTTGACATTATACATTGCAATTATTCTAAACAAGGAATCATTATTATAAATCAAGTACAAGACTTAAGTACAATGGCCTTCTTGCACCAACTAATCAATCCATGCCAACTTCAAATGCAACCTGCATAATCATGAAGCTCTAAGAAAATGATTAATACTCAAAACCAAGAGAACTTATCTATAGGAATTGGTTTCGTAAGATAATCTACAACATTAATCAAAGTGTCAATTTTTTCAATTAATACCTTCCCACTCTCAACCATTTCTCACACAAAGTGATACTGAACATCAACATGCTTAGTGCGAGCATGATACATAGGATTTTTGGCTAAACAAATAGCACTTTGACTATCACATTCAAGTTTAACTTACTTGCAATTAAAAATAATACCTTTCCCAAGTCTCTATAACAAAACTGCCTCTTTGGAGGCATGTGAAATTGCCGAGTGTGTTGAACTCACATCCAACCAAGGTGTAGGCTTCTTGGTATTTACTATTGAAAAAAAAATTCTTACAAGTAACCATTCCAACATATATCTCTTACCATAAGAGAACTCAAGCCTCACCTATTTCTCCACGTATCCATGAGGACCTATAACCAACCAATCCATGCCAAACTCCAAATACAACATAGCACCATCATGAAGTAATCAAGAAAATGATAGATGTACCCAATACCAAGAGAACCACACAAGATCAATGTAAAAGCTCCAATCATGAATCAGGAACATAAACATGACAACATGATCTAACACCTCCTCATAGGAGATAACATACAATAATGCATACATCCTGGTCTCAAGAGAACGAGTACCATGCCAAAACTCTAACACGTGATAAAGAGTAAACCATGAAATAATAGCATAACACCCTAAACCAAGAATCAACATATGTAATCAATATGAATCAAACCATCCCCTGTCAATGAAACCAAATATGCTAATGAACCATCACTGCATAAAAGTAGAATCCAATAGTCCATCCATGACACCAAAAATCATTGTAGAAGACCATCCACCATCAAATGATGAATTCACATCATTGCCAACAACTCCCACTAAATTGTGATACCGAGTCACACATGGCATCGTGACTACCATCCTCTCCATGAAGATCATCCAAGTCTACACACACAACTGAAATGTCAGTAACAAAACAAGTAGAACCAAAATCTCGAAGCCAAGAAGATACCTACAACCGCCAAGCCATCATAAACATATCCATCACCACCAAAACCATCATTGTCAAAAGCTCCCACTGAAAAGTGTAATCAAGCTATCCATGACATCATGATAACAATATCCTCATGAAGATCAATCAAAGGCCCTCACACAATCAAAGAACTCAAATATAAAAATAGCTCCCAAAAGGAAAAGTAAAACCATAATCCTCATATCACAAAGATACACCGCCACAACCATAATCAAGAACCAATCCAACACCACCAACAATGCACCTGCATAAACCATCATGACATGCCAAAGTATCTAAAGCACAAGAAACATCCATGACACCATAATCACCACCAAATGTACCAATAACTCAACCCAGTCGTGTCCTCATATTTGCATAAATAGTCAACTGAATAGTTCTCATCATGACTGTACTTGGTAATACCATCTCACCTCCTCAACATGAAAACAAAACCAACAAACTAAGTGACTAAACCAAGCCACCAAAATTGAACATGCATCAACACTTAAATATATATGGGCATAGACAACCCATGTCCAAGTCATAAATGCAACATGTAAGTATGGACCGCCTACAACATTGCACAACTTGTAGATACAACAATGCAACATACAAATCCAACCATATTCTGATAACCATGTCAAATGAGAGAATAATCTGAGATGTACAATTGAGCATACAATGAATCCAACATCAAATCTCCAAGATTCAATCATCCATAAACTCATAATATCACCATAGTCAAAGAAACCCACAAATAGATCAAATACGGAAAACAGAAAATAAACCATTCCAAAATAACTCCAAACCTAATCCACTGTGTAGTGCTCTGAACAAGCTTTCTGTTGACTATTTGAAGTCCAAAATCTGACTTCGTATGCACCCGATATCACCTCTCGAAGCTCAAAATGAGCACCTGAATTTCAGCTAGAAAAACACTATCAAAACTATAAAATATCAGTAATCATTGTCACCATAGCATAGAGCACTGAGTCATCTTTTCAATGAGTCCAAGAAGTCAAAAAATGGAGCACTTGGGAAAAAGTTATGCCCCTCGAAAGAAAAAATCTAGTTTGCTCCTAAGGAAAAAAAATTAGCCACCCTTGGTGGTTGGGTGACGGCCCCACCCAGGCAGCGCCACCCACCTGGTGGTTGACCCGAAAAATTTATGTATTTCAATTAAATTCCCATACATCAAAATTTCATCGGCTCCTTTTATTCAGGGCGGATTTAATTAAATGAATGGCAATTTTTTTTTTTAATTTTAAAAGTTTTTTATTTAAAAAACTCCCCATAGGGGATGGCGGTAGGTGGTGGGCTTTGGGCCTCACTGACAGACTTGTTAGATGATACTACGCTGGCAAGGTCAGACGATACCGACGAACAGGGTTGTCGACCCTGCCATACAGAGTACAGCGGCAGGGGGGTCTGACCCCCCAAAGCTTAAAAAAAAAAATTAATTCAAAACTTCTATCGGCCCCCCAAGAAAATGATTTTTATTTTTTTAATATTTTCTGAAGATCTGTACAACCCGCAAATAGAGCCTTTTACAAAAAAAAAATCATTTTTTTCCAGTAACCAAAATAGGGAAAATTATATATCAAAATTCATCTCTCGGCCAACCTGATCCAACCATAAGGTCTATTTTGTCCCAGGAGTTCATCTGTAAATTTTCTCCCACAAAACCCTCAGTTGAATGCATAGCCAAAAAACTCTTTTCACCCAAAATTTCTCACACCTGAAATCTGCAAACAACCCATCAAAACAGCAAACCCAAAACCCTCAGATCTACAATAAAAAACCTGGAAAGCCCTCAAATCTTTCCATGTCTTTCATTCTCACATGCAATGCATAGATTCAAACTTAAACAATATTTTTCTCAACCAAGGTTTATTCCACAACCATTGCTCTGATACCACTTGTTGGAAACTTGTGGCCATTTAAAGACAATTTCCACATAACCCAAAAGAGAAATTTATGCAACTAAGTATTTAGAATCCACATGCAAGAGAATAGGAAACATACCCATGAAAATATGATACAAGATATACCCTGGGAAAACCCTCAAGAGGGAAAAACCCCAGCCTCCAAAAACATCCATCTCTCATGTATTATTCAACAATAAAGATTATAATACATCTTCAGAGTCTCCATGAGCACCATTGAAGCAACAAACCCTCTCCAAGCAATCCATGTGAATGAGCATGCAACCACACATCATGTACCATGCTTCAAACCCTCGCAAATGTTAACCAGAGCTTACATGCAAACTTTCCTCAACCTAAACAACTACCCGTGTGGCTGCTTTTATAGAAACAAGCTCCCACAAAACCACCAAGTGGTATTACACAAAACCAACCATGAGATTAAAAAACCATGTCCCCATATTTAATATTGGGTACTTTATTTATTTATTTATTTTCCCCAATATTAAATAATTACATTTTTAGCAACTTAACTTATGTCCCAATGTTGCATGCAACATAAAGTGGCCCCAAGAATAATTACATTAAATATATTATGCAAGGTGTAAAACACCTTTTCCTAACAATAGGGTTGATTGTTTAGGGTATTGGGTTGAGGGTATAGTGTCAAGGTATAAGGGTTGAGGGTAGAGGGTAGAAGGTTTAAGGCCAGTTTAGGGTTGAGGGTTAAGAGTTGAGGGTAGAGGGTTTAGGGTATAGCTACATTTGAGGGTATATGGTTGAAGGATTAGGGTTGAGGTTCCAATGTAGAGGGTAGAGGGTTTAATGGTTGAGGGTTGATGGTTTAAGGATGAGGGTAGAGGGTTGAGGGTCCAATATATAGGGTAGAGGGTATAGGGGTTGAGGGATTAGGGTTGAAGGTCCAATGTATAGGGTAGAGGGTATAGGGGTTGAGGGTTGAGGGTTGGGGGATTAAGGTAGAGAATTTACTTGGGTTTAAGGGTTTAAGGGTTGAGGGATTAGGGTCGAGGGTAGAGGGTATTGGGTTGAGGGTAGAGGGTAGAGGGTTTAAGGGTTGATGGTTGAGGTTTTAGGGTTGAGTGTACTTTAAGGGTTTAAGGGTTGATGGTATAGGGTTGAGGGATTAGGGTAGTTGAGAGGGAGGGATGGAGGGAGAAGTGAGATAGAGAGGAGAGAAGAGGAGGGAGGGACTGAGATATATGAGGGTTGAGGATCCAATGTAAAAGGCCTATAGCTTGTTGCTTCCTATATAAATAGGAAACCAAGGCCTAGTTTTAAATCATCATCATCATATATCATTTCCATCCCCACTAGTATAAGTAGATAGGTTTCATATTCCACTTATCCACCTTCACATTTTATTATCAGAGATTCTCCATGACTATTTTATCATTTTGTATTTTTCTTATGTCTTCCATACTTATTTCTTCTTATATTTGAATGAATATCAGTTATTGAGCCTCAATATTGTGCTTATGTGAATGAATATGTTGATACAGTAAAGCATTTACCGTGGATGTTTTCAGTTACATGTTCAAAATTATGTTCAACATAAAAATGGAAAGTATTTAAAAATAATAAAGTTAACAAAGTTGCTTATTTAAATAATTGTGAGTTGTGTGCATTAATATTTTATTAACTTTTGTGTCTTCACGAACATATGTTGATACAAAATGAATGGAAGAAGCATCCAAGTAATCCTATTTTTTTCTGCCAACAATTTATACCAAAGATTGAAGAATTTAAGGGTATTGCAATAGGTAATTTGTATCGACACAAATAATATTACTGAAGCATTTCAAAGTTAAGGCCATAAGAATCATCCTTTTGCAAACATGGATTGTGTTAGGGCTAAAAAATCCTACCTCAATATCCACCAATCTTCATTTTCATCCACATTCCACCCACATCAAAATATCTATTGCCTCTAATTTTATGATTGATTTGAAATGCAAAAATTTGTGTGACACGATCCATT
>VDFB02049217.1:101925927-101937174 GCA_007258455.2 Sequoia sempervirens | reverse complement strand
TATTTTGCTTAGTATCCACTAATGAATTTTCAAATACATACCTTAATCTTGGATCATAATGTATGACAAATATTTATTTTGGGTCCAAAATATTTTCTTAGAAAAATACCTGCACATGAACGACATACAATAAACATGTGTATATATTCACAATAAACTATGAATTAATAGATTAATGATCACTATAGCTTCTTCTTTGAGTTAAAGAAATAGTTGCTCACAATGAATTGGTAGAACATAAGGCTCCTTATCCTCTGGTAGGAACCATGAGGAATCTATAGAAAACAATCCACTATGGGTATCATGTCTTCGTGTCCTCTCAAATGCTTCATACCATCTAAACTTAAAAATACAACATTTAAAAGAGCGGTAATCCAACTCAATAATTTTCCCAACATATTGTAGATTCCCTTCAATTATATTCTTATCTTTTGAGCTTGATCGACTGGATTGCTTGAAGTCAACCATGATGCCACAATCGAAGGATCGTCTCTTTACATCCACACTTTCTACACAATAATTTTGACCATATGCCCACATTGTTGGATATTTCCTCGCCTGTGAAAGACCATTTATTTCAATGAAAACAAATATAATGACAAATATTAAAATATTTAACAAAGTCAAAACTGTAAGGAAACAACATTTTGTAAAATTCCAATTGTACCTTTCTTTCACATCCTCTAGACATGTTGATTTCATCTTCTATTATGTTTGAATCTATACTTGCATCTTCTATTTGATTTTGAATTTGTTGATATTCCATTCACAAGGTGTGCAATATTTTCCCCATTCCCCATTAGATTGGTGGGAAGTGGAGTATTCCTTGGGTTCGATCTCTTAAACTGTCTCCTTGCTTCTAATACTTCTCTCTTTTTATCATACAAATCAATCCATGTTTTCATAAAGTCCATGTGGTACGGAATGAACTTGTCGAGTATAGCACTTTCATCTACACCTATTACATGTCAACATGTTTATTTCAAACTCCAAATGTCATGTTGTTAGTTTGACAAATAAATTACAGAGTAAATTAATGATTGCAAGAAAAAAAAACACACCGATCATGAATTTACTTACTAATTTCTACTTGAACACCATTAGATTGTGGTTTTTCTCCATCAATAATATCTAATGCTTGTTCTTCATCCCAGAAGCGTGGACCATCTTAAAAATCCTTACGAAGGAATTCACATAGGAAGAAAAATGCTTCATTCAATACATACCCTTCAACCATGCAACCCTCTGGATGTGTCTTTTGTCGGACATATCCTTTTAGAGTTTTCATCTACCTCTCAAAGAAAAACATCCACCTCATTGATACGACACCTACCAATTCAATGCCATCGACTATGTGTATAAGTAAATGGACTTGTAGGTCCATGAAAGTTGTAGGGAGCTCCTTCTCAATTACACATACAATTTCCTTCTTCCATTTTGGCACTTCACATTTGTGGATCTCCTTGGAGGTTAGCCACCTAATATAAGAATGGTAAATTAGTATGAACCTTTAGTCAAATATTAAAATGCACTATAATATCTCTATGTCTCTCACACATGAACATTTCATATAACCACATACCTTGTAAATGTTAACAATCAACTTATTCCATTTCTTAAGTCAACTGTAAGACAAGAATCCCCCTAATTGCCAATGGCGTGATATGCTATCAAACACATTTATGAAAAGGTCATTAGTAATTTTTTCTTACACAATAAAATATCAAAATATATTTAGTACTTAATCAATGCTACCAGTAAATGTTAAATGATAATATATAATACCTTCATAAAATTATGAAAATCATGTGTTTTAAATCTTGTGATATGTCCATCAATTGTAAAAGCTTTAGCCAATGATGACCCATAGCCAGTAGGTGTCCTTATTGAACAGATGGCATTTTTAGTTGGTCTCTTTTTTTCAAAATCCATGGAGCTTCTGCATATGTTTCATTTTCCCTGTTGGCCACAAATGTTTTCTATCAAATTTGGTACGTGAAAGAGCAATATCTCTCCTCGAAGACAAGGTGTCCTTCTCTTTGCTTGATATATGTCGAAATATAGAATCTAGGAAATTTTTGAAGATGTGCATATGATCTAATAGGTGAGATATTAATAGATCCTTCCAATAAGGGAGCTCATAAAATATGGATTTCCTTTTCATTCCTTTTGGAATATTAACTACAACTTGTTTTGGTTCTTCAATTGAATCACTCCAATCAAAAAAATCCTCCCAAGCTTTCAATTCAGCATCTTCATACTTCTTAAGCCAATCACCTGGACCCATAATCATGGGAGGGCCTCTATTTTCAATTTTTCCATAAAATTGACTCTTTAGGCAATTTCTAAACTTATGATCTAGTGGTAGAAAAACTTTTTTGTTTGCATAAATAAATTTATGTAGATCTTTAGAATACCACCCTTGAAATTGTTCTGCACATCTTGGACATGCAAATATCCCCTTTGTTTGAAGCCCTGCAATTCAATAAGTAATGTCAATAACATCAAAAAAATACTATAAAACCAAGTATAAAAGTTGGAATGAAAATAAATTATGAGTGTAAACACGTAAATATTTTATCTTACCAGAATAAACACCAAGTCCTAGGAAATCATGAATAGTCCAACATAGCACACCATACACCATGAAGGACCTATTTGATGGAGGACATGATATGTCATACATTCTTATGCCTTTCCATAGTAGTTGCATATCATCAATAAAAGGTGCAAGATAAACATCCATGTTTTTAACTTGATGTTTTCTTGGAACAATGAGAGTCAGCATAAGCTGATCCTTTCTAACACTCATCCATGGGGAATATTGTATACTATCAATTCAATTGGCCAAACACTATAATTTGAGCTCAGGAAAGACAATGGGCACACTCCATCAATTGCAAGACCAAACCTGATAATACAGGGTTCATCTTTGAATTTTCTTGGTCATTTTTCCTCTATGTGTTGCATTGCTTTGGAGTCGGCCAGAATTCGCATGAATCCATCTTTACTCCTATTCTTTGCATGCCAATCTGTCAATTGTGCAAGTGACTTGTAACAAAACATTCGTTGAAGTCTAGGTATAATTGGCATGTGACGTAAAACCTTCTTTGGAACTGTAGGACCTTGTACATTTGTATGATATCTCTTCTCTTTGCATTAGGGTATTCTACCTTGTTTTGATATTCATCTCTGTATAAAATGCAATCATTTATACATGAATGAATTTGCTTATATTCAATCCCCAACTCAACCAACAACAGACACGCCTCTCTACAAGTTGATGGAAACACATTCTCTTTAGGGAATATTTTAGTTTTTAGTGCCCTATAAGATTGCCAAAGATTAAATCAATTGAATGTTTGACTTATGATGAACATGTTTGATATGTCAATCTATACTAGGACTGTTTTGTATACAATATATGGTTTTAAAATCTCCTTAAAAAAATAAACTAAGTTGATGTATGTTTACAAATTATGTACACCAATTGACAATGCAAAGTAAGAAATATATTTCAACTCACTTCAGTAGGGTAGTGAATCCTTTGTCTAGCCAACCAAATAGTGACTTAATTTCTAATAATATTAATGTGCATGCAAGTTTGAGTTCTACACACAGTTTGGAACATAAGGTGTCTTCGTTGCTTGTGATGGAGTCTTCAGTTTTATCATCAACTTATTCGTTGGGTGGTAATTCTGTCGCCATTATTGTAAACCAGTCATTATTTTTCAAAATTGACATCCGAGAAACTTGCAAATTTCTTAATTCTTCATACTTCATTTCACTATCATCATCATGTCAACAAGGCTAGGTGGCATATAAATATTCAATATATGTGGATCTCATCAGCTCTTCAAATTTCTCAACTAGTAGTATTCTCTTCAATGTTTCTCTTTTCACCCTGGTATTGTTTAAAGGATGGTTTGGATCATCTCGTCCAAATCTTAAAAACCCAATTGGATTTTGGGTATTAGCATGTGTTTCATCAACATCTTCTACCTATCAAAAAATGCAAGCATTATTTAATGTTTGGAAACAATTGGATAAATCATAAATGTATCAATTTCAAAGAAATATAATCAAATATGGCTTAAAAAATATAAATATAAATTGTATGAACATATATACATCAATTGAGTAATGGAACATTATTTTATAGAAAACCTTTTTTATACAATAATTTAAATAAAACACAATTTTGACATCATAGTTTATAAAACATCAGTCCACACTCATTTATTATTCTTTGGTTTTCTACCCTTAAGAACATCCTTAGGGAGACCTTGTTCTTCCCTTTTCTTTTGTGCAGAAGTGTGTTTTAAGAAGGGGTGATCAATCAATAACTCATCCCCAATGGTAAGGTCCATAATATCCTCAACCATTATCAATCTATCAACCTCTCTTTCCATATCTCCATCTTTATCATTTATAACCTCAAAAAATTGACACTTCGGTCTTACAATAGGGTCCCTTCCCTTACTACTATTTATAAATCCTACAATATTTTTGTGTGTATGCACATCCATCTATATACATAAGATGGCCTCTATTCATTTCTTTTCCACTTTCCAATTGGAGAAAATGTGTAAACATATTCAAATTTAGACCATATGCTGACATGTTAGGCTTATATTCTACTAGCCTTCTCCATTCACCACTATAATATGATGGGCCATAATATGGCATTAATCTCCTAGTGGTTTGTTCTAAATTGTTTCAATTGTTTCTATGTTTAGATCCCACATGTACATTTTGGACAATAAAGAGGCCTAGATTCACTCCATGAATATTGGAGGGTTGTATCATGTAGTTGTATCCCCAAAATTGAAACACCTCGTACACTCTAGGCAGTTATTGATCACTAGGCTAAGAAAATATAGACAATGATCAAATGTCTCTTTGTAAATTGATCTCAAACTTAGGGGAAAGTTATCATCTCCATCACATTCATTCTCATAGGATATGTAGTCCACCTTCCCCTTCTCTTTAAGCAAATTATGCATCTTTAAACCGATTCTTGTTCTATTACTTGTTTTCATCAATTCCTCATCTTTTGAGCTAGTATATTGGCACATATTTTTGTTATATGTATCATCGAATAAATGATCATTTCCCTCTAGGCTAGAAGTCAGTGATCCAGGAAACTTTAAACCAAGAACTTTATCCTGCAAGTATCCATTAAGAAAAAAAATAGTTATTTAAATAATATAAAACAATGTTTAAACGAAGTATACATGTTATTTATATCAAATTGGAAAATTCCTTACCACAATTCCTATTGGATTTGAATTGATTGTAGGAGGAATACTACCGACTGGAATCTCATCATATATGTAATGTATTTTTACAATCACTCATTTGAATTGTTTCTTTCCACTACATATAGAACATCCACAAACAACATTTTTTTCAAAGTATTCATCCCATGTACTATAGTCTTGACCAACCTCTTGTTTAGTGCAATCATTTTTTGTGTCTGCAGGATCCATTGTCATATCCTCTTCCACCCACTATCCTCTACATGATTTAATAGTTTTAGTTCCACGTCCACATACATATCTTCTTCTTTTGCTAGTTGAACGCTCAGGCTCTCCATTTTCTCTAATCTCCATCTAAAATAATCAGTAACATGCATTAATTTATGTCAAGATTGGGTAATACATTATAAATTTCAATAATACTATGAAAAAAGATGGATGTATCACAAAATTCCATCAGATCATTTTTTCCTAAGTCAAAATTTGAGTACCTAATGTCCCACTTCATCTGTTGTGTCCTCATTTGATATGACATGATCTGTTGCCATGGCCTCATCTGACCCCTATAATACACAACATAGTAAATATTGTTTAGTACAACAATTATATCATTTCAACGAATATGCTATCCAACACAAAACCTCACTTTAGCCATATATTTGACATATTGATATCATGTTTTGGCCATCCTAATTTTCAAACTTTTTCCTTGATAATAGAATCACATTTAAACACCATTCCTATGCATTTTCAACCAATAAGTTTGATCTCAGAGGCGTCATGGACAAAAAAATGACTTTATCTCCTCTATGTTGTAGCATTTGTGAATTCATAAACCTACACGTAGAACTAAACCTTAACCATAGATCTAATCTTCACTAAATTGGATGTCTATAATTTATTATCTTGATGTTTACAACCTATGTCTAAGATGGGTCATGTTGATAGACATTATTGAGGTTTTTTTAGGCTAGGATATTTCTCCTTTAGTTAAACTCCTATTACTAATTTAATGATACAAATAAATGATTGAAGACAATAGGGAAGCATGCAATACTCATAGGATGTTGATGTAATGTCAATGTCACATGATAATGATTTAGTTCTCATAGATGATTTTTCATAATTCCCCAATAAGCCCTATATCTAAGATGATAGTAATGAATTAGGGTTTGCACTTTTATACAAATCTGTAACATGCAATTTGAAATATTTCACACTTTAAATGACTCTTCTAGTTGTATAGGGTGAACATGGGCCCATTTAAATTTAAATTTAGGGGTCTTTTATGAGTTCACAAATCTAACCTCTATTAGTTTTGCACCCACGAAATTGACATGGGATAAGGAATATATAAAATAGGGTATCATGATTGCTCCCTTGGAACATATGAAGATGAAGTCAATTTAGGATCAATTTATTTATCAACTTCCAAGAAAAATACATCATTTTGCAATGCTAGGCACTAAATTAGGTGTACTTTGCACCGCCTTTTGCACCCCAAATAGATTACATTTAGGGCTAAAATTCGGTGCTAAATTCAACATTAACTACGCCAACTATAGTGCCAACTAATGAATCAAAAACAAAAAATAAAAACTTCCTGCATGAAGGAAGAGATGAGAGGAGAAAAAAATTGCACGAAGGAAGAGAGGAGAAAAAAGGGGAAAACGTCACGCGAAGGAAGAGAGGAGGGCACTCTCTGAGGGATTGGTTGCGAGCAAGTAGATGAGAAATTTGATTTAGTTTGCGACACCATAGGTAAGGTTATAATTTTTTTTTTTCATTCCCACAAATATTTTTGTTTGGATTAAATGGAGAGGATTGTGAAGAAAGGGTTGTGAATATTGTTTTGTTTACAGGTGAATCATTCAAGTCTCATGTGGTTGCAAAGGAGGAGGGTAAAATTGTAGACATTTCATTATTTCCTCTACATCCGAAAGCAATGAATGTGTTTTTGAAACCCCAATGCCCCAGTTTGCTTATCATTCCCATCCCAAGCTTTCAAATTTTGGTTTGATTTCTCGGACCTTCCTTCCATACCTTTCTCTGGAGACAACTTTCTTGATTCCTTCCTAAAAAAGTAGTCGAGTGCTTTCAATACAAGTCATTAAACTACATCCACCCCACTACAACCAGGTCTCGTGGGAATAGAGGTAGGTCAAGAAAACACAAGGAGATAAGGCTTTTGAGATGATGGTGAGCAAACTAAAATTAGGCCCAAAAATATAGATTCCCTCCCAAGGAAGCAATTGATTCATAGGCATTTAAATTCAGAAAGAGAGTCATTCAAGGTAAAGCTTGCTCATTAATCACCTTTTTCTTTTAAATCTCTCGTTTCTTTTAATTTCTTTGATTGGTGGCTTTTTTTCATACCACAAAACAAAACTTTCATACCACAAACTGGACGAAAACTTTCATACCTGACAGTGTGTACTTCGTTTGCCTCCACAAACTGGACAAAAATCATTTGCCCTAGGTCACCTCAAAATGTCAAGTAATAGAGGGAAGGGAGAAAAGGGAGCAAACTCTAGCCACAATGAGGTAATTCACTGTCAATTTCTAGATTTGTAAATGTTTCCATTGTTTCTTTGATTTTTAGTTTTTAGTTTTTTATTTCTAAATTTAAAAGAAAAAATTATTATATATATATAGGGACATGAGATTGACAAAGATAAAGAGGCATTGGCTTCCATATTGGGGGTAGAGGAAATGAACAAATTAGATGGTGTGGACTTGACAGTGCTTGTCAGATACATAGAAAAACGATCTAGTAAAGCCCCTGAAACATTGCAACCAAATCAATCATGTCAACAGGAATCAATTGATTCCCCAACCAGTCTTGGATCGAGCAATAGATCCAGGAGGAAATCAATAACAATAAACTCTAAGAATGTTAAATAGGGAGCAGAGACTTCCAATGTCCCAGCCACTCCTAGGACATAGACTTCTTCAACCACGCCATGCTTTGCATCTTGCATTGGTAGCTATGATACCAAGATAGAATACGATGTGGTTTCAGGGGAAGTCTGAATGACAGATGCTAGAAAAATGTTTGTGAATAGGTTGAAGGAATCATGCCTTCAATGGTTCAAAGACCATCTACATTTTTCATTCTCAAAGATACCCATGCACCTGCAAAAAGCAGTTATCCATGACATGGAGACTGAATTTGGCACAGGTTGTTCTAGGAAGAAGATAAAGCTACGAATGTCTGAAAACTGCAAGAGATTTCAATGCAACCAAACAAAGAAGATAAAAAGACTCCCTCCCAAGCTAAGGCTCAAAAAAAGGCCAATTGATGTAAGTGTGAAAATATGGAAAGAGCTTATAAAATAATATGCAATTTTGATGCAGATGGTGAGAATATGCAGTGTTGAATTTCTCATAAGATTATATCAAATTTATTAAAAAAAAAAAGAATTATTTATGCATAATTTAATTAGTATATGTTTCAGGACAAGGCCTCCTAGGATAGGATTCAAAAAATTCATGCCACACATCACAGTGGCCAGAAAGGTTTACAAGCCTTGATATGTAAATTTGTAAGTATATTTAATATGTTAAATGATATTTTTTTAATTTCCTAGGAAAAAGTAAATGATTGCATATTAATTAACGCTAGTCCATATGCCATGTTTTGACGGAGAGAAATATGAGTGACATCAAAAGCAATTTGAAAGGAAAAGTTACAAAGCAAAAAGTGGACCAATTTTGTAATCTGGATGGAGAACGAGGTATCAATAGTTTACTTTCAATAACTTAGTTGGATATTGTTGTGTTAATTTGTCAATTTGCATTTCTTGTGTTGAGTTGTTTATTGATGTGTAGGATGAGTTCTAAAGTGCTTCTCTGTTGGCCCTAGATCCCACTCAATTTTCCAATTATTTAATGTTGAGGAAAAAAATATCGTTTTCCTTAAAGGGCAATGGGTGACATTCATGCCTTATTTTCATCACATCTTTTAATTAATGACCATGGTCTTTTAATATCTCTTAAGTGTCCTCGTTTAAGTTATGAGTTGTATCATTTGAGTGACTTAGTCCCATGTTGATTTGATTTATCTTCTTTTCTCTCAAACATGGTATCTCAAGGAGTGCTTCCTTGGCATCTCAAGGAGTGCTTCCTTGAATTCATGTTGCCATTCTACTAAGTTATCCACATTCATCTTTGTCATCCTTCCTCACAATGTTTCCATTCTTTTAACATGTAAGAATGTTCTGTAGCATCTTGGTAGGCATCCTATAGATCTAACACATCCTTGTAAAACTCCTTTTGCACCAAGGTCAAGTCATTATGGATTTCTAATGCATATTCCATGAAATCACCTATGTCATACCTTGTAGCCTTGTAGTATTCCACTTGATGTTTCAAGTGCTCAATTTCCTTCCTATGCCCTTTCATTTCTCATGTCATTTTAAGGATGTTTGATTCATTTGCTTGTGTTGTGGTGACCCTAGTCGTAGCTGTTAGAGTAAAGTAATTAATTAACTTTACTCTCCTCTTAAGATTTCACTTTATGCACATATATTAGTTATTTTAATAATTAATATTAATTATTAAATGCACTCACCTTAGGGTTAGGTTTTCCTTTCGGTGTTGATCTCCTTTTATAAGGATTGATCTCTTGTATTCTATTCAATTGTTCTGATAATAGATCTCTGATATTACAGAGCTTAAAACCATCTCTTGCTTTTTTTCTCCATTCTCTTCCATGTGACAGGTATCTCTTGCATGCAGGTGTTCTTGGGCTCTGAAGTTGGATTTGACAACTTCTACATGGTATCAGAGCAGACCTGCTGCAGCCTGTTCTTGTTTTGAAGATTTTGGAGCTACGAGGGTTTGATCAGGCTTTCACATTTTTTTAGTTTGATTTTTTGTGGATCTAGGGGTTGCCTAATTTTTTGGGCATTTTGAGCCAAAACGGACCTTGCCATTGAGTCTGCAGTGCCCAAAAACCCCTATTTTCATATAAAGCATGACCGATTTAGCCACAGTTGATCTGGGAAGCAAAATTTTTTTGCCCTAAGGCCGTACAGCCCCAAGGCACATAGATCGAGGTCAAAATTTTCAAAAAAAAAAAGTTTTATTTGATTTTTTTGGCGCCGCCCATCGGCCACCGCCACCGGTGGCAACCGCCGGCCGCGGCCAGGCAAGCACTGTCGAGCTGTCGGCACCAGTGGTCACCGCCAACGATAAACCACCACCGGTCACCGCCGGCTTCCAGCCCCTAAGGGCTTACCATATGACTAGCGCCCGCATCCAAGGCCCTATTTTTTTTAGCCTCTGAGGGCTTTGGGGACCTTGTTGGACTTTTTGGAGCTGTTTTACAAAATCAAGTGTAACTTGGGCATTTTTTCTACATTTTTCAAACAAAAATAGGCATTGGAAAGCTGGCTCCGATCCCATTCTGTTGGTGTAGGAATTTTTTCATAATTTTCCAGTTTGGCTACATTTTTTCGCAATCAAAGTCTGCTGATATTTTTGCACTCCAAGGGGCATAACTTGCTCGTTTTTGCTCCGTTTTTTGACAGAAAATAGGCATCAAAAAGGTGTTTATGTGCTCTTTCCAGATCTATAGTCTATTTCATCAGAAAATTTACCAGGTGAATTTTATTCAGCTTTGTGTGTTTTTACACTTTGCTCAATTACTTGGACATTCTGGCACCTACATGGGTTTTGTTTGCATGGGATGGGTCTTATTAATTTGATCTACATGTTGTAAGGTCAATTTTCTTAGATGTTTTAATTTGAAGAGTTATTATGGGTTTTTCTACTCACCCTTCAGTTGTAATTCTGGAACGGGGTAATTATGAGTCATGGGCAAAGGGCATACTTACACATTGTAGGTGGCTTAATATTTTTCCTTATTTGTATGATCTCATACCTGAACCAGCCACTTCAAAGGGAAAACTAGCTTGGGATATCATTAGAGATCACATAGTAGGACTTATACGGTCTAGTGTTGATGATGACACTGTGTGGG